>JARQOC010000006.1:140690882-140837082 GCA_033576535.1 Allobates femoralis
TGCAGATTGACTTTGAGACTTATATACAGCCTTCCAGAATGCTATATAAAATGACTTACTGCTGGTTGCTGCAGCTTTTACGGAAAAAACCTAGTGACAGGTATCATTTTAGTCTCTTGAGCATAGTGATTGAAATGCATTTTTGTTGATAATGAAGTATTGGAATATCTAGTTTAAAGTTTTGCTAGATTTATCTCTGCAAGAGCTACAATTGTTTTTGAACTCCTGCTAACAAATACCCTTCAAAGAAATGCATATAGCTTGAAAGTAATTCAATACATTTACATCACTGTTATAATATATGTTCTTTCTTCTCACCTTTATAGGTCCCTCACGCATAATCTGCCCCAGTTTTGCAATGTTATCATATTCTTGAATTGCTGCACGAAGGTAACGGTCATCTTCTGGTTTTGTGGCTGTTGGTTCACGACCAAAAGTGCCCTAAAATGGATGCAATTTTATAAGCAAAATACGTATAGTTGCTAAATGCAATTCATTTAGGCTGTGCTACACGGTGACTTTGGCCACAACATTTTGCCATGACCAAAGTTGTTAGGTATCGCAGTGTCACACAATTGAATGGGGCACATTGTGATCCTGAGAGGACTGTGATTGTGATAGCTAAACAAAAAATCTGATGAGATTGGACTTGTTGTGGTCGCAGTACCCTTCAGATCACAATGCGACCATAGTCACTTGTATTGCGCTGAAACTTATCTGCAACACCTAGCAAACTTTGAATGGGCAACAGGTGTCACAGTTAAATTCGCTGTGTAGCCCCAGCCTTACATTGGCTATGTTTTCCTGTAACATATAAAAGGAACTAGTGATATGGAATAAGGTAACAAGCCTAAAAATGTTTTCAGTGAATAGCTGTAATATCTCCTATGTTCAAAATTAACAAGACCAAAGTCCCTATAATTACATGTGTTCTTGCTGGGCTGTTCCAAAGATCTGTAATGTCACTTAAGTTCTCTGGTAAATCATCTTCGTGCTCTGCTTGTGCAGCCAACTCCAAATTTCTGCAGAACGGATCCAACCATACAGGATTTGCACTAGAAATATAAAGTTTTAAAAAAAAGTTATGTTATTTGGAGTTCATTATGAGGGACCTGAAAGCTGGACTAGAGTGGGGCTGCACAAAGTGTGTCTCCCTGTAAAGTGTATGTGCTCATTACAAGGGCAACCAATTGATTTTAAATTTAAAGCAAGTCTGTCACCACCAAACTGAAAATGTAGCAACTTAACGGGAACATGTCAGGTTATTTATGCTTCCCAGCTATCACAGTCTGCACCTGCAGCTTCATAGTAATCTAATCAACAGTGTCTGAGCGAAAAGTGTAATGTTAAAGTTGAAAAAAGCATTTATACACTTGCATTTTCTTATGTAAATGAGGGAGTGTGTAGACATCTTGGGAGACGTAGTCACTCTGGCAGGTTAATAGTTCAAACTTCTGCTGAATTTCAGAAGATGCTGGAGTACCTGTGTGAAGTCATAATCATGTGACTATAGTAGGCAGCGCTAAGACTCGATAGACTATAATGATTTTGCTTGCTTAGCTCCGACCACTATGATCACATGATTGTTATATCACACAGGTCCTTTACACAGAGAAGTTTTCAATAAGTTATCTGTTAACCTGCCAGAGTGACTATGTCCTCCAGGGTAAGAAAATGCAAGTGTATGAATGCATTTTTCACCTTTAACATTACAGTTTTAATATAAAAAGCACACGTAAACTAATTTGCCTAATACTGCTGAAACTTTTCACATTTTGTAGTTCGATTTTTACATGCATTTTATTGCATTTTTGATGTTGTGAATTTTGTGCTGCCAGGTGCAGACATTGGGCACAGCATTCACTCTTGGCGTATGAAACAAGTCAGTCAATGTACAAGGTTAGTTATGCAAATAGTAGACCAGGACACACTTAGGTGCACTAAGGCATAGGCCACAACAAGGTGTCCTCATTTATATATCAAATGAAAGTTAATTTTAATTAAATATTAACTTTAGCTATACTTGCCAAGCATGATTTAAATAGGGCCCAAGTTCTATATATAAATGTGTAGGCGGATCAATTGCCATTTTGGGCTGACAGACGCCCTTTAAAACTTGCAAGAGAAGTTGACATGTTGTGGATTTCAAATACACAATGCAGGTCAGTTTATGTAGTATAAAAAAATTTCACAGTGCGATTGAGATTTCTATAATACTTATCCACTTTGCTGAAACTGTAGAACAGAGCGGAAGAAACTCACCAAAAAGTGATCGTGAGAGCTTAAACTTGGTGGTGTAGTTGGTGTAAACTTAGATTTTAGTCCATATGCAAATGAGGGCTATCGTCAAATATACTCTCTGATTTCCAAAACTAACAGTGCTCTGGAACTTGATTGCCAGTGTTCGCTTTCTCATAGGCACATGTTTATCTCCAGCTCCTCTCTAAAGCTGCTCACAGTGTACAGTCATGGGCAAAAGTTTTGAGAATGACACCAAAATGATATTTTAACATGATCTGCTGCCCTCTGGTTTTTATTTGTGTTTGTCTGATGTTTATATCACATACAGAAATATAATTGCAATCATATTATGAGTACCAAAAGGTTATATTGACAGAATGAGTTAATGCAGCAAGTCAATATTTGCAGTGTTGACCCTTCTCCTTCAGGACCTCTGCAATTCTCCCTGCCATGCTCTCAATCAACTTCTGGACCAAATCCTGACTGATAGCAGTCCATTCTTGCATAATCAATGCTTGCATTTTGGCAGAATTTGTTGGTTTATGTTTGTCCACCCGTCTCTTGATGATTGACGACAAGTTCTCAATGGGATTAAGATCTGGGGAGTTTCCAGGCCATGGACCCAAAATCTCTATGTTTTGTTCCCTGAGCCATTTAGTTATCACCTTTGCTTTATGGCAAGGTGCTCCATCATGCTGGAAAAGGCATTGTTGGGCGCCAAACTGCTCTTGGACGGTTGGGAGAAGTTGCTCTTGGAGGACATTCTGGTACCATTCTTTATTCATGGCTGTGTTTTTAGGCAAGACTGTGAGTGAGCCGATTCCCTTGGCTGAGAAGCAACCCCACACATGAATGGTTTCAGGATGCTTTACAGTTGGCATGAGACAAGACTGGCGGTAGCGCTCACCCCTTCTTCTCCGAATAAGCTGTTTTCCAGATGTCCCAAACAATTGAAAATAGGATTCATCAGAGAAAATGACTTTACCCCAGTCCTCAGCAGTCCACTCCCTGTACCTTTTGCAGAATATCAGTCGGTCCCTGATGTTTTTTCTGGAGAGAAGTGGCTTCTTTGCTGCCCTCCTTGAAACTAGGCCTTGCTCAAAGAGTCTCCGCCTCACAGTGCGTGCAGAAGCACTCACACCAGCCTGCTGCCATTCCTGAGCAAACTCGGCACTGCTGGTGGTCCGATCCCGCAGCTGAAACAGTTTTAAGATACAGTCCTGGCGCTTGCTGGTCTTTCTTGGGCGCCCTGGAGCCTTTTTGACAACAATGAAAGCTCTCTCCTTGAAGTTCTTGATGATGCGATAGATTGTTGACTGAGGTGCAATCTTTCTAGCTGCGATACTCTTCCCTGTTAGGCCATTTTTGTGCAGTGCAATGATGGCTGCACGTGTTTCTTTAGAGATAACCATGGTTAACTGAAGAGAAACAATGATAACAAGCACCAGCCTCCTTTTAAAGTGTCCAGTGGTGTCATTCTTACTTAATCATGACTGATTGTTCGCCAGCCCTGTCCTCATCAACACCCACACCTGTGTTAATGGAACAATCACTAAAACGATGTTAGCTGCTCCTTTTAAGGCAGGACTGCAATGATGTTGAAATGTGTTTTGGGGGTTAAAGTTAATTTTCTAGGCAAATATTGACGTACCAAGTAATTGCTGTTAAGCTGATCACTCTTTATGACATTCTGGAGTATATGCAAATTGCCATTAGAAAAACTGAAGCAGTAGACTGTTAAAATTAATATTTGTATCATTCTCAAAACTTTTGGCCATGACTGTACAGTGTAGTAAGCTGTGGTCACAATTTGGCAGGAGCTGAAGACCAATGCATCATGTGTCCACATCCACACTGAGTGTGCACCTATACTGACTCTATAAGCACAATGTTTGACTCCTGCAGTGTTAGTGTGCAAGTGCATGAACAGGAATTTTAGTTTAGGGAGCGCTCACTGTGAGAAAGTGAACTCTGACAATTGCTTAGGGAGAGTGCTAGACATGCTAATCGGAAGGCCAAGCCATTGGCACTAAAGCACCCTTATTTGCATATGGATTCATAGTGAAATTTTCTGCAACTACACAACTAAATTTATGTCAGTGGTATGATTTTTATAGGTTCTATATATGGTGGACCCCTACATAAATGTTTAATCAACTGAATTTTCAGTTTGGGTGGTGACAGATTTCCTTGAAAAACACAGGGTTCTATAGTAAAAAGCTGCAGGAAAAAATACATTTTTGAAAAAATGGATTGTTAGGATGTGTTCCCATATTTACTAATTCCGTGTTTCTAATGGATCTATTAGTAAAAACTACCGTATATACTCGAGTATAAGCCAAATCGAGTATAAGCCGAGGCCCCTAATTTTACCCCCCAAAACTGGGGAAACGTATTGACTCGAGTATAAGCCTAGGGTGGGAAATGCCACAGCCCCCCATCCTGGTATATAGTCCCTCATCACTGGTATACAGCATCCTCCATCACTGGTATACAACATCCTCCATCACTGGTATACAGCACCCTCCATCACTGGTATATGGCACGCCCCATCACTGGCACACATTCTCCATCACTGGTATATGGCCCCTCTGCTGGAACACACCCCCATCACTGGTATACATCCCCTCTGCTGGCACACTCCCCCATTACTGGTATATAGCCCCCCTGCTGGCACACTCCCTCATCATTGGTATAAAGCCCACATCACTGGCACACACACCCATCACTGGTATACAGCCCCCCTTCTGGCACCCCCCATATCACTGCTATACAGCCCCCCCTGCTGGCACACACCCCTCATCATTGGTATATAGCCCCCCCTGCTGGCACACTCCCCCATCAATGGTATATATCCCCCCCTTCTGGCACACTCCCCCATCACTGGTATATAGCCACTCTGCTGGCACACTCCCCCATCACTGGTATATAGCCCCCCTGCTGGCACACCCATCACTGGTATATAGCCCCCCCGCTGGTACCCCCCTTCACTGGTATATAGCCCCCCTGCTGGCACACCCTCCCAATCACTGTTATATATAGCCACCCTGCTGGCACACCCTCCATCACCCACCAGCATAACCGCGCACTTGCCGCACCGGATCGCAAGCCCCATAGACAATACATGGGGCTTTCCGGATCCGGGCCGCAAGTCAGCTGTTAGGTTAGGCGGCAGATCCGGCAGATGTGGCGCCACCTGCCGGGTCTGCCGCACATCAGTGAAAACTGCTGATGTGAAAAGAGCCTTATACTCGAGTATATACGGTAGTTTCGTTACAAATAGAGAAAAATGGATACAAAATGGAAACAATCTGTTTTAATCCTAATCACATAGACTTCAATGTTAAAAGAACAGATCCAGTTGCTATCTGTGTTTTTTTGTGCTGAATAAAAAAGTTATGTAGGTTACATTTCTTGATTCAGCTAAAAAACTGGGGTAAATGGAAGAAATTTTATGACACTTCTTTTCACATTCACATTCTCTGAATGAATGGAGTCTATACCAGATCATTTTGTTTCTGTTTTTATGATCACAAAACAGATCTACCGTAAAAAGGAAACAAGTACCAGACATGTAAACAGAGTTTAAAGGAAACTTATCAGCAGGATTTAGGACCTTAAAGGAAAGCTACAGTGCTGCTCACCATCATCTGCACCTCTTCATTTTTTTCATAGACAATACAATAGCTTCAGAAATGAATGGAATGTACCAAAGTTATATCCTCAGGATTCTTTAATTAGTGGTCCAAAGTAATAAAACAATAAAACATTTTTTGTCAACTTACATGTTGCAATTTAAAACAAGAAACAGAATAAACAGCATGTGCAGCAATAAAGGCACCCCTAATTAATACTTGGTTGAACACCCTTTGGCATTGATGGCAGCCTCCAAACGTTTCTTGTAGCTATTGATAAGCTTCTTTCACTTCTCCGCTGTTATTTTCTCCCACTCTTCTTTTGCAGTTTGTTCAAGCTCTTGAATGTTTGTAGAGTTCTTTTTCTCAAAGGCAGATTTCAGCTCACTCCAAAGATTTTCAATGAGATTGAAGTCAGGTAGACTCATTGCAGGCCATTTTAAAACAGTCCATTTTTTCCTTTTTCAACCATTCCCATGGACTTTGGATGTGTGCTTCTGGTCATTGTGTTTCTAGAGGACCCATGATCTTCTACTCAAACCAAGTTTTCTTACACTAGGTAGGACATTTCACTCTAAAATCTTTTGATAATTCTCTGATTTCATGATTCCCGTGATTTGGACAAGGCCTCCAGTACCAGATGTAGCAAAAGAGCCCCACAACATTATGGATCCTCCATCATGGTTAACTGTTGGTAGGGTATTCTTTTCCTTATAAGCTTCATTGCGCTGTCTGTAAACAAACTGTTGCTTTGCATTGCCAAAATGTCTACTGGCAATTCTTGTAAAATGTTCTTTTTTATGTTATTTTTTTTCATCTGTCCCCAGAACAATTTCCCAGAAGGATTGTGGCAAAGATCAGTCATTCCTTTTTATGTCTCTTCTTCAAAAATGGTTTCTAGCTTGGCTTTTGCTCATAAAATACTGCTTGGTTTTGTGTGCGGCATATGGTATTTGTTGAAACAATGACCTCAGATGTTTCAGGTTGGCCTTCATGTCTTCGGAAGTTTGATGTGGTGTTTTTACCAACATTTGCACCAACCTTCGAAGACATATCTTTTCATTTTTCCTCTTTCCCCTACGTCTAGGGAGTTTCTTGATGGTTGCAGGCTTGGCAAACTTCTTAATAGCATTGCGCACTATTGAAATTGTGATACCAAGGACTTTTGAGACGGCCTTATTCCCTTTGGAAGTTTTGTGTTTGCTAATAATAGCAGTTCTGATGTCCTCAGTCAGCTTCCTTGTCTTCACCATTGTGACAAAGGAACAGGGCCTAACATGTGAAGTCATCATTCATTGGCTAATTCATGTCACTTGGGCACCGACAATTTATTACAGGTGATTTTCATTTGTTATTTACCACACACGAGTCACAATGTGTTTCCATACTAATTTAAAGTGAAGGGTGCCAATACTAATATCTCAGCAAGCTTTAGTTTTTTTTTCTATTTTTCCCTTTTAATGTTTTTTGTTTTAAATTGTTGTTTAGCATTTTCTCTTTTGTATTTAATATCTCTATATAAAAAAAGCTGTTTCACTTAATTTTTTCAGGAGATATTCCACTTTATATTCTTTAACTTTATGTGTGCCAATAATGATGAGCAGGACTGTATTTCCATAATGTTGCTCTGATGCTAATTAAATGCATATCTGCAATGAAGAAATATGACCTGTAGTTTTGGGGTAATCTGCATCTACACTCTTCATAATGACTTTATCCGTACATCCCACCCCTTTATTTTATTTAAATTCAGTCACTACTATATAGGTGGCGCATGCGCAGTTCAATTTTGTGGAGTAGTCAAGTCTTCACTAAAATGGCACCAAAGGCTGCCCATGTGCAGACTGAGATCTCCAGCATCTTTTTATTGAAGAAAGTGTGTGGAATAACTGTGTCTCTTACAAAATAGAACAAGAGATCTCGGTCTGCGTGGGCGCTGCCTCCGGCGCCATTCAAAGTATCCTCACAATCTATAGCCCCAGACCTTCAGAGGTCTGTCATCACACATGGTTAAAAGGATATAGTAAGGTCTGGGGCTGTGTCTAAAGATTGAGAGGATACTTCATGCCTTCTGGTCCACGTATTCATTTTGCTAAGATTTGTTTTATATAATTCTTAAATTACTATATCACTTTATCCATGTATGACCACAGTGTCTGGATAGGATTGTCTATATCAGTGGTCCCCAACCTTTTTTTGCACCGGGGACCGGCTTTATGCAAGAACATTTTTCCAGTGGCCGGCAGGGCGGGGTGGCACAGGAGTGGGGTTTTAATCATATGGGGAGGGGCCTTGGAGAAGGGGTGGATTTTAGTATCCTGTTTCCCCGAAAGATGCGCTACATCTTATTTTCATGGGATGTCTTATTTTTCCATCCCCTTGCAGCCCCCAAATGGTATCCCCATCATCCCCTTGAAGCCCAAAATATCCCCTTGCAGTCCCTATCATCCCCTTGCAGCCCATAATATCCCCATCATCCCTATGCAAGCCACAAGATCCCCATCATCCCTATGCAGGTCACAGTATCCCCATCATCCCCTTTTAGCCCACAATATCCCCATCATCCCCTTGCAGCCCCCATCATCTCCTTGCATATCATAATATCCCTGTCATCCCCTTGCAGTAGCCCATATTATCCCCATGATCTACTTGCAGCAGCCCATATTATCCACATCATCCCCTTGCAGCAGTCCATATTATCCCCATCATCCCTTGCAGCCCCCATCGACACTGACACACACACTGACCCACAGACACACAGACACAGACACACAGACATACACACAGACACACACACACACAGACATACACACACAGACATACACACAGACATACACACAGACATACACTTTGCTCACCTGTCCCCTGCTGCAGTTGGCGCTGCTCTGCTCTCTGCCTCAGTTGCATAGATGTATGGGCGGAGACGTCGCCCAATAACAGCCCAGCAGCCACTGACCAATCAGGGCCTGGCTGTTGCACTGTGATTGGCCCCGCTAGTACATCTACGCACGCAGCTGAGGTAGACATCAGCTCAGAGCGGTGTAACTCTGTAGGTGCGGGTCGCGGTGGGCGGGTACGTCACTGGGGCAGGGAAGTGGGCAGCATCCACCACTCTGAGCTGCCGCAGAGCACACTTTCTGTGTAGTGCTGGTCTGCAGTGGCGCAGACCGGCACAGAGACCCCCATGGACCGGTCCCTGTCCGCGGAAAGGTGGTTGGGGACCCATGGTCTATATAATAATCTGCATGTAAATTTCCCACTTATCTAACTAATACTATATATTGAATATTTTTATTATTTTGGACTGTTAGGTACCCTAGTAATTAATTCATAATTTCTTTATTTAGTTATTCATTCATTTATTTATCTATTTATTGGATTAAATCTCTCTTCTCCCTTTCAAACAAGCATTGACTTTGTACTTTTTTTTTTTGCAGCATTCACCATATATTTTGCATCATACCAAATTTTTTAACGTATACATTTTTTAAGTAATTACAAATAAATAATAAAATTTTGTTTTAAAGAAAAAATTCACATAGTCTTCCTCTATTTTGTTGTTTTATTCAAAGAGCAGTTAAAGAATATTTTTTCATGTGGAGTAAAATGTAAAACATATCCAAAGTTCTTACTTTATACTTACCTTTAGTTTTCAATCCAGTTTTGGCTTTGCCTTAAAAACCCACACAAGAACCGAACTGGCAGTTTTCCGGAAAACACTGTATATGTGAAACAACCAAACCATTGGGATATATAGGCTGAGATGCCAGCATACTTGCATAGCTTTGAAAGATTGTCCTCTTTTTAGTAATTTTTGAAGTTTTGAATGTCTGAAGCGGTTAAAAGAAGTTACAAAAGACAGAATTTGTGCACAGCAATTTGATTATACATTGCAGTGCATAGGTCAGGGTTACACATGCCAATCCGTTTTTCTAAGTGTTTTCCATGACCAATCCGTTTTTCTTAGGCTGCATTTTGTGCCTCCTGTGTCCCTAGATGTTTTTTGGACTGAGTCATTTTTTCTTAAAAACACATATGCGTTAACGCATGTGTTAACTCATACTACCTATATGTACCATGCGTTAACACATGCATTTCCCATAGGGCCCCATGTTAAAAAAAGCATGCGTTTTTTACTGCACCCAAAAAAGCTGCTAGCAGTGACCCTTGAGTGCACCATCTGTTAACGCATATGTGTTTTTGGACTTAGACAAAAAAAAACTGAATTAGTCCTTACCGGTATTCCTTTTCTTGGAGCCTTCCACGACAGCATTGGAGGATGTCGTCCACGCCCTATTGGGGGACAGGAACACAGAGAGGTTAAAAGCCCCTCCCCTTCCTCAGTACTCCAGTGTTTACCAAGATCACCCTTAGCCATGGATTACCTAATACAAACCGGAATCAAACACCAACAAGGGGGGGAACTGATGCTGTCGTGGAAGGCTCCAAGAAAAGGAATTACCGGTAAGGACTAATTCAGTTTTCTCCATTCGCCTTCCACGACAGCATTGGAGGAATACCACCGATACTCCTCAGGGTGGGACTATTGCCTGTAGGACTTTCCTACCAAAGGACAGATCCCGACTGAAGGACAGATCTAACCTATAGAGGCGAGAAAAAGAGAGGAGAGACTACCACGTAGCCGCTCTGCAAATCAGCTCCGATGAAGCTCCAGCCTGCTCCGTCCAGGACGTAGCAGCAGTCCGAGTTGAAGGAGCCTTCAACCCCACCGGAGGAGCAAGGACCGGAGTGACGTAGGCCTCACAGATCACCTTCGTGATCCAGGAAGTGATGGTAGCCTGGGAAGTCGTCTTCCCTGTATTATTCCCAAAAGCCGAACAAACAGGTTCTGATCTAACCTCCAGGAAGCGGTCTCTCGGATAGAGGAGGACAGTCCGACGAACATCCAAGGATTGAAACACGGCCTCAGCCGCATTAGCAGGAGATTGACAAAACGAAGGCAGAACCACTTCCTTGGGACCGATGGAAATCCGACAATTTTCGAATGAAAAGATGAATGCAACCGAAGCGTAATGCGAACAACGGCCACCACGAGGCACGGAGCCCGGACATAGAGTGCGGACACCATGAGGCACGGAGCCCGGACAGAGAGTGCGGACACCACGAGGCACGGAGCCCGGACAGAGAGCGCCTGCAGTTCTCCAACTCTGGGAGCAGAAGTGATGGCCACCAAAAACGCCACCTTGTGAGAGAGAGACGTAAGGGATGCAGCAGACAAGGGTGCAAAGGGACTTCGAGCAAGCCCTTGGAGAACAAGCATCAAGTCCCAGGGAGGGACAGAAGGCCGAATCCGGGGACGCCACCCCCAAGCAGAAGTAAAAAACTGCTTGAGCCATGGATGGGAAGCAAGATCCTGGGCAAAAACCGCCCCAAGTGCCGACCTCTGGACTTAAAGAGTGCTCGGCCAAAGCCCCAAATCCAAGCTGCGCTGCAAAAATCCAAGAGTTGGGCCACATTAGGATGATGCATGGTCGGGATGGAAGGAGCACACCAGGACAGGAAACGATGCCAGCCCTCCCGTAAATAGCATTTGTCACAAGCTTCCTGCTCTGCTGAAGCGTGTGGATCACTGCCTGGGAGAGACCCTTGATCCTCAGGATCCTGGCCGCAACAGCCAGGCCGCCCGAATGAGCCACTGAGGGCCCGGGTGAAACAGAGGACCCTGGGACAGTAGGTTGAGACTGTGGGCTAACATAATCGGTCCCTCCAGGCCCAGGTCTCGGATGGCGTCGTACCACGCCAGTTTGGGCCCCAGGGGAGCCACCAGGATAGTGTCACCCCCTCCGCCCGAATCCGTTGCAACGTTTTTGGGAAGTAGTGGGATTGGAGGAAATGCATACACCAACCGGAAGTCCCAGGGATGGGCAAAAGCGTCCAGCCCCCGAGGATGGTCCGACCGCGTCAGGGAGAAAAAGGTTGGCACCTTTGTATTCGAGCCCGAAGCGAACAGGTCGATCGAAAGGACACCCCACCTGTCCGTAAGAGAGCGAAATACTTCCGGATGGAGGCACCATTCTCCTGGGTGGACCTCCGTGCGGCTCAAGAATCTGCCTGTACATTGACCATTCCCTTCAGATGTACTGCCGAGGAGGAGAGAAGATGGCGTACTGCCCACAAAAAGAACAGTCTTGCCAGCCCCTGCAAGTGTAAGCCACGAGTACCGCCTTGGTACCGCAAGAAAGCAACCGTAGTCACGTTGTCTTGACAGGACCTTGACATGATGACCCCGGAGAACGTGAGCTGCAGCAAGAAGCGCTTCCTCCACTGCCAGAAGTTTGAAGACTGGCGACTGACCGAGCGACTCCAAATCCCCTGGAAGAGTGTGCGAACTACCCTCGTACCCCAACCGGAACCGCTGGAATCAGTGGGAACGGAGGTCACAGGAAGGTGTCTGGGATTCATCCCCAGGAAAGCGAGGTTACCACCCGCCCCGGGGTCCGGACCCGCGAGTTTAAGGAATCCTGACGTCTGTCCCAAGAACTCAGTATGTGTTCCTGGAGCAGTCGGGAAGGAGCCTGAGCCCATGTTACTGACTGAATGCAGGCCGACATGGCCCCTAACAGGGACATTGCTTCCCGCAAGGAGGTCGACCCCCTTGCCCGGAAGCGGGTCAGATTCACGCGGCGCAAAAGCTGATATGCCTCAGGAAGAAACGAGGTCTGTCTGGAGGAGGCCAGCAAGACCCCCAAAATTTGACGTTGGGTTGCAGGCACCCGTTCCGATTTTTCAAGATTGGGTACCCATCCCAGGGACTGAAGAATCTCCAATGTGTTAGAGACCTTTGTGCGCAGAAGCACTGCCGAAGGAGCTACCACCAACATGTCGTCTAAATAGGGAAGCACACATATCCCCTGAGTCTGGATGAATGTGATCGCTTCCCCCATGAGTTTGGTAACCTCTGGGGCCGACGAAATCCCAAAGGGCAGCCAAGAATGGACCGTCCCGCCTGCCCCGGAGATCGTGAATCGCAGAAAGCGCTTGTGGGACGGGTGAATGGGGACATGAGAATACGCGTTCTGGAGGTCCACAATAACCTGGAGTAGCGCCCCTGGCCCTCCTCTCCAAGAGGAACTGGGGACCCCACACCCGAATCCAACAGGTGTCGCAGACCCGACAAGAAATACTGTGCGAGAGTCTCCCTGAGGAAGGGAGAGGACTCGAAGACATGGAGGAGCTGGCTCTCGAATTCCAAGCGTAGACCCTCCCAAATGGTCGAGAGGATCCAAGGGCACAAGGAGATTGCTTGCCACTGTGGCAGAAACCGCAGGAGCCGCCCCGCAATGGGGAAGGCGGCCTTGTTTAGGGGCGGCTGGTGATGCCGCTGCTGGGGGAGCAAGATATTACGGGTCTTGTCCCCGTACTGGAATGCCCAGCGACCAGACTTACCCTTCCCTTTAGACTGGGAGGGTTGGCTGCGCTCAGGCCAAAAGGACTGCCTCCGAAAGGGCTCCTGTTCCGGGAGACACATTTTCCGGTCTGACACCTTTTCCAGGATGTCATCCAATGCCCTTTGCAAGGGGAGGCCACACAGCTGGAGCTTTGACGCGACCTCCCCATTCCACATCGTAAGCCACACTGCCCTGTGAGCTGTGTTAGCCAACACTGCGCACCTGGCGCCAACGCGGAACGACTCAGCAGAGGCATCAGCCCATAGCACATCTCAGAAGTGGAATGGAGTCCAAAGCTCCTCCCTGGGAGTACCCTGCAGGAGGAATTCTCCCAGCTCGGTGAGCCACTTAAAGACAGACCTGCTCACATGTAGAGGAAATGTTCACATTTAAAGACATAGCTGCCGCCTCCCAGGATTTATTGAGGACACTCTCCATTTTACAAACGAGGGGTCCTTCAACCGGGAGGAATCTTCAAAAGGCAACGCGGTCTTATATGCTAAGCTTCCCAAATGGAATACTGCCATAGACCTTCATGTTAGAAGTCCCATTGACTTTATAGAGACTTCCATAGAGATTTCCATTGGGTCTCTCATTTAACAGAGTGTCAAGGGCATGCACAATGAGTTTACAATGGCAGCTGATTGCTACCCTGGCCACCTGGATGTCCACCTTCGGGACCTCCCAGACAAAGTCATCACCCTCCAATCCACTCGGATGGGGTGAGCCGCTTAGCCTTCAGGCCTCTGAACATTCAGTCCTGCACAGAAGAAGGGGTTTCCACCACCTCTACTCCCATGGTACAATGGACAGTGTCCACCAATGCACCCATGGACTCCGTGGAAAAATAGTAGTGTCCAGATTCTCGTGTCTGGACAGAGGCAACAGCGGCAATATCCTCGCCGTCCTCTAAAGCTGAGCTCTGGCCAGCCTCCATGAGATCCACAGAGTCACAATCCTGGAGCTTCCTCTCTTACGGAGGGGAAGGCCCGGAAGCTGCAGCAAAACCCCGCAGTGCCGAGATACAAGCCTGCACCTCTTCCCTAATGGATTGGAGCTCCTCCAGCAGGGATGGGGAGTCCATCCTGACAACCCTGTCAGTCATGGCCGACACCTTGTTGTAGGAAGAGGGAATTTTTTGCCGCAGCCCCATTATTGCTCCTTTCCACAGACGGCCCTCGTCTCCCTATAGACAAAAAGGGAAGAGAAGGGGTCCCAGTGTGAGTGCAGGGCCTAAATAACTCGACCCCTTGTGACCACCCCCAGAAACACTTACATGAGCTGGGGGAACGCTGGGCTCTGCAGAAGCAGAGGTGGAAGCCTATCACCCTCCATGTTTCAGGGATCAGCCTTACCTTGGTGTAGCTTCCGGCGGGTACTTATCCAGAAGTACCGTGCCCCCAACGAGGAACTCCTGTTCCCTCCCTCCTCCTGGTCACCGGCCGCGGGCAGTAGCGCGCGAAAGTCCTGCTGGGTTCCCTGGAGCCGCGCCCAGCCTGCCACAGCCCTTACAGGAGCCGTCGCCCGAAACCGGAAGTGACATCCCGGAACCGGAAGTGCCACACCCGAAACCGGAAGTGCCTCCGTGGCACCTCTGATGCATGCCCCAGGGACCGCAGCTGGAGGAGGGAGACGCCGGAGAGCTGAACAGGCCTCCGGCGTTGCAATACACGGCCTGCTTTGCCCCGTAGGACGCAGGAAGGCCGGATGGTCCCACCACGGGAGCCCCGAGAAGGAGGAGGAGGCCGCCCCCGACATCCATCCCTGGCCCGGCTGTAAGTACACCCCAATGCTGCCTCTGCCGGCCTGACAGCACTGGAACCTCTCCATGCCCCAAGGGGGACAGGAAGACACTGGAGTACTGAGGAAGGGGAGGGGCTTTTAACCTCTCTGTGTTCCTGTCCCCCAATAGGGCGTGGACGACATCCTCCAATGCTGTCGTGGAAGGCGAATGGAGAAAAAGGGAAAAATGATCCCAAAAATGGATCCAAGGCAAAAACGGCTGCCATGTGTGACCCTGGTCATGTGGTTATCCAGAATCCATCCGAAGAAGACGCCGTGTGCACATAGCCTTCGACCACAATGCAGAGATTGCTAAAAATATTAGCAAAAAAATTTATTCTTCTAATTTTGTTTTCAAATCTGAATTTATTCCAGTAGACATTGCTATTTCTTTTAACTCACCCTTCAAAAGAGTATTTATTGGTATTGGGCATATCGAGGATATCCATAAATCCTCTGTTTCCTGAAAAACAAGAATCTGATTAAGATTACATTAACCTTTACTATTACAAGAATTACTTTTGTGTGGGGATGTATGTTCTATGCTCACCAGTAAAGTTTTCCTTTATGCTCAACCAAGGTACAAACTGACATATAGGCAGGAATCAGTGTATGAAAAATCCAACCAATAGGACAAGTGAAATCTGCATGGTATTCCTTATGTCATGTGAGTGCTATAGGACTGTGCAATTTTTTTTCTCGCCTAGCATCCATATGCAATGTGCTTTTTTCTCAGTAGTTATTATTCTACAGTAATTTTCAGGACCATTTACAGTGTTCTATGCTACAGAATGGTAATGTAGCCATAAAAAATGGATGCCACTAGGATGGTTCGTGTGCAGTAATTTTTTTTCCCACACCCATTGACTTGTATTGGCGAGTCTTTGTTCAATTTACATATCCGCTCGCAGCATGCTGCAAATTATTCTCACACAGAATCTGGATGAGAAAAATTGTCTGACTTGCTCTGTCTCATTGACTAAATATCATAGACCAACATTGGCCCAGTGCAATGCAAGATTTTCTCACATTGTACTCGTCCAATTCATATACGAAGCCATACGATTATATCTGCGGGACAATATATTGTTATATAGGGCTATTTATAGTAAATGTGGAGAAAGTATGAGAACAGCATGTTGACTGCAATCAAACAGTATGGACACTTGCTTCAATTAGGAAACATATTAGTTCAAGAAAAAGCTCCTCCCACCAATAGTCTACTAATAACATAAGTGGAACGTACCCGTTGATCCAGCCACTATTGCTTTCAACTTCCTCTTGTGTCTGTTGCAAATAGTAAAACAGAAAGATAACTGAGTAGTTCCAATATATAGATAGCATTTTCTCAAGGAACAGAAACAAACTTTTCTATTTCTGAATACTATAGAAAATTGCGAGCAATTCATAGTCACACACTCTGTACAGTACATGATTCATCCCTAAAGGTGCACACCTCATTACAAATTGACCAACTTTGAATATTTGTCATGCCTGGACTGAACAGCCTTACCTCTGTGGTGCTATTGTGTGCAACCTTTTAAACCTTGACCTTTGCTAAACGAAGTTAAATGTAACTTTACAGGTTGACCAAGACATCTATTTTAGTCTTTCTTCTTTATTGAAATTAGAATTTTCCCAACTTTTGACAAAATTTTAATACTTGAAATTTAAGCCTAAATAAGACATATACTGAAAGTTGTTGTCTACTTCTTGCACAGCTCCTTCTCAATCTCTGCTTGCCCCCCATAAATTAATAAAAGCTATACTCACCTCCAGTGCCAATGCTGTTCCAGTGGTGTCAACACTGGCTATCCTGGAGCTCATGTGATTTCGTTATGAGATCTCTGTGGCAAATCAGCACTGAATTCACTCTCCTTTCCTATGGATGTAATTGACTTCCACAGGAAACGAGGTTGTGGCTTTAATTTCCTCCTTATGTCTTGATTTGTTCGAAGGAGGGGAGAGTGAAGGGGGATTAATTTGCTGCTGATGTCTCAGGGAGAACTAGTGCTGATCCCACTGGAATGACACTGACACTGGAAGTGAGTATAAGTGTTATTGTTTTACTGGAGGCAGACATAGGGACTGAGAAGGGGTTGTCTGGTAGTGGGCAAACCCTTGAAAGTGGCTATGATGCCTTTGAGGTTTTCCTAATAAATACATTTACAAATACTAGATAATAACGAAATAATATGTTAGGCTGCTTTCACATCAGCGGTAATCGCTGATCGCGGCAGTTGCGGTGAAAAAGCTGCAAGTGCCGCGATTACCGCATAACGGTTCACCTGCGGCAAGCCCCATGCAATGTCTATGGGGTTGCGGCAGATGCGGCAAGTGCGGTGTAGTTGCAGTTTCGGCATTTGCGGCAGGAGCGGCCGCAAAAAAAACGCGGTATGCCACTTTTTTTCCGCGGCCGCACCTGCTGCAAGTGCCGAAACCGCACTTGCCGCACACTTACCGCAAGCCCAATAGACATGGTATGGGGCTTGCCGCAAGTGTGCTGCGATCACGGCCGTTATGCGGTAATTGCGGCAGTTGCGTTTTTTTCACCGTAACTGCCACGATCAGCGTTTACCGCTGATGTGAAAGGGGCCTTAGTACAGTATTAGAGACAGAACAGTCTTAGAAGGAGATTATTTCTGGGATGTACTTACACAGTTCGATAATACCAGTTCATAAAGATAAACAACATGGCAGCCAAGAACAGGAGGATGGCCAATAAGATAATTGCCATCTGCAGAAATAATAAATATAGAAAATTAAAGCAAAGCCATATAACTTGACTGATAAAGTATGCTGCAAATCAAATAGAGGTACTATTTAGTAGGAAACATTTGTCAGCTTATTTACATTTTTTCCTACATTATATATATACAGTATTACAATATATAATTATTTCACTGGCTAGAGGAAGAAGAGGAGGAAGATGAGACAAAAGCAGATGAAGAAATAGAAATAATCATATGCAATAAGCATTCCCAATGCAATCTCAACCAACTGCCTGGTATTTGTGCAGATTGGGGCCAAAGTGAGGTGTGAATATGCTGTAATTTATGTTATTTTAGAAGAAATGTCAGAAGATCACAGCAATATAAGACTATTATAGTAATAATATACCATTAAAAATACAATAATATTTTGTTTGTACCTGTAAAGCAGATAGGTCTTCTGCAGCAGTGGGAGCAGTGGCGGGTTGGACATCCATGACATTGTAATTACGAAAGAGATTACGCAACTGTTCTTTATTTTCATCAATCATCTGTATAACCCTTAAAGAGAACAACATATGTACTTACTGTATAATAATTGTAATGTACTGTGTATCACATTATTTTACCTAAGTTTAAAAGTCTGATAATGGCATGTTCTTGAGGTTATTTAAATCCTTGTATCTCCTTTTATGTAATGTGTATGAGCATTTGGCCAGCATACACATTATAAATGTAATACCTGCCTCCTTATTTTCTTATCCAGAGTTCCAGTGAGATACAAAGTGAACTATACCAATAGGAAAGCAATAAGAAATTATCCAATGGGCAGAAAACATGGAAAAGATATAGCACATCTTAATGACCTACCGCTCAACATCAAGAATTCTGTTGGTGTCACGGTTTACTACATGAATCAGCATGTCAGTCTGTGCAAAATTCACTCTGCCTTTTTTGTCCACATGGAACTGTAGAAAAATATTGTTGTTAAATTTATTTTAAAGACTCACTTTTTAAAAATATTTCAATTTAAAGTTGTTTAAACTAGAAATTTATGGAAACTATGAAAGATATAGCTTTAAATTAACAGAATACCTTAGGCCCCCTTCACACCACGATTTTCAGGATTCGGGACTGTCCAGTGTGAACCAGACAGTCCCGTATCCGGTTTTGGCTCATAGTATTGCTATGGAGCCGGATTGCACTGGATGGCAGTGTTTTGCCATCCAGTTTTGTGCTGTCTGGGAGTATCCGGCAGCTTTAGTTTTTTGGCCTCCGATTTTGAGTGGTTTTGGCCCCGGACACAAAATCGGAACAAGCAGCATTTTTTGTGTCCGGGGCCAAAACCACTCAAAATCGGATGCTTCCGAATCTGGAGCTTCCTAACATTGGAGTCTATGGCGCTAGATCGCTCCGGATTTAAGATAAAATTGGATCCAGGAGCCGGACACTGGGTACTGGAGTGTAGCAGCTAGCGCTGCTAAACTTCAGCACCATGAGCTGTCCCCTCCAGAGATTTCAGGACCATGGCTAGCTCCCTGCTAGCTGCGATCTTGAAATTTCAGCAGCTGCTGCTGCGCTCGGCTGCACCCGGCTGTAAACCAGACCTGAGGGCATATTTGCCCTCCGGTTCAGTTTCAAAATTGGGTTTGGGGCTGTCCAGTTCACACCGGACAGCCCCGGACCTGATCCAGCCGTGGTGTGAAAGGGGCCTAAGCAATCTTTATGGTTTTCTTTATTTCTTTCTATAAATACTATGATCTTCCCTTTTTTTCTGCATACTTTCAATAGTAGCATGTTTTTTGGACTCAATCTAGGACTCCATTTATATTATATAAACATTTTCATAATTACCACCCTTTGGTTGTACAACAAGGCCTTTTATTTACTGTTAATTTTTAGATTTTTTTTGCTTTCTCTTTTGCATTTCACCTGTGCTGCATTCTGAGCTTTCCCTTAAGGGCTTGTCCAAGTGCTATACGTGGTTTTAAGGTATAGCACACAGATCTGTAATATTCTATGGGGTTGAGCAAATGTCGATCTTTTCCTCGGACCGATTGGTCTGAGTAAAACAATTGGTGACATGTCCAATTTTGATCCGGGTATTGGATCAAAATTGCTAAAGCAAGTCTGCATAATGGAAAAACTTATCTTTCTTTCAACATCTGAGAAAACTGATGCCACTCTGATCAAGCTCTGATCAATTTCTGAGAGTCTGATCAGAATAATTAGACCCTTATTCTAAGATAGAGAAAAAACGGTCATGTGCACCTACCCTTACAGCAGAGGTTCGCAACCGTTCTGCCCTTGAGAGCCACATTCAGCTCTTATAGATAACTAGATGGCAGCCCGATTCTAAAGAATCGGGTAGTCTAGAATCCATATATAGTTTATTTACTAATAGTTAGGGGAGTGCGGTGAAATGAATTGTGTGTATACAGGTGGCTGAGTGGGTAGCAGAGTATACGGTGGCTCAGTGGTTAGGAGTGCGCGGTGGCTGAGTGGTTAGCACTGTATGGTGGCTCAGTGGTTAGCACAGCACGGTGGCTCAGTGGTTAGCACAGCGCGGTGGCTCAGTGGTTAGCACAGCGCGGTGGCTCAGTGGTTAGCACTGCGCGGTGGCTCAGTGGTTAGCACTGCGCGGTGACTCAGTGGTTAGCACTGCGCGGTGGCTCAGTGGTTAGCACAGCGCAGTGGCTCAGTGGTTAGCACAGCGCGGTGGCTCAGTGGTTAGCACTGCGCGGTGGCTCAGTGGTTAGCACTGCGCGGTGGCTCAGTGGTTAGTACTGCGCGGTGGCTCAATGGTTAGCAGTGAGTGCGGTGGCTAAGTGGTTAGCAGTGAGTGCGGTGGCTCAGTGGTTAGCAGTGAGTGCGGTGGCTCAGTGGTTAGCAGTGAGTGCAGTGGCTCAGTGGTTAGCAGTGAGTGCGGTGGCTCAGTGGTTAGCAGTGAGTGCGATGGCTCAGTGGTTAGCAGTGAGTGCGATGGCTCAGTGGTTAGCAGTGAGTGCGGTGAGATAGGTCAGCGGAGCGCCGTAGCCAGAGTGGTCAGCGCAGCGCCGTGGGCAGAGTGGTCAGTGCAGTGCCGTGGGCAGAGTGGTCAGCGCAATGCAGTGGTATAGTAAAAAGGCGTGCACACTGAGGCTTATTTCGGTGGTGAGAGGTGCCAACTGGGGGGTCTGGTAAACCCACAACGTAGAGTATAGAGAAAGACAATTGCACACTCTCGGTTTTTCTCTTGCAAAAATGTGTTTCTTTATTTTTATAGCAACAGGGAACCAACGTTTCGGTCCAAACCTAGGACCTTGATCACGGTAGTTGCCTCTGTATTATGCTTTCCTTCACACATGGGGGCACCGCCACCCACACTGGTATTTTTCAGTTTTCCTTTAAGCTATAGTAAACCAAGGGATCCTTAGACCCTGGTTGAGGGATGCCTTATTTCATTATGGTGTGTGCCTCCGTCCTGGGCGTGTGATTGTGCACTATTGGTTTACTATAGCTTACAGGAAAACTGAAAAATAGCAGTGTTGGTGGCGGTGCCCCATGTGTGAAGGAAAGCATAATACAGAGGCAACTACCGTGATCAAGGTCCTAGGTTTGGACCGAAACGTTGGTTCCCTGTTGCTATAAAAATAAACACATGTTTGCAAGAAAAAAACCGAGAGTGTGCAATTGTCTTTCTCTATACTCAGCGCATTGCAGTGGGCAGAGTGGTCAGTGCAGCGCCATGGGCAGAGTGGTCAGCGCAGCGCCGTGGGCAGAGTGGTCAGCACACACACACATAAACACATACACACACTCGGCTATACTTACCACCGACCTTGAGTCGACATGTCGCCGCCCCTGGATGACTGGATCCAATGTGGCGTCCGGGAAGTTTTGCGAGACTTCTTGGATGCTATATTGGATGCAGTAGTTCAGGGGCGGCAAGATGTGGACTGAGGTCCAGGCGGCGGACGCAAGGCCGGTGGTATGTATAGCGGAGTGTGTGTGTGTATGTGTGTGTACAAAGTGACGGAAGTGCGGACAAAGTGACGGAAGTGCGGACAAAGTGACGGAAGTGTCTACATACACACACATATATACACATACTGTACATTGCATATGGAGGGGTGAGGAGAGCGGAGGCAGGAGGGGTGAGGAGAGGGGAGGCTGGAGGGGTGAGGAGGGGTGAGGAGAGGGGAGGCTTGAGGGGTGAGGAGAGGTGAGGAGAGGGGAAGCTGGAGGGCAGAGGCTGGAGGGCAGAGGCTGGAGGGCAGTGGCTGGAGGGGAGAGGCTGGAGGGCAGAGGCTGGAGGGCAGAGGCTGGAGGGCAGAGGCTGGAGGGGAGAGGCTGGAGGGCAGAGGCTGGAGGGCAGAGGACAGGGGAGGGTAGAGGGCAGAGGACAGGGGAGGGTGGAGGGCAGAGGACAGGGGAGGGTGGAGGGCAGAGGCTGGAGGGGAGAGGCTGGAGGGCAGAGGCTGGAGGGCAGAGGACAGGGGAGGCTGGAGGGCAGAGGACAGGGGAGGCTGGAGGGAAGAGGACAGGGGAGGCTGGAGGGCAGAAGCTGGAGGGGAGAGGCTGGAGGGCAGAGGCTGCAGGGGAGAGGCTGCAGGGGAGAGGCTGCAGGGGAGAGGCTGCAGGGGAAAGGCTGCAGGGGAAAGGCTGGAGAGCAGAGGCTGGAGGGCAGCGGCTGGAGGGCAGAGGCTGGAGGGCAGAGGACAGGGGAGGCTGGAGGGCAGAGGACAGGGGAGGCTGGAGGGCAGAGTCTGGAGGGGAAAGGCTGGAGGGCAGAGGCTGGAGGGCAGAGGCTGGAGGGGAAAGGCTGGAGGGCAGAGGCTGGAAGGCAGAGACTGGAGGGCAGAGACTGGAGGGCAGAAACTGGAGGGCAGAGGCTGCAGGGGAGAGGCTGCAGGGGAGAGGCTGCAGGGGAGAGGCTGCAGGGGAAAGGCTGCAGGGGAAAGGCTGGAGAGCAGAGGCTGGAGGGCAGAGGCTGGAGGGCAGAGGCTGGAGGGCAGAGGACAGAGGAGGCTGGAGGGCAGAGGACAGGGGAGGCTGGAGGGCAGAGGACAGGGGAGGCTGGAGGGCAGAGGACAGGGGAGACTGGAGGGCAGAGGCTGGAAGGCTGAGACTGGATGGCAGAGACTGGAGGGCAGAGACTGGAGGGCAGAGTCTGGAGGGCAGAGACTGGAGGGTAGAGTCTGGAGGGCGGAGTCTGGAGGGCAGAGGGCAGGGGAGGCTGGAGGGCAGAGGCTGGAGGGGAAAGGCTGGAGGGCAGAGGCTGGAAGGCAGAGACTGGAGGGCAGAAACTGGAGGGCAGAAACTGAAGGGCAGAGGCTGGAGGGCAGAGGACAGAGGAGGCTGGAGGGCAGAGGACAGGGGAGGCTGGAGGGGAGAGGCTGGAGGGCAGAGGCTGGAGGGCAGAGACTGGAGGGCAGAGTCTGGAGGGCAGAGTCTGGAGGGCAGAGGACAGGGGAGGCTGGAGGGCAGAGGACAGGGGAGGCTGGAGGGCAGAGGGCAGAGGCTGGAGGGGTGAGGCTGGAGAGGAGAGGCTGGAGGGGAGAGGCTGGAGGGCAGAGGCTGGAGGGCAGAGGCTGGAGGGCAGAGGACAGGGGAGGCTGGAGGGCAGGGGAGGCTGGAGGGCAGAGAACAGGGGAGGCTGGAGAGCAGAGGACAGGGGAGGCTGGAGGGCAGAGGACAGGGGAGGCTGAAGGGCAGAGGACAGGGGAGGCTGGAGGGCAGAGGACAGGGGAGGCTGAAGGGCAGAGGACAGGGGAGGCTGGAGGGCAGAGGACAGGGGAGGCTGGAGGGCAGAGGACAGGGGAGGCTGGAGTGCAGAGGCTGGAGGGCAGAGTCTGGAGGGCAGAGGCTGGAGGGCAGAGGCTGGAGGGCAGAGACTGGAGGGCAGAGTCTGAGGGCAGAGGACAGGGAGGCTGGAGGGCAGAGGACAGGGGAGGCTGGAGGGCAGAGGACAGGGGAGGCTGGAGGGCAGAGGGCAGAGGCTGGAGGGGTGAGGCTGGAGGGGAGAGGCTGGAGGGGAGAGGCTGGAGGGCAGAGGCTGGAGGGCAGAGGCTGGAAGGCAGAGGACAGGGGAGGCTGGAGGGCAGGGGAGGCTGGAGGGCAGAGAACAGGGGAGGCTGGAGAGCAGAGGACAGGGGAGGCTGGAGGGCAGAGGACAGGGGAGGCTGGAGGGCAGAGGACAGGGAGGCTGGAGGGCAGAGGACAGGGGAGGCTGGAGGGCAGAGGACAGGGGAGGCTGGAGGGCAGAGGCTGGAGGGCAGAGTCTGGAGGGCAGAGGCTGGAGGGCAGAGACTGGAGGGCAGAGGACAGGGGAGGCTGGAGGGCAGAGGACAGGGGAGGCTGGAGGGCAGAGGGCAGGGGCTGGAGGGGTGAGGCTGGAGGGGAGAGGCTGGATGGGAGAGGCTGGAGGGCAGAGAAAAGGGGAGGCTGGAGGGCAGAGGACAGGGGAGGCTGGAGGGCAGAGGACAGGGGAGGCTGGAGGGCAGAGGACAGGGGAGGCTGGAGGGCAGAGGACAGGGGAGGCTGGAGGGGAGAGGCTGGAGGGCAGAGACTGGAGGGCAGAGTCTGGAGGGCAGAGTCTGGAGGGCAGAGGACAGGGGAGGCTGGAGGGAAGAGGCTGGAGGGGAGAGGCTGGAGGGCAGAGGCTGGAGGGCAGAGGACAGGGGAGACTGGAGGGCAGAGAACAGGGGAGGCTGGAGGGCAGAGGACAGGGGAGGCTGGAGGGCAGAGGACAGGGGAGGCTGGAGGGCAGAGGCTGGAGGGGTAGGCTGGAGGGGAGAGGCTGGAGGGCAGAGGCTGGAGGGCAGAGGCTGGAGGGCAGAGGACAGGGGAGGCTGGAGGGCAGAGAACAGGGAGGCTGGAGGGCAGAAGACAGGGAGGCTGGAGGGCAGAGGACAGGGGAGGCTGGAGGGCAGAGGACAGGGGAGGCTGGAGGGCAGAGGACAGGGGAGGCTGGAGGGCAGAGGCTGGAGGGCAGAGTCTGGAGGGCAGAGGGCAGGGGAGGCTGGAGCGGCGACATGACCGCTTGGCACAGCTCTCCTCCTCCAGGCTGCATACCTCTCTCCCTCTGTGCAGGCTGCGCAGCAGTGGTGTCCGTGTGTCAGGGGCCACTTGGCCTCCTGCTGGGCGTGAGGCAGAGGGCCGGAGGCTTGGGGCAGTCCAGGAGCGGAGGCTGGTCCGGGCGTGCGGGCGGCATTGCGCAGAGAGTCGTCAGCAGTAGGGCCGGGCGTGAGGGGGAGGAGCCTGCAGCAGTGTAACCGGCAGGAGCTAATGCCGTTAATCTGCCTAAGTGGTGTGTGGCGGGCGGGAGACCACCGGCAAAGGCCGGTGGTCTCCCGCCCGTGATGTGTGTGTGTGTTGGGCAGTGTAGGGGCGGCCGTAAGCATGGCGGGGCTGGCTGAGTCCCGCTCCGCTTACAGCCGCCATGTTGGTCCACCCTGGATGGGTGTAGCTTTGTGGTGACGTCACTTTGGCCAGGACAAAGTTACGGAAGTCGTGGCCAAAGTGACGGAAGTGGCCTTAGGCTTTTATATATTAGATTGTGAGTTACTTTCAGCTTTAAGAGTGGGTTGCAAGCCACATCCAGCACCCACCGCCTCACAGTAGTGACATCCAGAGCCCCCATTACGGTATAATAACAGCAAAAGTCTTTTCACCGAGGCAGTATACCAGGATCCAGGGGTTCTTACTTTACCCCCACCCAGATCTGCTCTTCTGTGTAAGGCTACTCACATAAATCTCTATCTTGAGACCTGTTCTTCATAGCTGTTTGCCAGACCTGGAGTTTATGAACCAAGTTGAAGACAGTCGCGAGCCATAAACTACAGGCTTGCGAGTCCCATGTGGATCCCAGTCTAAAGGTTCAGGACCCCTGCCTTACAGTAACTCTGTTATCTTACTGCATGAATTCTTCCAGCCTCAGATTTGTCCAATTTCCTATTTATATGAAATGTAGACAGATCGTAACGTCAACAAAATATGTCACCCTAATGTGCTTATGGTTGCTTGGTACAATTTTCAGTTGAAATAGTAGTATGTTTACCATTTCTCTATGCATCTCACTTATATGATTAAGAGGTAGTGTAACCTCAAAAGGTGTTATATTATGTTAAATCCAAAGAATCCATGTTCAACAACCCCTTCTTTCACAAACCTGGATCACGGTCTTTTTACTTTTCTCCAATTGTCTTCCTTTGAGATGCTTTTGATATTTGATGTTAGCTGACAGCTCTGTTAAAATGGCGCTTTTATCCAATTTTACATGCTTTTAGGTATTATGCCTACTACACAACTTAAGTAGGTAAGCATAATTTTGCATTTTCTTCATTGGTTCTACAACTTTGGCTGCAACCTGTCCTATGTGGCAATCTGTTCGGTCCTGGTTAACATGTCCAATTGTGGAAATATACCATATATCAATTAAAATGTACTTTGTTAGTAGGGAAGCCCTTTTTAGATCAGTCTTGTGTTTGTCAAATCTGGTGTCAAGACTTGGAAATAATTCTAGAAGCTAACTTACTACTAAAATTGTCTCTAGAAATAAAGCCTGGGGATTCTGCTTGAATCCCTTTAATTGGTGGTTAAAGGTGAAAATTATGTCTGATGTAGGGTTTTTGTCTTAAGCCAAATCTAATAGCGAAAGGTCTAACAGATCTGACAGGTTTACACTCCTCTCCAGAGACCAGACAAACACATTATAATTATTACCTGTACATCATCAGTATTAACAATGGCTCCTGTTATGTTGGAAAGCAAGCGTATGAATTCCTCTTCAAACTCACGCACACGATCTGGAATCTCATTAATTACTATCTTTAAGCGTTGGTCATCTCGCAAAATATAGATACCGACAACTGCAGTGTCATTGTGTCCAGCCAGATCAGAAGCCATGACGTCCACCACAAAATAGCCTGGGCTGTAGGCAGTAAATAAGTCAAAGGTCCTAATAATTCCATCAACATTACCTGGGAAGACAGAAATTATATTTTTGGGTTTACTGATATACAACACAAAAGCTGGCATGACTTCTATGGTTCCTAAAAGTGAATGGCAACCCTTAGAACACGGTGTATATACGTACAAAATATGTTGCTGATTAAACATATACAGCGAATGAAATAAGTATTGAAAACATCACCAACTTTCTAAGTAAGTAAATTTCAAAAAATTTATTGACATGAATTTCTCACCAGATGTCGAAAACTACCCATCAAATCCACACTGGCAAATAAAATCAAACTATAGATGCCCATAAATTTAGTGATGTGTAATAATTAGAAATTATAGAGGAAAAAAGTATTGAATATGCTTAATGAGCTTTATTTAACACTTCATACAAAATCTTTTGTAGCTGATGACAGCTTCAAGATGCTTCCTGTATGGGGAAACTAGACACATGCATTGCTCAAGTGGGATTTTGACACAATCTTCACCACAGTCTTCAAATCCTGAAGCTTCACTAAACTCTGACCTCCACATTACTACAAAATACCAGTGATTGTCTGTCTGCTGTCTTTAACATCATGTCTTCTCTCTACCTTAAATTGAATCTGTCAAAAACTGAACTTCTCGTGTTTCCTCCCTCTCCTAACCAATTATTGCCATTTCTGTATGTGGTTCTACTGTTACTCCTCAACAGCACGCCCGCTGTCTTGGGGTGATATTTGACTCGTTTGACCTTTTCTAACTGTTGACTCTGCAAAAAACTCTAACTGATGCCCTTATTCATTCTCACCTGGATTACTGCAATTCTCTATTAATCAGTCTCCCTCTTACTAAACTCTCTCCTCTCCAATCCATCCTCAATGCAGCAGCCAGGATCATGTTCCTCTCCAACCGCTTCGCCGATGCCTCTACACTAGGGCAGTCATTGCACTGGTTGCCAATCTGCTATAGAGTACAATATAAGATTATCACTCTCCCCCACAAAGCCCTCCACAGTTCTGCTTTGTCCTACATCTCCTCTCTCATCTATGTCTATTGCCCTACACGTGCCCTCCGCTCTGCAAGTGACCTAAGACTGACATCAGCTACAATCCGAACCTCCCACTCCCATCTCCAAGACTTCTCACGAGCTGCACCAGTTCTCTGGAACGGATTACCAAGAACAATTCAATTAATTCCCAATACCAATAGTTTTAAGCGAGCCTTAAAAACACATCTCTTTAGATTGGCCTATCACCTTACCTCACTTGTCTAACTGTTCCTATCTTCCCTTTTCTAAATCTGGCCTCTTGTGTTATCTGTCTGCACCTGCAGACTGTCTGTCTGTCCCCCATTCATAATATAGCACTTTATCCGTACTTGTACAGATCCTGACTGACGACCAATTCATGCAGCGTTACATGAATCCCCTAATATATATTGATGGCTAGACCATGTATGACATCATTTGTTACTGTTACCTTTTGTGCCTCCCCTATTTCCTCTAGATTGAAAGCTTGCAAGTAGGATCCTCACTCCTCATGGTTTTTGAATTTTTGTTACTATGTATTGCCTCATATTGTCTGTACATGTCCCCTCCAAATTGTAAAGTGCTGTGTAATATGTTGGCGCTATGTAAATAAAATTATTATTTAGTTTCTTCCATAAATTTTCTATTGGACTCAGGTCAGGTGATTGGCTTGGCCATTCTAGCAGCTTTATTTTCTTTCCCTGAAACCAATTGAGAGTTTCCTTGACTGCGTGATTGGGATCATTGTTTTGCTGAAATGTCCACCCTTGTTTCAACATGATCATCCTGGTAGATGGCAGCAGATTTTTACTTAAGAATGTCTCAGTACATTTGTCCATTCATCCTTCTTTCAATTATCTCAAGTTTGCCAGTCCCGTATGGTGAAAAACAGCCCCACGTCATTATGCTTCCACCTTCAAACTTTACTGTTGGTAAGGTGTTTTGGGGGTGATATGCAGTACATTTGGCTTTCCAAACATGGTGTTAATTATGTTATCCAAAGAGTTAAATTTTGGTCTCATCTGACCAACCTATGTTCTCCCAGTATTTCACAGGCTTGTCTAAAGAATGTTCAGCAAACTTTAAACGCACGTGAAAAGTATTTTTGTTCAGCAATGGAGTCTTGCGTGATAAGTGTGCATATAGGTCATGCAGGTTGAGTGCATTACTTATTATTTTCTTTGAAAAAATTGTACATGCTGATTCCAGATCTTTCTGTATATCTCCACAGGTAGCCCTTGGCTCTTGGACAACTCTTCTAATAATTATTATTTTACCTCCCTTGTATGAAATCGGAATAACATTACTACTTATGTAAGTGTAAATTAATTTTGCTTTGAATGCTGGCTAAGTTTGAAATCCACTTGGGATGAGGAGGGAAATTTTGTTTTTCAAAGCAAATTAATTTATGCCTTGTATTTTATTGTCTACTAGATGGAAGCCCAAAGCTATCGCATCAGGAAGGTGATGACATTACAGTGCGGGCAGGCTCTGTGGCACTGGTGGTAGTGGCTATCTCTTTCCCCTGTGCTGTCTTCTCCCATCTGTGTTATCTCCTTTTAGCTGTCTCCCACCTGTGGGATGTCTCTCCCCCCATAGTCTCTCTAACCCTGTGCTGTCTTCTCCCCTTGTCTGCTCCCTCCTTTGGGTTGTCTTCCCCCGTGTGCTCTCCCCCTGTTTGCTGTTTCTCTCCCCCTGTGTTCTGTTTTAGCCCCCTGTGTACAACTTCTTTCCCCTGCACTGTCTTCTCCACTCTGTGCTCTCTTGTTTGAGCTGTATCCCCCTTGTGCACTCTCTCTTCCCTGTGCAATCGCCCCTCCCCCTGTAGTAAAGGTAGAATTAAAACAAAGTATGTAAAAGGTAACATTACACTGCTAGAGTGGGGTCACATAGGCTTCTGGCATTGGGTCTATTACATTGCTGGAGGGAGGCACATATCTTCCTGAGGTGGGGACACATAGGCTGCTGGGATGGGGTCACATACATTGTTAAGGGAGAGGCACACACACTGCTGGGGTGAGGGCACATAAGCTACTGGGAGGGGTCACATACATTACTGGGGGGAGCCACATACACTGCTGGGGTGGGGGCACATAGGCTGGGATGGGGCACAAACACTGTTGGGGGAAGCACATACACTGCTACTGGGTTGGGGACACATAGGCTGCTGGGATGGGGTCTCATACATAGCTGGGGGGAGGCATATACACTGCTGGGGTGGGAGCAGATAGGCTGGGATGGGGGCACATACGCTGCTGTGG
Source organism: Allobates femoralis (assembly GCA_033576535.1). NCBI lineage: Eukaryota > Metazoa > Chordata > Amphibia > Anura > Aromobatidae > Allobates > Allobates femoralis. The sequence continues at coordinate 140,720,874 of JARQOC010000006.1, forward strand.
TGAGGGTACAGATGGATGGGATGGGTGCACATATACTGCTGGGATGGGGGTGCATACACTGCTGGTATAGGGGCACATAGGCTGGGGTGAGGGCTCAAAAGCTGCTGGGGGGCACATACACTGCTGGGGTGCACATGGGCTACTGTGAAGGGGCACATATACTGCATGGGGGCACATAGGCTGCTGGGGGCAGCACATACTTTGCTGGGGGGCACATACACTGCTGGGATGGGGGCACAAATACTGCTGGGGGAGAAATATAGGCTGGGGTGGGGGCACATAGGTTGCTGTGGGGCAGCATATACTTTTATGGGGGGCACATACACTGCTGGGGAGGACATGGGCTGCTGGGGGACACATTGGCTGCTGGAGTAGGTCACATATACTGCAGGGGAGTGCATAGGCTATAGGGAGGTGGCACAAACTTTGCTGCTGAGCCCAGGGGAGGTAAAGGACCTGTGGGGATGTCACAGTCATGTGATCTGTGACATACACCTGGTTCTGCCCATGACATGACATCATCACAGGTCCTGCATGGTCTCATTTTGTGGTGTTTGCAGCAGGCGGATGGGTTGCAGTGACAGGTTTGTGGGGGGTGGGCTGCGGGGTGTGGGGAGGGGGCAGGAGTGAGTAGGCTGTGTGTGGTATGTGCAGTGGGCTCCTGGCAACGGCGGCACCACTAGCGGGTGCCATATTAAGACACCCATCTCCTGGGTGTCCAAATCAAATATGGCCACCGGAATTTGTGATGGCCAATCGCATGATAGGAGGACACAATGATGGCAGAACTGGATTACAGACACCACAACGTAAGTGTATAATCAATATCAATAGGGAAAACAAAGTTTTAAAGCTAATTTATGCTTCTTTCCTTCATCCATGCTCTTTTCCATTGCTTGGTTGAACTTGATGAACATAGTTTATTTTTTATTTCAAGGGGATGTTTTCAGTAAATGAATATTGCCAGCTGCAGTTTATTATAAAGAAGCAAGCCACACTGTATTCACTTTCTCCCGGAGAATATCAGCAAGTTCCCAATGATGCTCCTTGGCCGTGGCACTGACATCGTATTGACAGCACAGCAGCCAATGAGCACAGGGGCTCTGTCAATCTAGCGCCCTCTTTGGCTAACTGGATGTTGACGTGATGTCAGCACCAATACCAAGGCCAAACACCAAGAGCAGTAAAAAAGACTCACCAGTAGACCCAAGGAAGGTGAGGTCAGCGTGGTTTGTTTCTTCCACAGTTAACAGCTCAATCTATGGATACTAATGGCAATAAATCGAGTTTGATGTACAACGCCCATACGGTGTATGTAACAAGCCACAGCAAGAATAAATTCCAGATTATCTCCGTAAGGGTACTTTCACATCAGTGTTCTTTCAAATCCAGATTTGCCGAATCCGGATGAAACCACAAGTCAAACCACATTTCCGAACTCCATTACAAATGTATTGTTCAGACTGCAATGTTGCTGGTTCTGTTTTTTTTAAAAAAAGATGGAATTCTACCGGATTTGAAAAAACATTAATGTGAAAGGACAGTACTTTAAAAAAACTGTAGTGAAAAGACTTAAATGCCTGAACTGAAAATAAAACAGCTGTGAAAGTAGCCTAATGAATATCATGTCAAGGGCCATTAGCTGATTAATCTGTGCAGCTACTTCTAAGATAAGTTGTTGTTCCACTTATTTCTTCTCAGATCTATCAGTATGTAAGTTGGAACTATGCATGAATGATTCATGTCTTTTATCAGTCACTCATATGATCTCAAATCTATATTTAGCAATGCTAAATTGGGTAAAGAAGAATATAACATACACTTACCTATCACAAAAATATTTTTCACTGCCTCAGAATCATTTGAGTTGTGTTTGATATACTGGATCCCAAGAATGGAATAGAATACTAAGCTGTTGTTTCCCACATCTGCATCAAGGGCCACAACTTTTATAAGATCAGAACCCACTTTAGCATCAGTCGCAACACCTGAAATAAAAGATCATAAGTTAGAAGAACGGAATAATTTTTACAGTGCTAAAAACTGTATGCAAACAGTTTAGTTATGATGTATTACTTACTATTTAACCACATGTCCTATTATATACTCTGCTTTCATTAACTGAATTAATATACAGAATAAAGGGGCAGAAACAGTAAAAAAGTATGATTTGTCCTTATCACTGACATTTGTGCCGGCTTCCCGGTCGTATAGTTTTTTGTGCAGCCACTATTCTGATGTGCCGTGTTATTATGACTTGTGAGACTGTGACCGGGATGATCTGTGACAGCCGGTATGTGTCTCCCAGGTTGTGCTCCCTCCACGTATAGGAAGCACTCCACTCCGGGTTCATAGAGTACTCTCCGGAGGTAAGCACAGGGGTTAAAAAGCTAGGCAGGAACACAGGGTGTGGTTCTCTGAGTGGAGCTTCAGTCTGATGGAAGACTGATGAGGCTAGTGAGCGGCCAGGACAGGAGAGTGCAGAGGCTGTGTGCTGATACAACACGGCCTAGCCCGGAGGGCTTGATCTCGGTGAGACCTAGACTGGAGAGAAACCGTGATAAAGGACTGTGTACCAGTCATATGGTTGTAGGAAGTGTGCCCGGCTGCATCCTAGAACCCGGAGCTTTGTGCATACTGTGGACTTGTGCATAGTAAACCGTGTGCTGTGAACTTCCGTGCCTGGGTCTTTGCCTTCTGCCGTGCCATCCGACATCGCTACCTCACAGACCCTACAGAACAAAATGCTTTAATTGCTTTGTATGCATTAATACCACACCTAATTAGTTGTAATTAGTAGATGCATTTAGAACACTAAGTGTAGGGCTATATGGAGTAGACGTTTCAGTACAGTCAAAACTACATATTGCAATGGCCAATTGCGACACAATTCTATGTCACAATCATTTGGTTATTGGCCAACCATAAGTGGACAGGGCTTAGGCCATGCTGTGGCTTCACCACCACCACCACACCATCTGGCTTTAATCTGAAGCTACTCATACACTTTGGACCAGGGGTTTCAAACTCCAGGCCTTGAGAACTGTATAACTTGATTACCAACATTCAAAGGCTAAGGAAGTCTTGAAAACCTGCACTCGAGGCCTGGAGTTTGAGACCCCTACTTTGGACAATGTGCAATTGATGGAGATTTCTCCCAACCCCAATAAACATTAATGATTGTATTCTCCATGGGGAGTTTGGAATAAGCTGCTGCCATACACCACTGATGACTTAGTGCTTATGAGCACATGTTTAGATTAAATATGTTTAAAGGTTTTATTTCCATGGGCAATCTTAATTTTAACGTTCGTTTTAATTAATAGATCTTGAAATAATAATAATTTCCACAATTGGATGTGTTTAAAAAATATGTTACCATACTGAGATAATCTTATATATATGCCCCTACTATGTACTGTGTAATGGCCAGGTCTGATCGTACAGGTACATGGTCTGATTATGCCACACCTCCTGAAAAGGGGAGGACACAAAAGAGTCTATAAACAGTAGATAGCAAAAACATCCAATTGTGGACCTTATTATAATGCTGGAGTCACACAGCTGTATGACTCACGTGAGAATCGCATCGCACTGCCCAAACTGGCTGCAACTCTGGTAACCTGAGAGTGACAGCTTTATATATTTCTATGCAGCTGACAAGTTCAGGTTAGGAATGGGGATCTTAATGCAATCCTTGTGGGAGTCATACGACAGTGTGACTTCAACCTCATTCTAAGATCTGTGGAATATAATGAGCTTTGTCTGAGGGAAAAGCCCTTAATCCTTTTCTACCTTAGTATCATCTGGGTAGATGCATATCAATGTGAAGGGGGCATTCAAATACTTCCCAGTGTAAACTTAAAATACTTCGTCATTTTACCTGTAGTATACTCAGATTTTGTAAATTTTGGAGGTTGGTCATTAATGTCTTCAAGATAGATTCTCACTTCTTGCAATGTAGAGTCTGTGCTGGGATCAAAGCTCTGAATCTTTGCGGCCCTCATTGCCTTACGGGCTGACCAGTTCCTGTTGCTGGATGCCTTCACTATTAGAGTATAATATGGGTTTATCTCTCGATCCAAGTTCTTCAGGACAGAAAGTTTTCCTTCTGGAATTAGTTGGAAATTGTTTTCCGAATTGCCAGCTAGAAATAAAATATATAATGTTCATTCCAAAATGTTAATATTCATTTAATAATGAAAACAGTTCAAATAATGGGTCAGTATGGAAACTAGTGCTAGTTTTACTGTCAGGGCTCAGACACCTGGGCAATGAAATCGAATGATAGCAATGCGAGAATATCTCACATTGCACTCTGACCAATCTTAATAAACGAGTGAAAGCAGATGAACATTTGGCTTCAGTTTTTTTCTCATCCAGATTCTAGATGAGAAAAAAGTAGCAACATGCTGCGAGTGGATGTGAGTCTCCTGCGAGACTCGACAATGCAAGTCAATGAGTGCAATAAAAAATTGCACAGCAAACTAACAGCATTTTTAGCATTGTTTTTCCCATGTTGGAAAAAGTTAAAAAAGAAGAGACAGATAGGATAGATAAAAAGTTGATAGGAATAGCTAGAACATCTTACCAGTCTCCCGCTGCTGCTTCCAGGACCACCCTTTAAGGTTCATGCATAGTCACTAAACTGACCTGCAACAGCCAATCACAGACACTCACACTTTGGGAGAGCCTCTGTGATTGGCTGCAGCGCCGGACTGGGGTGTCTGGGGCCCACCAGGGAATTTGACTCCAGGGGCCCACCCATTTTTCAGCTATATGCAAATACCTGTTATCCGTTATACCCATCATAGTGGAGTGTGGACTGTAAAACACAGGCGGCTCCTGCACATCACTGTGTGCTCACCATTACTGTGATGTACAATTACTGTAGTTTGCATTAAAGGGATTTTTGGGTGAAAACAAGTTCTCAGCGATGCACAGGTTAGGAAGGATCACTTATTTATTGATGGATTCCGCACCGACAGAGGAATGTGGGCCTTTGAGTATTTGGTGAGTTTTTTACGTCAGTATTTGTAAGACAAAACCTGGCGCAATCACAGGTAATTGTTTTCTGCATTTCTCACCCTCTCCTGGTTTTGTCTTATAAATACTGAGGTGAAAATTCTCACCAAATGCTCAACTTGCTTTCTCTGGCGAACCTCAATAACTGTATCTCTGCTGCTGTGTCACAGGACAAGGAGGGGTTAAATATCCAAGTATTTAATATCTGTTGGAAATAAAGAAGTTTCCCCTTCTTGATATCAGATAAAACAAATGACCAAACACAATCCACTTTACCAAGACCAATAATATCAGATAGAAGGGAGAAAAACCACCACACCGTGACCAGATCATATATTATCACCACATAGTGCCCAAATAATGCCACATACAAGACAAATACTGCCACACCATGACCAAAGCACATAAAACCACCACATAGTGATCAAATGCTACCACATACAAGGTATAAATACTGCCACACTATGAGACCACATATTACTACCACATAGTGACCGAATAATACCATATACAAGGGACAAATACCGTCATGTGATGACCAAAGCACATAATGCCACCACATATAATACTAAATTAATATAAATGGGTCAGTGTGCAGGTTATACAGTGATCACCTGTGACATTATACACAGGAGCTCTGTATATAGTGTCAATGTACAGGTAATAGTTATCACTGGTGACATTATACACAGAAGTTCTGTATATAGTGTACAAGTTATACAGTCATCACCAGTGACATTATACACAGAAGCTCTGTATATAGTGTCAGTGTACAGGTAATGCACTGATCATCATTGACATTATACACAGGAACTCTGTATATAGTGTCAGTGTGTGTATAGGTAATACATGTAGCTTCTCCCCCCATATTCCATGTAGCTTCTCCTCCCATCCAGCCAGGTACCTTCTCCCTCTATCCCCCATCCATGTACCTTCTTCCCCATCCATCCATCTTTTCCCCCCTTTTTCATGCCACCCCCCACCCCATTTTGCTCCCTTTTCCAGGCCGTCCCATCCATCCATTTATTCTATTCTGCCCCCTCTTCTAGGCCGCCCCATCCATTCATCCATCCATCCCACTTTGTCCTCCCCAGGCTGCTATCTTCGGCTGTAACAGCGCCTTACCTGACTCCACACTACTGAATCTGGCAGCTTCTTCCTCTGCAGCTCCTGGTCTCTCGCTTGCCGGCACCGGGCACCAGGCAGGTTCTTCCTCCGTGGCTCCTAGTCTCCCGCTCACCGGCACCAGGTACCAGGCACCCGGCATCTTCTTCCTCTGCGGCTCCCGGACTCTGGCACCAGGCACACGGCAGCTTCTTTCTCTGCAGCTCCTAGTCTCCAGCACCAAGTGACACCCGGCAGCACCAGACAGCTGGCAGCACCAGGCACTCGGCAGCACCAGGCACCACCAGGCACCACGTCACCCAGCAGCACCAGGCACCCGGCATCACCAGACATCATGTCACCCGGTAGCACCAGGCACACAGGCAGCATCAGGCGTTCGGCAACACCAGGCATCCGGCAGCACCAGGCACCACCAGGCGCCCCGGCTGCACCAGGCACCACCAGGAGCCCCGACAGCACCAGGCACCACCAGGAGCCCCGACAGCACCAGGCGCCCCGACAGCACCAGGCACCACCAGGCGCCCCGGCAGCACCAGGCACCACCAGGCGCCCTGGCAGCACCAGGCACCACCAGGTGTCCCGGCAGCACCAGGCACACGGCATCACCAGACATCATGTCACCCGGCAGCACCAGGCACACAGGCAGCATCAGGCGCTCGGCAATACCAGGGACCCGGCAGCACCAGACACTACCAGGCACCCAGGCAGGACCAGGCGTTCGTCAGCACCAGGCACCACCTGGCATCACCAAACACCACGGCAGCACCAGGCGCCCCGGCAGCACCAGGCACCACAAGGCGCCCCGGCAGCACCAGGCGCCACCAGGCGCCCTGGCAGCACCAGGTGCTCCGGCAGAACCAGGGGCCTAGCAACACCAGGCTCCCTGGGGGCCTGGAAGCACCAGGCACCCTGGAGGCCTGGCAACACCATGGACTCAGCAGCACCAGGCACCACCAGGGGCCTGGCACTATCAGGTACCCAGAGTGAGCCCGGCACCGTTAGGCACCCAGGGTGAGCCCGGCACCGTCAGGCACCCAGGGTGAGCCCGGCACCGTCAGGCACCCAGGGTGAGAACGGCACCGTCAGGCACCCAGGGTGAACCCGGCACCGTCAGGCATCCAAGGTGAGCCCGTCACCGTCAGGCACCCAGGGTGAGCCCGGCATCGTCAGGCACCCTGGGGTCCAGCACCATCAGGGGTCCGGCAGCACCAGGGGCCCGGCACCATCAGGCACCAACAGGCACCCTCTGGATCCTTCGGTGGGTCAGTCCGCCCCATTGGGACACAGTGACCCCCACCAGGATGGGGACATGTAGGGGCCCCCCAGGATGGATGGGGACTCATAGGGGGCTCCCCAGGATGGGAACTCGTAGGGGGCCCCCCCAGGATGGGGACACATAGGGGGCCCCCCCAGGATGGATGGGGACACATAGGGGGCTCCTCAGGATGGGCACACCCATCCATTCTAGGGGGCCCGCCTATGTATCCCCATCCATCCTGGGGGCCCCCCATGTGTCCTCATCCATCCTGGGGGCCCCCATGTGTCCTCATCCATCCTGGGGGGCCCCCATGTGTCCCCATCCATCCTGGGTGCCCCCCATTTGTCCCCATCCATCCTGGGGGCCTCCCATGGGTCACCATCCATCTGTGGGGCCCCCCATGGGTCCCCATCCATCCTGGGGGCCCCAATCCATCCTTGGGGCCCCCCATGGGTCCCCATCCATCCTTGAGGCCTCCCATGAGTCCCCATCCATCCTGGTGGCCCCCCCATCCATCCTGGGGCCCCCCATGGGTCGCCATCCATCCTGGGGGCCCCCATCCATCCTTGGGGCCCCCCATGGGTCCCCATCCATCCTGGGGGGCCCCCCATCCATCCTTGGGGCCCTCCATGGGTCCCAATCCATCCGTCATGGTTTGTTAAATAAATAAATTATTAAAAAAAAAATGCTTAAATAATTAAAAAAAAAAATGCTTGGGGCTTTACAGTATATTTCAGTCTAGCCCTGTGAAAGCGGACAGCTGCGAGCTGCCACCCTCAGCGGCCTAATTTTACCTTGGCTGGTAAAAAAATGTGTAGGCTCTACCCTATTTTTAATTGCCGGCCAAGGTAAAACTAGGCAGCTGAGGGATAGTATTCTCAACGTGGTGAGGGCCCATTGTTTTAGGGACCCCCAAACTAAAGAATAGCAACCCGCAGCCGCTCCTGAAAATGGCGCATTCATGGTAGCGCCATTACCGGATGCTTTACCAGGCTCTTCCAGTGCCTCTGGTGGCAGTGGCACACCGGGTAATACCACTTTTAAATTAATATCAGCTTTGTATTACCAGCTAGTATTAAACCCTAAGATTCTTAATGTCAGGCCAAGTTAGAACAGGACATTAAGAATCTCAAATAAATGGTTAAAAAAGACACAACACAAAGAACAATCATTTTGTTATAAATTCATTTTATTATAAATAAATTAAACACAGAGACACTTAGTGACCCCATTTTTATTAGCCCCATCAACATCGTACCCCTCCACGATCCTCATCTTCTCTCTTCCTGGACAAACGCAGCTCTGCTACATCAGAGACCACAGGGAGGAAGAAACATGTCTGTTCCCCTTGGTCTCTGATTACTGAATGACAGTGCTGAGACCTGCGGTATAGTAAGCAGTGAGGTCACTAGTGCCCTAGTAACCGCTAATAGTTTTTGCTATGGGAAAGGGTGTCCTCGAGTGAACTTACTTACTCCCAGCTTACCCCGCCACTATCCCTGTGGCTCCTGAATGACTTGCTGGGATAGCGGTGGGGTAAAAAAAAATGTTGGAGTAGTGATTTAACTTGATCAACCTTCTTGTGCACTTTACTTATTGCATTCATTTTCACAACTGTCATGACTCCAATGATTTTTTTTATATTCTTCCCTGTCAAACACCTAGATCCAATGTATATTACTGTGAGACCCTTACCAGTTTAATGCACTAGCCTAATTGCATTTACACTCAAAAATTAAGAATGCTCCTTTCATGACAATGTTTGGTTTTAATGTAATTTGGCTGCTGGTCAGATGATTTTTGAGCAAAATGCTTGTTCATCAAGCGACATGGTCTTTTACACAGTGCAAAGATCATCATTCTTGGTGGTGCATCATACTGTGTACACAGGAGTTGCATTGCTGAGAATATTGGTAGCCTATGTGCACTGAGCAATCAATTACAAAACAGTCAATGTACATTGTTTACAGTGGTCTGCCTGTGTAAACAGGCTATTAAATCACCCAATGATTCGTAAATGTTTACTGATGGGTGATTCTATAATGCTGCTGCTCAGTCCATATAAACAGACCATTATAAATCCCTTAAGCTTTGCCAAAAGCCTTGCATCATAAAAGGATATTAAAAAGGAATCTGTCAGCAGGTTTTTGCTATATTATAAGAGAAAGCTTTGGGCAGCAGTCCCCTATTTCCCCCCCTCAAAACTGCTCTGTCATGTTCTTCCAAAACCAGCTTCTCCACCATGACAGAAGATCAGCTCACCTCTCTTCTCTCAAGATCACATCTCACCACTTGTACGCTTGACCTGCTCCTGTCCCACCTCATCCCCAACCTCGCTGCAGTCTTCATCCCAACCATAACACACCTCTTCAACCTTTCACTTACAAATGGTGTCTTCCCCTCATCCTTCAAACATGCCTCAATCACACCCATCCTCAAAAAGTTCTCTCTCGACCCATCCTCTGTGTCTAACTATCGCCTGATATAATTTCTCCTTTATGCCTCAAAACTGCTGGAACAGCATGTCCATCTTGAACTGTCCTCCCACCTCACCTTTTGCTCCCTCTTTAACCAGTTACAATCTGGCTTCCAACCGCATCACTCTACTGAAACTGCCCTAACTAAAGTCACCAATGACTTACTAACCGCCAAGAGAAAGCAATACTACTCAGTCATCCTCATTGGCATCACAGACTTGACCCTTTCCTGGATCTTGTATCTAACAGACTGGACATTCAGAGTCTCCCTCTCCCACACCACCTCCTCACCTCGCCCCCTGTCCATCCGTGTTCCCCAAGGCTCATTTCTAGGACCCCTACTCTTCTCCATCTACACCTGCGGCCTGGGACAGCTCATAGAATCCCACGGTTTGCAGTATCATCTCTACGCTGATGACACGCAGATCTACCTCTCTGGACCTGACATCACCTCCTTACTAACCAAAATACCACAATGTCTGTCCGCTTTTTCATCTTTCTTTTCTGCTCGATTTTCAAAACTGAACATGGACAAAACATCATCTTTCCCCATCTCACTCTACCCCTCCACCAGAACTATCCATGAAAGTCAATGGCTGCTCACTTTCCCCAGTCCCGCATGAACGGTGCCTCAGGGTGATCCTCGACTCTGCCCTCTCTTTCAAACCACATATCCAAGCCCTTGCCACCTCCTTTCGACTTTAACTTAGAAATATCACCAGGATTCATACATTCCTTGACGAAGAAACAGCAAGAACACTCGTGCATGCCCTCATCATCTCACGCCTCAACAATTGCAACCTCCTATTCTCTGGCCTCCCCTCTAGCACTCTCGCACCACTCCAATCTATCCTAAACTCTGCTGCCCGACTAATCCACCTGTCTCCCCGTTATTCCCCAGCCTCTCCTCTCTGCCATGCCCTTCCCTGGCTTCCTATTGTCCAGAGGCTCCAGTTCAAAACCCTAACTGTGACATACAAAGCCATCCACAACCTGCCTCATCCATACATCTGTGACATGGTCTCCCGGTACTTACCTACATGCAACCTCCAATCCTCTCAAGATCTCCTTCTATAGTCCCCACTCATCTCTTCTTCTCACAACCGCATACAAGATTTCTCACGTGCTTCCTCCATACTCTGGAACTCTCTACCCTAACACATCAGACTTTCAACCACCGTGGAAACTTTCAAAAGGAACCTGAAGACCCACCTCTTTTGACAAGTCTAGAACCCTCAATGATCCACAGTCTACTGAACCACCGAACAACCAGCTCAACCCTCTCCTAGTGTATCCTCACCCATCCCTTGTAGACTGTGAGCCCTTGCGGGCATGTCCTCTCTCCTTTTATACTTGTATGTGCCTTGTATTGCTCATGTTTATTGTACTTGTCTGTGTATGCCCATTTCACATGTAAAGTGCCATGGAATAAATGGCGCTATATAATGAATAATAATATTATCTGAGAACAGAATGTCTGTTCACAGTGAGCAGCAGGCTCACACTGACACCCAGATGTGATTTGGGTGCCATGGGAAAGTTCGTTACAGGTCACAGCAGAGCCATGCCAGCTGTGAACTCAGATGACCCCAATGAACTGCATCATGGCACCTGGTAAGGCTGAAGGCACATCATCCGACATGATCCCAGTGCCTCGCACGAGTGCAATGCGAGATAAACTCGCATTGCACTAGAACAAGTTATTTTCTATAATGTCGGGCACACTGGTGCGCATTTTAAGCATTGAACTCGCAAAGCGAGTTTCAGTCGCGGCATGCTGCGACTGCATGCGAGTTGTAAGCATGAAGCCATCAATAGAAATCAATGGGTGGGTTAAAAAAACGCACCGTGCAATGAATAGTGCGAGTCTCGCGCGTGAAAAAACACACTCCCCGGCCCACACTTTCAAAAAGCTGGCGGGAAGAAGCAGGGCGCACACCGCAGACCACCGGGAGCCAGAGCCCGCAATCTGCGCAGAGCCTCCAGTCGGACCGGCCCCGCCAGGTACTGAGGCTGTGATCCCGGCTGTGATCTCTGTGACAGCCGGGACCTGTGTGCGGCTTCTCACGCCGCGCTGCTGGCGTTGAGGGCGGATGCCCTCCCCCTCCTTCAGGCCTTCCCCTTCTCAAGATGGCCCCCACCTGTCACTGCCCCCCACGCCCGATGCCGGGACCTGATTGCGGCCTCACCCGCCGCGATGCCCTATCCTCCTCAGGCCTCCCCCTCCTCTGGATGGCCCCCACCTCCGAAGTCAGGTCTGTTTGCGGCTAGCGGGGGCGGGGGCAGGGGGCGGGGGGCCTCCCCCCCCCGATCCTCGTGTCCGATCTCACCGCTCCTCGATCCCCGTGTCCGATCCCGCCGGTGTAGCCGCCGCTCTGCCTCCTCTCCTCGCTGGAACGCCCTCCTCCAGTGCTGCTCCGCCCTGAGGTAAGTACCGTATGAATGAATCAATCAATCAATGATTGAATGAGTGAGTGGATGAGTGGGTTAGTGGATGTGTGGGTGTGTGGGTTAGTGGATGTGTGGGTTAGTGGATGTGTGAGTTAGTGGATGTGTGGGTGTGTGGGTTAGTGGATGTGTGGGTTAGTGGATGTGTGGGTGTGTGGGTTAGTGGATGTGTGGGTTAGTGGATGTGTGGGTTAGTGGATGTGTGGGTGAGTGGATGTGTGGGTGTGTGGGTTAGTGGATGTGTGGGTGCGTGGGTTAGTGGGTGCGTGGGTTAGTGGGTGTGTGGATGCGTGGGTTAGTGGATGTGTGGGTTAGTGGATGTGTGGGTTAGTGGATGTGTGGGTTAGTGGATGTGTGGGTGTGTGGGTTAGTGGATGTGTGGGTTAGTGGATGTGAGGGTTAGTGGATGTGTGGGTGTGTGGGTTAGTGGATGTGTGTGGGTTAGTGGATGTGTGTGGGTTAGTGGATGCGTGGGTGTGGGTGCATGGATGTGTGGGTGCATGGATGGATATTTGCGTATGTGTGACTGCATGTGTGGATGTGTGCACGAAAAGATGTGTACATGCGTGGATGATGGATGGATGGATGCAACAAGGTATCAAGTGTCCTCTTCTAGTCTCAGGGATCATAGTCATGGTGCACTGTATGACAGATCATTGCCATACAGTGCACCATAACTCTGACCCCAGAGACTGTAGGAAGAGGACACTTGATCCCTTGCTGCAATCTCTAGAGCAGAGGCGATCGAGCATCGTGGGACCTTCGTTGTTGACTACGTCGGAGGTGATCGAGCGTCGCGGGACCTTCGTTATGGACTACGTCGGATCTTTCTAATAAAGATGGAGTCTGAATTTTGTTTGTGTTTTTTTCCAAATAAAAATATTTTACTCTGTGTGTATTTATTGACTACTTACCAGAGATTCCTAATGGCGGGTCTAACATTGGCCCAATATTATGAATCTCGGGCTTAGTGCCAGCTGCCAATAAAAAGCTGGCATTAACCCCTTTATTACCCAGTTTGCCACCGGCACCAGGGCAACTGGAAGAGCATGGGTACAGCGCCAGAAAATGGCGCTTCAATGAATGCGCCATTTTCTGTGGCGGCTGCGGGCTGCAATTCGCAGCATGGGGGGCCCAGAACGCTTGGGCCTCTCCATGCTGCAGATTCCAGCCCCCAGCTGTCTAGTTGTACCTGGCTGGACTAAAACTATGGCGGAGCCCCACGTCATTTTTTTTTTCTAGAATTTGTTCTAGAAATAAAAAAATGGGCTTCGCTGTATTTTTGGTTGCCAGCAAGGTACAATGAGGCAGCTGGGGGTTGGTGGCAGTCCGTAGCTGCCAAGTTGTACCTGGCTAGACCAAAAATATGGCGAAGCCCCACGTCATTTTTTTAAATTACTTCTACCAATAAAATGACATGGAGCTTTGCCATATTTTTGGTTGCCAGCCAGGTACAACTTAGCAGTTGGGGGGCTGCAATCCTCATCATGGAGAGATCCAAATGTTGTGGGCCCCCCACGCTGCAAATTGCAACCCACAGCCACCCCAGAAAATAGCGCATTCATTGGAGGTGCCATTTTCTGGTGCTGTACCCCAACTCTTCCAGTTGCCCTTGCGCTGGTGGCAATGCTGGTTGCACACAGGGGTTCTCCGTGCGCGACATGGTGTCCGCTAACAATTGTTAGCGGACACCATGTTGCATATGGAGAGCCCCTGTGTGCCTAAACATTGGAGCTCCCCCACAAGTGACCCCATTATGCATCTGGATTTGTTCCTTGGGCGTCTAGTTTCCAAAATGGGGTCACTTGTGGGGGAGCTCGAATGTTGAGGCACACATGGGGCTCTCCATACGCGACATGGTGTCCGCTAACAATTCCAATTGTTAGCGGACACCATGTCGCGTATGGATTGCCCCTGTGTGTCTCCACATTGGAGCTCCCACACAAGTGACCCCATTTTGGAAACTAGACCCCAAAGGAACAAATCTAGATGCATAATGAGCACTTTGAAGCCCCAGGTGCTTCACAATTTGATCCGTAAAAATAAGATTTTTGTGGAAGAAAAATATTTTTTTCATTTTTACGGATCAAATTGTGAAGCACCTGGGGCTTCAAAGTGCTCATTATGCATCTAGATTTGTTCCTTGGGGGGTCTAGTTTCCAAAATGGGGTCATTTGTGGGGGAGCTCGAATGTTGAGGCACACATGGGGCTCTCCATACGCGACATGGTGTCCGCTAACAATTCCAATTGTTAGCGGACACCATGCCACGTATGGAGTGCCCCTGTGTGCCTCAGCACTGGAGCTCCCACTCAAGTGACCCCATTTTGGAAACTAGACCCCAAAGGAACAAATCTAGATGCATAATGAGCACTTTGAAGCCCCAGGTGCTTCACAATTTGATCCGTAAAAATAAGATTTTTGTGGAAGAAAAATATTTTTTTCATTTTTACAGATCAATTTGTGAAGCACCTGGGGCTTCAAAGTGCTCATTATGCATCTAGATTTGTTCCTTGGGGGGTCTAGTTTCCAAAATGGGGTCACTTGTGGGGGAGCTCCAATGCTGAGGCACACAGGGGTTCTCCAAACGCGACATGGTGTCCGCTAACAATTTGAATGGAAATCAGCTCAAATTGTTAGCTGACAGAATGTCGCATTTGGTGAGCCCCTGTGTGCCTAAACATTGGAGCTCCCCCACAAGTGACCCCATTGATTGACAAATAAGTGGCAGCAAATCAGTGCAGTCTTGACACCAGGAGAAGGTGCTAGTCTGTCGGATCGCAGTAGGAATTAAAAAATCTCACTAGCACCGCACTAGCACCCCACTAGCACCGCACTAGCACCCCACTAGCACCGCACTAGCACCGCACTAGCACTATTACACGCATCAAACTCGCATCAATATCGCGCTTCAAAAACGCGCCGTTTTGGAGGGATCAGTGTGCCTTCAGCCTAAATGGCGGTAAGTGAGCGAGAGAAGCGCTCACTTAATGGCGGAGCTCCCAGTACCATGATGCAGTTCATTAGGGTCATCTGAGTTTACAGCTGACACGGCTCTGCTGTGAACTGTGATGAACTTTCTCACTGCACCCGAGACCATTTTAACAACGATTATAAAGTTATAGGCTTTACAATGCTTTAATATTCTATACGATCAAAAATTCTTTACTTTAATGTGGGCTACAAAATTCTTGGTAAACTGTTTTATTACCTATTAATGGGGTATTTTCAAGCTATTAAATTGCTTTAGTTAATTAAACAGAATGAAAATAAGTAGGTTTTTAAATGATGTATTTTTCTTATCTGCTCTCATTCTACTGCAATCAGAACTTTTATCTTTCATAGTGTACAGCTGGTCTAAATTGAGCTTGGCAACTACTGCTTAGCTAGTCCCCGGCTGAGTGTGTGCAATAGTAACATTCCAGGAGAGGAGTTAACTCCTAACACATTAGTCAGCTCACTATGGACCATTGATTCATATACAGCAGTTAGCTGCTTACATCCTCACCTCTGTCTCAGCCAGGCCAGGCGTCAGCATCCAGCGCACCCGGGCAAGTGCCGGGGCCCGACTGCTTGGAGGGGGCCCACCGGGCCCCTGAGGGCTAGGGTCACACTTGCATTGTGACCCTAGCCTGACGCAAGTATTGTCTGCTGCAGCGCAGAGCGTTTAATAATATGCGCTGCCAGCAACGGAGCCCATAGAAACCCGATGTTTACATTGACAACCAATGGTTGGCAAGGTAAGCATCGGGTTTCTATGGGCTCCAGCGCATAGCATTATGTGTGTATGAGGTGTACGGAGCAGAGCCGTGTGTGTACGAGGTGTACGGAGCGGAGCCCAGTGTGTACGAGGTGTACGGAGCGGAGCCAAGTGGGTACTAGGTGTACGGAGCGGAGCCATGTGGGTACTAGGTGTACGGAGCGGAGCCGTGTGTGTACGAGGTGTACGGGAGCGGAGCCATGTGGGTACTAGGTGTACGGAGTGGAGCCGTGTGTGTACGAGGTGTACGGAGCAGAGCCCAGTGTGTACGAGGTGTACGGAGCGGAGCCCAGTGTGTACTAGGTGTATGGAGCAGAGCCATGTGGGTACTAAGTGTACATAGCGGAGCCGTGTGTGTACGAGGGGTACGGAGCGGAGCCGCGTGGGTACGAGGTGTACGGAGCAGAGCCGCGTGGGTACGAGGTGTACGGAGCAGAGCCGCGTGGGTACGAGGTGTACGGAGCAGAGCCGCGTGGGTACGAGGTGTACGGAGCAGAGCCGCGTGGGTACGAGGTGTACGGAGCAGAGCCGCGTGGGTACGAGGTGTACGGAGCAGAGCCGCGTGGGTAGGAGGTGTACGGAGCAGAGCCGCGTGGGTACGAGGTGTACGGAGCAGAGCCGCGTGGGTACGAGGTGTACGGAGCAGAGCCGCGTGGGTACGAGGTGTACGGAGCAGAGCCGCGTGGGTACGAGGTGTACGGAGCAGAGCCGCGTGGGTATGAGGTGTATGGAGCAGAGCCGCGTGGGTACGAGGTGTACGGAGCGGAGCCGCGTGGGTTGGAGGTGTACGGAGCGGAACCGCGTGGGTACGAGGTGTACGGAGCAGAGCCGCGTGGGTATGAGGTGTATGGAGCAGAGCCGCGTGGGTAGGAGGTGTACAGAGCGGAGC
Organism: Allobates femoralis; assembly: GCA_033576535.1. Lineage (NCBI taxonomy): Eukaryota > Metazoa > Chordata > Amphibia > Anura > Aromobatidae > Allobates > Allobates femoralis. Next base: position 140,737,855 of record JARQOC010000006.1, read on the forward strand.
CGCGTGGGTAGGAGGTGTACGGAGCGGAGCCGCGTGGGTAGGAGGTGTACGGAGCGGAGCCGCGTGTGTACGAGGTGTACGGAGCGGAGCCGCGTGTGTACGAGGTGTACGGAGCGGAGCCGAGTGTGTACGAGGTGTACGGAGCGGAGCCGTGTGTGTACGAGGTGTACGGAGCGGAGCCCAGTGTGTACGAGGTGTACGGAGCGGAGCCCAGTGTGTACTAGGTGTATGGAGCGGAGCCATGTGGGTACTAAGTGTACAGAGCGGAGCCGTGTGTGTACGAGGGGTACGGAGCGGAGCCGCGTGGGTACGAGGTGTACGTAGCAGAGCCGCGTGGGTACGAGGTGTACAGAGCAGAGCCGCGTGGGTACGAGGTGTACGGAGCAGAGCCGCGTGGTAGGAGGTGTACGGAGCAGAGCCACGTGGGTAGGAGGTGTACGAAGCAGAGCCGCGTGGGTAGGAGGTGTACGGAGCAGAGCCGCGTAGGTAGGAGGTGTACGGAGCAGAGCGTTTAATGCTATGCGCTGCCAGCAACGGAGCCCATTGAAACCCAATGTTTACATTGACAACCAAACTCGCATCAATATCGCGCTTCAAAAACGCGCCGTTTTGGAGGGATCAGTGTGCCTTCAGCCTAAATGGCGGTAAGTGAGCGAGAGAAGCGCTCACTTAATGGCGGAGCTCCCAGTACCATGATGCAGTTCATTAGGGTCATCTGAGTTTACAGCTGACACGGCTCTGCTGTGAACTGTGATGAACTTTCTCACTGCACCCGAGACCATTTTAACAACGATTATAAAGTTATAGGCTTTACAATGCTTTAATATTCTATACGATCAAAAATTCTTTACTTTAATGTGGGCTACAAAATTCTTGGTAAACTGTTTTATTACCTATTAATGGGGTATTTTCAAGCTATTAAATTGCTTTAGTTAATTAAACAGAATGAAAATAAGTAGGTTTTTAAATGATGTATTTTTCTTATCTGCTCTCATTCTACTGCAATCAGAACTTTTATCTTTCATAGTGTACAGCTGGTCTAAATTGAGCTTGGCAACTACTGCTTAGCTAGTCCCCGGCTGAGTGTGTGCAATAGTAACATTCCAGGAGAGGAGTTAACTCCTAACACATTAGTCAGCTCACTATGGACCATTGATTCATATACAGCAGTTAGCTGCTTACATCCTCACCTCTGTCTCAGCCAGGCCAGGCGTCAGCATCCAGCGCACCCGGGCAAGTGCCGGGGCCCGACTGCTTGGAGGGGGCCCACCGGGCCCCTGAGGGCTAGGGTCACACTTGCATTGTGACCCTAGCCTGACGCAAGTATTGTCTGCTGCAGCGCAGAGCGTTTAATAATATGCGCTGCCAGCAACGGAGCCCATAGAAACCCGATGTTTACATTGACAACCAATGGTTGGCAAGGTAAGCATCGGGTTTCTATGGGCTCCAGCGCATAGCATTATGTGTGTATGAGGTGTACGGAGCAGAGCCGTGTGTGTACGAGGTGTACGGAGCGGAGCCCAGTGTGTACGAGGTGTACGGAGCGGAGCCAAGTGGGTACTAGGTGTACGGAGCGGAGCCATGTGGGTACTAGGTGTACGGAGCGGAGCCGTGTGTGTACGAGGTGTACGGAGCGGAGCCATGTGGGTACTAGGTGTACGGAGTGGAGCCGTGTGTGTACGAGGTGTACGGAGCAGAGCCCAGTGTGTACGAGGTGTACGGAGCGGAGCCCAGTGTGTACTAGGTGTATGGAGCAGAGCCATGTGGTACTAAGTGTACATAGCGGAGCCGTGTGTGTACGAGGGGTACGGAGCGAGCCGCGTGGGTACGAGGTGTACGGAGCAGAGCCGCGTGGGTACGAGGTGTACGGAGCAGAGCCGCGTGGGTACGAGGTGTACGGAGCAGAGCCGCGTGGGTACGAGGTGTACGAGCAGAGCCGCGTGGTACGAGGTGTACGGAGCAGAGCCGCGTGGGTACGAGGTGTACGGAGCAGAGCCGCGTGGGTAGGAGGTGTACGGAGCAGAGCCGCGTGGGTACGAGGTGTACGGAGCAGAGCCGCGTGGGTACGAGGTGTACGGAGCAGAGCCGCGTGGTAAGAGGTGTACGGAGCAGAGCCGCGTGGGTACGAGGTGTACGGAGCAGAGCCGCGTGGGTATGAGGTGTATGGAGCAGAGCCGCGTGGTACGAGGTGTACGGAGCGGAGCCGCGTGGGTTGAGGTGTACGGAGCGGAACCGCGTGGTACGAGGTGTACGGAGCAGAGCCGCGTGGGTATGAGGTGTATGGAGCAGAGCCGCGTGGGTAGGAGGTGTACAGAGCGGAGCCGCGTGGGTAGGAGGTGTACGGAGCGGAGCCGCGTGGGTAGGAGGTGTACGTAGCGGAGCCGCGTGTGTACGAGGTGTACGGAGCGGAGCCGCGTGTGTACGAGGTGTACGGAGCGGAGCCGAGTGTGTACGAGGTGTACGGAGCGGAGCCGTGTGTGTACGAGGTGTACGGAGCGGAGCCCAGTGTGTACGAGGTGTACGGAGCGGAGCCCAGTGTGTACTAGGTGTATGGAGCGGAGCCATGTGGGTACTAAGTGTACAGAGCGGAGCCGTGTGTGTACGAGGGGTACGGAGCGGAGCCGCGTGGGTACGAGGTGTACGTAGCAGAGCCGCGTGGGTACGAGGTGTACAGAGCAGAGCCGCGTGGGTACGAGGTGTACGGAGCAGAGCCGCGTGGGTAGGAGGTGTACGGAGCAGAGCCACGTGGGTAGGAGGTGTACGAAGCAGAGCCGCGTGGGTAGGAGGTGTACGGAGCAGAGCCGCGTAGGTAGGAGGTGTACGGAGCAGAGCGTTTAATGCTATGCGCTGCCAGCAACGGAGCCCATTGAAACCCAATGTTTACATTGACAACCAAACTCGCATCAATATCGCGCTTCAAAAACGCGCCGTTTTGGAGGGATCAGTGTGCCTTCAGCCTAAATGGCGGTAAGTGAGCGAGAGAAGCGCTCACTTAATGGCGGAGCTCCCAGTACCATGATGCAGTTCATTAGGGTCATCTGAGTTTACAGCTGACACGGCTCTGCTGTGAACTGTGATGAACTTTCTCACTGCACCCGAGACCATTTTAACAACGATTATAAAGTTATAGGCTTTACAATGCTTTAATATTCTATACGATCAAAAATTCTTTACTTTAATGTGGGCTACAAAATTCTTGGTAAACTGTTTTATTACCTATTAATGGGGTATTTTCAAGCTATTAAATTGCTTTAGTTAATTAAACAGAATGAAAATAAGTAGGTTTTTAAATGATGTATTTTTCTTATCTGCTCTCATTCTACTGCAATCAGAACTTTTATCTTTCATAGTGTACAGCTGGTCTAAATTGAGCTTGGCAACTACTGCTTAGCTAGTCCCCGGCTGAGTGTGTGCAATAGTAACATTCCAGGAGAGGAGTTAACTCCTAACACATTAGTCAGCTCACTATGGACCATTGATTCATATACAGCAGTTAGCTGCTTACATCCTCACCTCTGTCTCAGCCAGGCCAGGCGTCAGCATCCGGCGCACCCGGGCAAGTGCCGGGGCCCGCACGCTTGGAGGGGGCCCACCGGGCCCCTGAGGGCTAGGGTCACACTTGCATTGTGACCCTAGCCTGACGCAAGTATTGTCTGCTGCAGCGCAGAGCGTTTAATAATATGCGCTGCCAGCAACGGAGCCCATAGAAACCCGATGTTTACATTGACAACCAATGGTTGGCAAGGTAAGCATCGGGTTTCTATGGGCTCCAGCGCATAGCATTATGTGTGTATGAGGTGTACGGAGCAGAGCCGTGTGTGTACGAGGTGTATGGAGCGGAGCCCAGTGTGTACGAGGTGTACGGAGCGGAGCCAAGTGGTACTAGGTGTACGGAGCGGAGCCATGTGGGTACTAGGAGTACGGAGCGGAGCCGTGTGTGTACGAGGTGTACGGGAGCGGAGCCATGTGGGTACTAGGTGTACGGAGCAGAGCCGTGTGTGTACAAGGTGTACGGAGCGGAGCCCAGTGTGTACGAGGTGTACGGAGCGGAGCCCAGTGGGTACTAGGTGTATGGAGCAGAGCCATGTGGGTACTAAGTGTACAGAGCGGAGCCGTGTGTGTACGAAGGGTACAGAGCGGAGCCGTGTGTGTACGAAGGGTACGGAGCAGAGCCGCGTGGGTACGAGGTGTACGGAGCAGAGCCGCGTGGGTACGAGGTGTACGGAGCAGAGCCGCGTGGGTACGAGGTGTACGGAGCAGAGCCACGTGGGTACGAGGTGTACGGAGCAGAGCCGCGTGGGTACGAGGTGTACGGAGCAGAGCCGCGTGGGTACGAGGTGTACGGAGCAGAGCCGCGTGGGTACGAGGTGTACGGAGCAGAGCCGCATGGGTTCGAGGTGTACGGAGCGGAGCTGCATGGGTACGAGGTGTACGGAGCCGAGCCGCGTGGGTACGAGGTGTACGGAGCGGAGCCGCGTGGGTTGGAGGTGTACGGAGCGGAGCCGCGTGTGTACGAGGTGTACGGAGCGGAGCCGCGTGTGTACGAGGTGTACGGAACGGAGCCGCGTGTGTACGAGGTGTACGGAGCTGAGCCGCGTGTGTACGAGGTGTACGGAGCGGAGCCGCGTGTGTGCGAGGTGTACGGAGCGGAGCCGTGTGTGTACGAGGTGTACGGAGCGGAGCCCAGTGTGTACGAGGTGTACGGAGTGGAGCCCAGTGTGTACTAGGTGTACGGAGCAGAGCCATGTGGGCACTAAGTGTACAGAGCGGAGCCGTGTGTGTACGAGGGGTACGGAGCGGAGCCGCGTGGGTACAAGATGTACGGAGCAGAGCCGCGTGGGTACAAGGTGTACGGAGCAGAGCCGTGTGGGTACAAGGTGTACGGAGCAGAGCCGCGTGGGTAGGAAGTGTACGTAGCAGAGCCGCGTAGGTAGGAGGTGTACGGAGCAGAGCCGCGTGGGTAGGTGGTGTACGGAGCAGAACCGCGTAGGTAGGAGGTGTACGGAGCAGAGCCGCGTGGGTAGGAGGTGTACAGAGCAGAGCCGCGTGGGTAGGAGGTGTACGAAGCAGACCCGCGTGCGTACCAGGTGTATGGAGCAGACCCGCGTGCGTACGAGGTGTATGGAGCAGAGCCGCGTGCATACGAGGTGTATGGAGCAGAGCCGTGTGCGTACGAGGTATGTGTACCAGTGGTAGCCCCCTGCGGATTCCGCTCCTATAGTCTCAGCCACCTTTGCCAGCAGCATTCTTCTCCATAGTTTCTTCTGCCGCTGTCTGCATTCTGCAGCTCAGCATGGAGGGGCACGATGTTGTCATGACTGTGCTGATATGTGCAGAGTAAGCGGAGGAGACAGGAGCGGCGAGAAGAAAGGTGAGGAGAAAGAGAGATCCAGACAGCCAGACACTCCGCTTGGCTGCGGTGCCACCCATAATGCAGTGTGGCTCCATTGAGCTGCTTGCATTACTTGTGTGCTTGAGGATGCTTGTGTATATACCAAGCATCCTCAGACGCACAAAAATGCAACATTTTGCATTTGAAGGGTATTTTTAAAAAGCGCAAGAGAATGCAAACGCATTTTAGCCCGCTCCTAACAACGTGTAATATACTCACTGTCAGAAACAGCTCTTGCTGGTTTCGGCAGTCACTGTTCCTGTAAGGCTGTCTTCACATAGGCGGCTGCACTTGCTGCACATTTGCGGCAAGCCCCATGCATTGTCTATGGGGCTTGCGGTAAGTGACCGGCAATATATATATTATAGTCCATGATATGTACTAAAGGGGGCCCACTGAGACTTTTCGCCCGGGGCCCACAGAAACCTGGAGCCGGCCCTGGTCTCAGCTTAAGGCTCTTATCATTCCTACGTAATTACAATCCTCTGTCTGGCACCAAGGCTACTACATTCAGACACAACAATTTTCATATGTTTTTGATCTGTTTTGTGATGATCCATTTTTGCGGTGGGAGTACAGTGAAATGGATCAATTTCAAAGATTTCCAGCCAATTCAATAAGTTTTCAAGATTTGTCATTCAAGCACAATCTTTATCAGTGGTTTTTTTGGCTCAAAAACGGATCCTCAAAAAGAATTAGCATGTCAATTTGTGTGGCATTATTCTGATCTGTTTTCATTCAAACCATTGTCTATAGGCTTAAAAAAGCGGATCCGCACAAAACACAACAAAAACACATCGAAAACGGGTCATCCATTTTTTGATGATTTTTTTTGAAAAGCTGATCCAGTTTTGTACCTGAAAAGTGGATCCTCACAAAATGCATCAAAAACATTGTGTCTGAATGTAGCATTAGAATTGCATTGGCAGTTTACTTAGCAGTTCTAATCAAGGCTTTCATTTTAATGAGCAGTGTGCTTGTACAAAGTCCCTGCTTTCTCTATCTGTAATTAAAGTGATAAAAGTGTAGACTCAATAAAAACACTAAGGCTGGCTTCACACTGCTGTTTTGTTCCTGTCTGTGGAATCTTGATTTTTGCAAGACCCCATGGACAGGAACAGGACCGGATGTGTAGAAAAGTGTGGCCAAATATGGTTCGGGATCCTGTTTTTTTGCAGGAATCGTTTTCTGCTGCTGTCCATGGTCCTGAAGTCTGCCTATGTCTGATCTGCCGCTGTCCTTGGTGCTGAATTCACAGCCTGGGCATGAAATACTGCTGTCCATGGTGCTGAAGTTAGAACAGCAGGATTTCTGAGCATGCTCTGTGCAAAAAATCAGATCCGGGAAACGATCCGATTTTTTCATGGATCCGATGCCCTTAGACTCCCATGTTATGGGTGCCGGATTGTCCCGGATTAGCTTCTGTCCAGTTTGGTCAGATTTTTTCACTGGAGCCCAAAATCGGAGCAGTCTCTGATTTTGAGGCGGGAAAAAGCAGGACAGAAAAAAATCCGGGACTGAATTCACAAAATCGGATGGCCTTTTAGGACCAATCCGGTACCATAGGGATACATAGAAGGCTAAAAACGATCCTGTTCTGTTCTTTTAAAAACGAACAGAACAGGATGGCAAAAACCGTGGTGTGAAGCCAGCCTAACAGACTGTTAATGTGTAGTGGCTGAATAAAGCTGCTCATCAGAACTGTCACTCAAGGAGTAGCATCCACCCCTCAAACAACCAGGAAGTAAGGAGACTGTATAGCTCTGAGCTTCTCATCTTTAAGTATTTCAGCAGATTTATCTGATTCTCAGATTCATCTGGTTCAGTAGGCAGCTCTTACCCATTTAATTAGGACTTATGTTTGTGAAGAGGTATGAGTCTTGGGATGATTCCTTTTACTATATTGATTCAAGTAATTTATGCTTGATAGGTTAAACATTACCTGCAATGAAGTAATACACTATAGCATTTGATCCTGCATCTGCATCCACAGCCCCAGTGACATTTCCCACCAATGTTCCAGGTTTGGAGTGTTCACGGACTGAGAGAATCTGATACTGCAAGGCACCTCTCTGTGTAGAAAAGCAACATTAACCACATTAAAAAACAAAGAGCACCAAAGATATATAGTGAATGCCATATTATTTCATAGCAGAATGATCCTTGTGAGTTTATAACATTGTAATATAGATGATAATCCCGAGAATATTATATATTGACTCCAGAATCTGACAAAAAAAAATAAGACTATAGAAAAGTAAGTAGATAAATAAGCAGATTACCATACAGTATACACAATATACTGGAAAAATACAGTTGTGCCACTGTCATCTGATGTCCAAGTGAGCAGCTGGTCCTGACACAGACACATATACTACTTGGCAGGACCTTTCAGCCAATCACGTGTGCCACAGATTGAAGTAGTCTGTAATATTGTTTATTCATTGTGGCGTCAAGTTACAACAGCCCAGAATATATGGTATTTGTATGTAGAATATATGGAAAATGATGCAATTATAGTTTAAAAGATCCCTCTATAAATTATTGGTAAAAATTGTGAAAATAGTTTAGTTTAAATGGTGGTGTCAAATCAAATGGAACGTCCTTTGGCCAAACAGTATTAGATGGAAAGCTATGTTTTAATTGCAGTTGAGAGATTTTATATCCTAAAGAAGTGGGTAGTTTGCCCACAAAACGCATTGGTATAATAAAATCTTTCTGATTTAAGATCTGTGGACCTAATTGGTTTGAATCAATCCAATTCGGCAGCGCAAACTCATATCACCAGCTTCCTTCTTTCACACATGGTTTCTCCATTTTATGGGTGGTTTGCAGCAGCCGGACATGCTGTAAGGGCAGAGACACACTGTCCGATAGACATCCGAGTCTCTCGGACCAGACTCGGATGAGGCTGAAGCAGTGACCCGGAACAGCTTCTTCCTCTGTGGACGGGGCTGTCAGCTGCTTGTGTTTTTGTGCAGCTGCACACTCCCCATCCTGACAGAGAGAGGCCGTTCAGGGTCACTGCTTCAGCCTCATCCAAGTGTCGTCTGAGAGAGTCGGATGTCTATCGGACAGTGTGTCCCTGCCCTAATAGTGGTTGTGTCTCACACAACCCAGTAAGGTGAGTGGTTCTGATACCATTCTGCACTTTCATTAAAAGGATAAGACCCTATATGCAGTTCTCCTCCTTTTAGCTTTTTAATTGCAGTTGTGAAATATTACATTTTACCGCAAAAGAGCAGAGCACACATTTGTTCTCAGTGGTGAAAATGGAGTATGCTACCACTAGACATTTCTCAGGTTGGCTTAGTTTAGGTAAGAAAAAAGGACTGTTCATGATATACTGTAATCCAAAACTCCAGGAGATAGTTAGGACAACCCTATAAACATTGGATGGCTGCCTAATACTGACAAAATCAATGGGTTTGGCCAACTTTTATCCTATGTATTTGGACACTTTTAATACTGGCCTGCAGTAAAAATACAGCTGTGTCCTCACTCTTGTACCAAACTTGCATAAGGATAAATACAGTTATCCTCCTACACTATACATGGCATGCAATTGTCCAAACGAGAATAATTCACTCACCGGAGGGCGGACAAAGATGGGCTCATTGTCATCTATATCATCTAATTCAACCTGAAGAGGTAGCATGGCTTCATAAGGCACTGGCTGCCCAAGGTCATAGGCAACGATAATGAGCTTAAGAAAATAACAATTATTAATTAAAATGCAGGAATTAATATCTGTAAGTAAATAAAATATTATTGTTAATTTTTAGAAAATGTAGTCCTGCAATTGCATGGCTACTATGACCCCTTTTCTCTGGAGTGCTAAATATTGGATGAGAGGTCTCCATTCTCTAATTCTCTTAATAAAGGTACCTTTACACACCGCAATTGCGGTGTAGCAACTGAGAGGCAATCGGGATTTCCGTCACGGTTGCCTTGAAATTGCTATGAAGTTGCGGCGTGTAATTGTGGAACCTGGTGGTGATTTTCGAAGTTGCGCCCGGTTGCGGTTTTAGAGCATTGTTCTAAAACCAGAGGCAACCGAGAAGGTGAATTGCCCTGGTTTTAGCGTGTGAACAGGCGATAGGGATGGAATCTGCATCACCTAGTGATTTCCCAGAGGTGTGCCACAGCATGCTGGATACCGCGCCCCATCAGTGATGATTGGTGGGGTCTACTGTGTTTCCATTGGCTATCCCTTCACAGGGCGCCATATTTGAAGAGCTGTCCATTCACACTACACTATTGCAATGGCGTCATGTATTAGCCAGCCTTCCAGCACAGGCTGGCCAATCATGACGCTATTGACAACTCTGTCATGCCTATGTTCTTGCGGCGCTGCACAGGTACGCCCACATTCCCTTAGTGGTTGCGGCGTGTGAAGCGGCGTCGGGATTCAACCGGATGTTTTCCACAGGATCTGTTTCAACTTCTGGGGAACCACGTTCCCTTAGGTTGACGACGCAATTTCGGTGTGTACATGCGGCATCGGCGATTGGTATCAACCGTCAAAAATGTGCACGCGCACGTTCGGTTGCTACCGATCGCCGGTGATAGTTGCGGCGTGTAAAGGTATCTTAAGTGTTATCAGATATTGTGTTCAGCCCCTTCGAAATGTAACATTTTAATCAATAACTTACTGAACACAAGAAGAATATCTCAAGTTTTGACAAGAATTAGTTTCAGAGAACATTTATTTAACATATGAAAGTGAGGTTGAATATGAAACTTTTATTTCAGTTTTGCTCAGATTAGTTGCGGGTCATTCCATGTCAAGTGAACCAATGATTATTACCTCTATATTTTTAATTCTTTTGAGATTTTGTTATTTGATAATAGCATGTCAGACAATGCAAAATGTGAAGAGAAAAATTTTTTTAAAAATTTATTTATTTTTTTAAATGATTTTCAAAGTTCGGAAAAAGTGTGAATTTCGCTGTTGCCTGCCTTTACGTTTCTCCTCATAACTAAGGCTAGGAATAAGATAGAGAGACAAAATAAACACCATTCTACTCAGAACTATACAGGCTTTCACCAGATATGTCACAAGAGGATCTTTGTTAATATTTTACCCATGTGATCGCAAGCGCAAAACTTTAAAACGTATTTCCGAAAAATCGGCGCGCTTTAAATATTTCAAAAACTGCCCATGTGTCTGCTTTGCTCTTAGCCACATCTGTACCAAATTTCAAGTTGGGATCGCAATGGGATCATATTTTAACATATTTTACTATTAATAGCGTCAATGGGTCATTCCATATCAAGTGATCTAAATATGAATATTTTTTTTTTACCTGACGTCTTTAGATTTTTTTTTTTTTTACCTTTATGAAGTACTACTTTAGTTAATTACAAATTAAAAGTTTGGAATTTTTTTCTTCATCAGTTAATTTTTTACAGATTTTTAAAGTTTAAAAAAAGGGTGAATTTTGGCCTGGTACGACTTTAAATTTTTTTATCTCGGGCTAGAAATAAGATAGAGAAACAAAATAAACACCATTCTACTCAGAACTGTCCAGGCTTTCACCAGATATGTCACAAGAGTATATTTGTTAATTTTAATTTTTTACCTATGCGAATGCAAACGCAACATTTTGAAACGCATTTCCGAAAAAAACATTTTAATAAAAATTTTCCAAAACTGCCCATGTGTCTTTTATGCTCTTAGCCACATCTGTACCAAATTTCAAGTTGGGATCGTGATGGGATCATATTTTAAAATATTTAACTATGGTTAATCTCATTTTTATTAAATTTTGAAAAAACATATGAAAGACATACATTCAATCTTTTAACAAAATCTTGAGACATATAAAATATACAAAAAGAGAATTCACAAAGTTATTAGTAACTTTAAGATAAGCTGCAAATTTACTTTTGCGCTTATCTCTGGTGCAATATATACTACAATCTAAATATAATTCCAAACACTCAAGTATACAACCTTTCTCAGGGTTTTGAGATGTTCTGATGTCAAGGGGACAAGCAGCCCCAGCAGAATGATTTTTATTACTTGGCCCCTTCTAACAGGTTGACCACGTAAGTGGGTCATTACCCGTTGAGGCCTAGTTGGAATAGTCTATCGACTGGTGTACCGGAAAGGAAGGCCGAAATATTAATGATCTACTCACAGCTCAGAGTTTTCGATACCTGTCTAATGTTCACTAGAATTCTGAAGGTATAGGCGTAGAAAGGAAATACCTAGACTGAATGTATCAGATGGGAAGAAAAGAGAGATAGAAAAGAAGAGAGAGAGAGAAGAGAAACAAAAACCATTAGAAAAAGTTATACTGGGAAAGAAAAGCCACGTAAGAAAAAAGAAAAAAAAGGAGGGGGGGGGGACGGGTGAGGTATGGGAAGGAGAAAGGGTACTCATCCCACTGGCTCCCCATCAGCCAGAGGTCGAGCCATATTATCTGTGCTGGAAAAGATACTCCTAAATTCTGCAGAGTCGTGAAAAAGAATCCATTCAACCCAAATCCCTAAGAATTTGTTCCGAGATCCCGACGCATCAGCTGCGAGCTCCTCCATTCGATATGTGTCCATCAATTCTTTGAACCAATCAAGTAGAGATGGAGCCCGGCTTGATTTCCAGAACCTCGGGATCACAGCACGAGCAGCCGAGATGCAAAAGCGGAGAATATCCCTCTTCTATAGCCCAATAGGACCTGGAAAAATGGATAACATTGCCGATTCTGGGCAGCATTCGGCTTGTTTACCTGTTATCCGGGCGTATGCATTGAAAACCTCAGACCAGAACCGCCGGATTTCCCCACAACTCCACCAAATGTGTATCATTGTACCCTTCTCTTCCCCACAGCGCCAGCAGGTATCAGGGGTTCCAGGGAACATGTTCCGGAGTGTCGTCGGGCACAAGTACCATCTAGTGAGCAGCTTATAGCTTCTTTCTTGTGCAGAACAAGCGCTAGCTAGTGAGTGAGTAAATATAAAGCATTTCTGCCAATTAGCTTCTGAAATGCTACACCCCAATTCCCTCTCCCAAGCACGTTGGAAGTAAAGGGTGCCCTGCTCTCTCATGGACCCTAAGGCCTGGTATAGAAATGATATTTTGCGCCTCGGTGGAGCCTCCAGTTGGAATAACCTCTCCAATACGTTGGGCGTCAATCTTACCCTGCAAGAGTGGTCAGCTGAATATAATTATGCTCTGTATTGGAGAAATTCGAATCACTTAAGAGGTCTCGTAGGTTCTTTGAGTTGTAGCTCTGCCATCGGGGGCAAACCACCACTGGACAGAGTCTGTCCTACTCGGGTGTCATCCACAATCCGCCAACATAAAAATCTCTGCCTGTCAAATCTGGGTGGGAAAGATGGGTTGGAAAAAAGGGGAGTCAAAGGGCTAAGTCTGTCGTTTAAGCAGAGGGTTTTCGTCACTAGGTGCCATACCTTCAAGGTGTTTCTGGTCATGTCTGTCAAAGGTACTAGGTCTGTGGAGTCTTTAGGGGAAATCCAAAGCAGGTGTTTCAGCGGAATCCCCAAACCCTCTTGCTCCACCCCTACCCATTTCTTGGAGGACGCATGATAATGCCAATCTAGAGCTCTAACAAGAGAGGAAGCCTCAAAGTACGCTCGTATGTTGGGTAGTCCAACCCCTCCTCTGGTCTCGGGCAAGGATAGGATATTCATTCCCAATCTGGACCTCTTGCCCCCCCAGACAAATCTAAGGATCATAGATTGCATTTTGGAGAGGAAACCTCTATCCAATAGAACAGGAACTGTCTGAAAAGTATATAAGAGTCGGGGCAAGACATCCATCTTGACTACGTTTATTCTCCCGAACCAGGATAGCTTTAATTGTCTATAGGAGGTAAATGCCGATTCCGCGTTAGTCAAAAGGGGTTGATAATTTAAATTGAATATTTGTTTAAGATCTTTTGGTATAAGGACTCCCAAGTACTTAATGGCTTCTACTTTCCATTTAAATGGGAACTGTTTAGATAGATGAGAAACCAATTCTCCAGGCAAAGAAATATTGAGTGCCTCGGTTTTGGAGCAATTCACTTTAAAGTTGCTCAATTGTCCGAACCGTTCAAACTCCATTAAGACCGAAGGGATGGAGACCAGGGGCTGGGAGATGTAAAGTAGCAGGTCATCTGCAAATAAGGCTAATTTGTGATGACTCTGTCCCAGCTTGACCCCATGGACGCATTCATTGGACCTAAGTGCAAAATATTTAACTATTATAGTGTCAATTCAAAAGTCACCAAGAACACAATCAGTCATTTTTTCACAATTGCCCGTCAATAGTTTGAATTTGATATAAAGAAACATAGTCTTGGAACATCTCAAATGAAAGCTGTTACCGTTCTGAGTAAAATGATGCCTCTCCCACTTCATTATCTTATTTCTAGCCTTAGATAAAAAAATTTAAAGTCGTACCAGGCCAAAATTCACCCTTTTTTTAAACTTTAAAAATCTGTAAAAAATTAACTGATGAAGAAAAAAATTCCAAACTTTTAATTTGTAATTAACTAAAGTAGTACTTCATAAAGGAAAAAAAAAAAAAAATCTAAAGACGTCAGGTAAAAAAAAATATTCATATTTAGATCACTTGATATGGAATGACCCATTGACGCTCTTACTAGTAAAATATGTTAAAATATGATCCCATTGCGATCCCAACTTGAAATTTGGTACAGATGTGGCTAAGAGCATAGCAGACACATGGGCAGTTTTTGAAATATTTAAAGCGCGCCGATTTTTCGGAAATGTGTTTTAAAGTTTTGCGCTTGCGATCACATGGGTAAAATATTAACAAATATCCTCTTGTGACATATCTGATGAAAGCCTGGACAGTTCTGAGTAGATTGGTGTTTACTTTGTTTCTCTATCTTATTTCTAGCCCGAGATATGATAGAAAATGTAAAGCCATACCAGGCCAAAATTCGCACTTTTTTAAAACTTTAAAAATCTGTAAAAAATTAACAGATAAAGAAAAAAATTCAAAACTTTTTTTTTGTAATTAGATAAAGTTGTTCTTCAGATAGAAAAATTTTTTTAAAAATCTGAGGACGTCAGGGAAAAAAAATATTCATTTTTGGATCACTTGACATGGAATGACCCTTGCTGCAAAAATGAAAACTCCCCACATCAAATACTACTGCATTCAATATTTTGTGTGACCTCCATGATTTTTCTGCATTTGATGAGTGGCAGCATTCACTACAACACAAATATCTTACTCCAGCAGAGATTACAGTATGATTATTGGCGAGGCGCACCCAGAAGTGCACGCCATTTGTTCGATGCCTCTTCATCAATCAGGAGCGTTTGGCTCTAGAGCAGCGATTCATGTTTTATTTTAAGTGAATGATTTGAAACAGGAAAAGAAAATAATATGAGCTGCTTATCATTATTTATGGATCTATGGATTGTGAACTATATTGATGTAATCTCTGTGCTTATAGAATGCAAGGAGGAAGTTGTCAGAAAGAATGAAGATAAAGTCTGCCGATCCTTAATGAATTATCCTGACAGTTATAGATTATTGTGTAAATGTTTGCTGAAGACGAGCCTGTACTACAGTAGAGTTATACATGTAACTTCATGACACTTCAATTATATATTTTCAATAATTTTTTGCACCATCTTTGAAAAAGAGCATGTCGATTAGAAACTGGTGTATGTCTTAAGGCTAGTTCACACGGCACGATATCGTTTAAACGATATCGCTAGCTATGTCACGTGACCGCGATCGTTTCGACATCGTTAGTGCGTTGTCACACGCATGGATATCATTAACGATCTTAAATTTGGCAGAGGAACTAGTGAACGATGTTACAAAGCGGCAGGAATAGGAGAATTGTGAACGACATCGTTCAAAAAGGTGTCACACTGAACGATGTTGCTGGTTCACAGAACGTTAATTGGACAATGAACGATGGATTTGAGGTAAGGATCTCAAATTTTTGATGAATGATCCAACGATTTCTCGTTTCAAGATCGTATGTTTACACGCAACAATGCACAAACTACATCGTTTGAACGATCAAAAAAGCGTGACGTTTCAACGATATCGTTTACGATATCGTGGCGTGTGAAGTGGCTTTTAGGATAAGTAAGGGTCCGTTTACTTGGAGCACTTAGGGTATGTGCGCATGATACATATTTTGCTGCATATTTGGTGCGTATATGCTGCAGATCTGCACTAAATAAGCAACAGCGTGTTTTCCAAACAAAATCTATGGAATTTAAGAAGTCCTGTCTGCATGGCATGTTTTTTTCCGCAGCGGATCCATGGCGTATTTTAGTGCAGAAAAATCTGCAGCATGTCAATTCTTCATGCAGATATGCAGCAGATTTGTCCACAAAAATGCTGAGTCATAGCAATATCAATGACAAAAAGCACTATATCTGCAGCAGATAAAAGCGCACTGACCAATATGGAAAGGCTGCCATTGTACTCAACAATGCAAGCCCTGTTTACACAGGAGGATACCGCTGCTGACAATCTTCATCTTTCTGCAGCTCAAAAGATAATTTCACCCAAAAAATCAGCAGCTAATTTAGACTGCAAAATGATCATGAAGTGAGTGTTCCTAGGAATGCATGACAATCTTGCTGTGTAAGTGGTCAAGTACCTTAAATATCATTCCTAAATATCTATTTTACATGCTAAGCACGTTTGTAATTTGAGTTTTTATACTATACCTCACTTTTCTCCCTCTATTGCTAATCCCAAAATGTTTCTTTTTCCATCCTGTGATGTTTTCTTTGGGAGGAGTCCCAAACAAAATGCCATCAGGAGGCTGGGGCTGCTCTCACACCCTCTTATCAAGCGGCGTGCCAACAAATGTCTCAAATGTATAATAAATGTGAGGCAAGGCACGTATGTTTGGGGGGACAAAAATTATGCCAGAATCGTGGCAAATGTAAATGACCACATCTCCCTTTGTGTCTTTGTTTTCAAAATAAATTATTTAAAATTATACTCCTGAAGACATCAGCTATTGTGAAACAAGTCATGGTGGACATTTGTTTTCCTAACTGACGAATGCTGCACACTGAAACATGGTATCAGTGGTAGCTATGTGTCTGGTGTGGACTGTAGCTACCCAGTCATAAATACAGACATAAAACACTTATCAGTATAACTTTTCAATCAAGTAGTAGAAAGGTTTTAATTAAAATAGTGTTGTTTATTTGCTAACAATTAAAGCTGTATTTAGTTAGCTGGGGATAATATGAGATTATCTTCCTTATGGACACTGGTAAAGGTTTATACTTTTCAACAGCAATAATTATTAACATTAACATTGTTAACTAGATCTCTTAGACATGTTAAGATTGTGGTATTTTGCTTTAAAAATACATGACATAAAATGCTCATCTTAATATCAGGATTACAGCCATTTTCTGAGTACAGCTATAGAATGAAGTAGATAATGAGTTCAAGCGTTTTATGTCTCTACCTACCCAGCCTAACTGGCAGCTATCCACCTCTCACCCAGCCTGGCTAACAGCTGCAGCTTGTACTGAGCATTGTGAGATCTCACGAATAGCAGGGAGGAGGGACACTGAGAAGCTTTCAATAAGGTTTGCAAGTTATTCTTACTTAGATTTTCAAACAAACTATTTGCAAGATATCAATTTGGTAATGTATGCAGTTTGTATTGTGAAATCTGGTGAGAGATCCACTTCATTCCTTGCCTTTTATCCCATGTTTTTCATTTTGTGTCATTTTGTAATGCCCATTATCTGGTCTTTACCAATGTTCTAGCAATAAATATATGAAGAAAAATACCTAAAAAATATTGCATACCTAGAGTGTATTACTACCAAAAATGTTGGGTATGTAGACAAGTTCATAGTTTATAAAATCCTTAAAGATCACATGGGTACTGCTTTAAAAAAAAGATTAGTCATAAGTGAAAATATTTAAAAAAAAAGTGTAAAAATTTGATTGATAGAAAGATAATTATAATATGACTACAAAATAAATAAAAATGTCAGCCTCACCAACTGTTATGTCCTATGTATAATAGTGTAATACTGGTGTCCTAGCACAATGTAGCCATAGGTAAAGGTATGACTGCAGCCACTCTAAGTAGTCAAATCCCTGTTTTACTTTAAGCCCTTAGCAATAACTCTGGAACGCTTTAAGGGTACCATCACACGTGGAGATATTGCTGGCGATTTCACAGGCGACGCTGAGGCATGGCCTGTCGCCGACGACATCGCCAATGCATCGCCCAATGTAAATGGGCGACGGCGACACATCCGAGAGGTCACCTGGTTTCACATCAGAGCTCTGAAACCAGGCGACCATTCCGGTAGGCGTTTCAGGGCGTATTTACTAGCTCTGGCGCTCTGCGTGGATTGGTGGCAGCTCGAGCGTTCCGATTAGTTGTCTTGTTCCTCGGCGCCATATTTGATGATGTGTGCATCCAAAGGTGTATTACCCAGGAGCGTACATACTGTACAGTAGTGCATTGATGTCGCCTGTGTGTTTGCGGCTGTGTTCAAAAGTGCAGAGATGTGCCACAAATGTGTGTTACCAGAAACGCAATTGTCATTACATCCCAACTAATGTCTGCATGAGCGCTGTAGTGGCAGCCTTCCTGTAGTACATGACGCAAAAGTATACAGTGAATCCCGTTGCTTTTGTGGCGCCTCTGGGCCCCCATCAACATGTGACATCTCTACCGTGCGTTCATTCGCCAGAACGTTGTCAATCTTTTGGCGCCGCCTTCCTGGTGCTTTCCCTTCCCCTGCAGAATAGGAAAATGGCGGCACCCAGGCGAGCTGCAGTGTGGGGAGAGCCTGAGCTCCTCATTCTCATTGAGATATGTGACACCAGGGATTACTGGTGTCACAAGCACCACACCCATCCGCGCCTCCACAAGCAGGCTGTCCTGCGGAGGGTGCAGAGGCGGTTGGAGAGGAGTTTGGGGGTTGTGCGCAGCTGTAAGCAGATCTGCAAAAAGATTGCAGATCTGAAATACAAGATGCCTGGACGTGCCAGGATTACTCAGATGAGTGGTGAGTAGCCTGACAACATACACATACCCTTCTGTGTAAAGAAAAAAACATATGAAGGCCAGCACATGCCACTGTACACCCCAACATATACTGTATAGGGGCAATGTATGTGAGAGCTTCTTCATGACTGCAGTTGCAGGATCATCTTCCTGCAAGATCCACATACACCCTATATTCCCCTGTAACCTATATGTCTACTTTACCTAGCCACATATTGTCATATGTGTACCCTACCCACATATGACATAATGTTGGCCTATCCTGGCCCTTCTTTCAATCTCACTCATCCTGACCTAATGAACTTCAAACAGCACTGTTTCTTAAGTCCCCACATATATGGCCATGTTGTTATTGTGACAAAGTATGTTGTTGCCTCAACAGGTAGGGACAGAAGGCCGGAGCATCCCCCATCACCTGCTGTAGGACCACCACCGAGCCAACCAGGCTCTCCGGCCGCACCACCAGCACAAACGCCACCACAATCACAAGGGCCCACATCACCCAACAGTCTGAGACTATCTGGCTCAGAGGGGTCCCCAAGGGCTGCATCCACCCCACCCTTGGAAGGCGACATATCAAGTGGTGCCAATTCGGCACAGTGGTCCCCTCAGGACCCCACAAATAGCCAAGAAGGTGTGTGTAATGTCATTATTACTCATATATACTGTGCACTATATGTGTGTTTCTTGTTTTTTTCCCCTTAATTTGTATGTTGGGACCTTTGTTATGGCCTAACAAATACACATATGCTGATCTGATTACAGATAATCCCAGCCAAGCGGTGGATTGGGCAATAAGCCCCTCACCATCCCCAACCCTCCAAATGGTGGGTCCCCAGCCCCGTGGTAAGTGCAAACACTTCTACGTAAAAACACCTGCTATGTGTTCCAAACATGTTGCTGATGTTGATGTTCTGTATCCTCTGTAGGTGGCCCATCCCTGCAGGACCTGGAGGCGGCCCATGGTGAAGCGGCTGCAAAACTGGCCCAATTACGGCACCTTATAGATGAATTTAAACGGGCCCATCCCACCTCAGCCCCTCAAGATGCCCAGCCTCTTCATCCTCATGTTTGATATGTTTTAAAAAAATTTTACCCACGTTTCTGGGATTTTTCATATAGACGTTTCGATTTTATGGACCATGTTGGTCATGTGTTTTATGAATAAAAATGTGTTTTGAACCATGGACTCTTGTTAAGTATTTTTGTGCATGTATGTATATGTTTAATATTTGTTACCCCTGTAACAGGGTTTTACCCCATAGCATTATTATGTAAGAAAGATTGACACGATACTACAAGTACGTATTGGTGTCCTCAAAAGTGTATCTTTGTCCCCTGAAAGAGATGCATGTCCCAGTATATGGTGTACCACAAACGAATGGTGACATAATGTCAGATTTATAGGGGTACATAATCATTGAGGACATATGTACGGCACCCAGGGACAGGCCTTTGTGGTGACACTGTATGGTGCATATGTGTGTTATCCCCCATATACATGTATTTCATTACACATATTCTGTACACACACATGGACAAGGAAATGTTAGGTGATCAATACCTATGGGCCACATAACTGGAAACACACAAATATCTGTGCACACACATACTTTCATGGCTCCAATATGATCCTGACCAAGAACGCAAGAGTGATTTTATTAGCCAACGCAGTAGCACAACAAACATAAACATAAAAGCGCTATACAAATTCACTGTACAATTAATCGTCAAGCGAGCGCCGTGTTTTGCCTTGTTGCCCACGCCAATGCATCTAGCAATTATCCGCGACACATCACACGAGAGTTGACTAAAGCACCGAGCCAATACGCAGATGCATGCTTACATGTAACGAAGTGGCGCGGTGAACAAGGACACATTAATAATACCGTATATACTCGTGTATAAGCCGAGTTTTTCAGCACATAAAATGTGCTGAAAAGTCCCCCCTCGGCTTATACACGGGTATATACGGTAATATGATAAAGCGCCCCCCCCCCCCCCCGTGGTATCACCCCCCCCCCCCCCGTATATACAGCTCCCCCGTGGTATCCAGGGCCCCCCTTGCTGCACCTGTAAAGGAAGATATCAGTATACTTATTGCTGCCGCCGCCGCCGCTCCGCTTCTCGGTCACCGCGCTGCTCCGGGTCTTCATGCTTCCTGTTCCTTCTCCGGCGCTCAGGAAATGACGTCATTGTTCGAGCGCCGGAGAAGGAACAGGAAGCATGAAGACCCGGAGCAGCGCGGTGACCGAGAAGCGGAGCGGCGGCGGCGGCAGCGATAAGTATACTGACATCTTCCTTTACAGGTGCAGCAAGGGGGGCCCTGGATACCACGGGGGGCTGTATACAGCTGGGGCTGCTGTATACAGCTGGGGCCCCTGTATACTAATGGGGGGGGTCTGTATACCCCTGGGGCTGCTGCTGTATATACCCCCTGGGGCTGCTGCTGTATATACCCCCTGGGGCTGCTGCTGTATATACCCCCTGGGGCTGCTGCTGTATATACCCCCTGGGGCTGCTGCTGTATACTACCACTGGGGCTGCTGCTGTATATACCCCTTGGGGCTGCTGCTGTATATACCCCCTGGGGCTGCTGCTGTATACTACCACTGGGGCTGCTGCTGTATACTACTACTGGGGCTGCTGTATACTACTACTGGGGCTTCTGTATACTACCACTGGGGCTGCTGCTGTATATACCCCGTGGGGCTGCTGCTGTATATACCCCCTGGGGCTGCTGCTGTATACTACCACTGGGGCTGCTGCTGTATACTACTACTGGGGCTGCTGTATACTACTACTGGGGCTTCTGTATACTACTACTGGGGCTGCTGCTGTATATACCACTGAGGCTGCTGTATACTACTACTGGGGCTTCTGTATACTACCTCTGGGGCTTCTGTATACTACCACTGGGGCTGCTGTATATACCTCTGGGGCTGCTGTATACTACCACTGGGGCTGCTGTATATATCTCTGGGGCTGCTGTATACTACCACTGGGGCTGCTGCTGTATATACCACTGGGGAGGCTGCTGTATATACCTCTGGGGCTGCTGTATACTACCACTGGGGCTGCTGTATATATCTCTGGGGCTGCTGTATACTACCACTGGGGCTGCTGCTCTATATACCACTGGGGAGGCTGCTGTAACACTGCTGGGGCCTGTATGTACCACTGGGGGCTGCTGTATACCACACTTCTGGGGGCTGTATACTACCACTGGGGAGGCCTGTATACCACTGCGGGGGCCTGTATACCACACTGCTGGGGGCTGTATACCTGTGCTGGGGTCCACCCTCGGCTTATACACGAGTCAATAGGTTTTCCCAGATTTTGGGGGCAAAAGTAGGGGGGTCGGCTTATACACGGGTCGGCTTATACACGAGTATATACGGTAATTGGTGTTTGTTTGCAACCAATCACACGTCTTCAAGGCGTCACACAACATAATGTTAACGCCTATCTCCGAGATGCGGCTCAAAATTACGCCCACATCGCTAATGTGGTTGCCCTGTGTGATGCGGAAGCGGCGACCAACGATTTGATCGCCCTCGGGCCTTGGGCGACGCTCAGGCAATTTCCAGTCGATGTGCTCTTGGATATTTCCCTATATGCCCCTGTTGTTGTTTTTTTTTTAATTTTTTAATTTTTTTTTTTTGTTTTTGTTTGTGTGATACTAACCCTTATACTACCTACCACCTACCCTCCCGTTTTCCTTCTCTGCTTAGTGTTGTTGCCCTTTTTTTTTCCATTTTTAAGCAATATTATGCACATTAAGTGGAATTGTACCTCCCGATGGGGAGAGAGGTTTTCAATTTATTGTTAATAGTTGGGCATTTTCTTGCAAATTTCACATGGAAACATGGGAAGGTCTCTTCTATTTGGTTTTTGCTCCCCGTCTTGCCGGGTGGGTGTTATTTAAATACGTTTCTCTGTGCTCGGAATTATGCCATTTATTTATGTGTCTTCCTCTTAGAGAAATCTATAGAGAGTTTAAATAATAATAAGATTGATCAACATTTATAATGTATGTTTACATGTACATATGAGTATGGTGGTTCCTATAACGATGTACTGCAATTATCATCTGTGTAAGGATAAGATATGCATATTTATGCAAAAAAGTTATTTTATATATATATTTTTTTTTTTTCTCGGTCCCATAACATTTGAACTACATGAACTGTGAGTGGTTTTCTTATTCTATCTAACCTGAAGGGGTTAAACTGACACATGTTGGCTATTAAGGCCTTGAATGTTGCAGCAAAGTTTTTTCATTTGTCTATAAATGTATTGGTTTTATATTTGTTTATACGTCGATGAGTAAGGACCTTGTCCGAAACGCGTCCGGCGGGATGTAAGTGTTTTTAAATATGTTCTAATAAAGTTGCTGTCAGTATGGTCCAGTGGCCCTGGAAAATACCTTTATTCTTCTGAATTTCCAGTCAGGTCGTCGCCTGAGTTGTCGCCCGTGTAAATGGGCGACGGCGACCTTGGGTGACACGCAAAAACGTGCACGCGCACGTGCGTCGCCTGTGGAATCGCCGACGATATGTCCAGGTGTGACGGTACCCTAACAGATTCCAGTAGTTCTTAGATTGTTTATTTTGTGACACATTGTATTTTATGTTATTGGCAAAATTTAGGTCGATATTTTTTGCGTTTATTTTTAAAAATGTAGGAATTTTGGAGAATATTTAGATAATTTAGCAATTTTCAAACTTTCAACTTGTATGCACTTACACCAAAGAGTTCTGTCACACAAAATAGGTAATAAATAACATTTCCCGTATGTCTACTTTACATCTGCGTCATTTATAATACACCATTTTATTTGGTTAGGACGCTAGAAGGGTTAAAAGTGTAACAACAATTTCTAATTTTTTTCAAGAAATTTACAAAATCTCTTTCTTTAGGGCCCTAATCAGATTTAAATGGACTTAGAGGGGCCCATATATTAAAAACTCCCCAAAAGTGAAAATATTTTAAAAACCGCACCCCTCAAATACTTTACAACCGCTGCCAGGAAAGTTTTTAACCCCTTAGGTGCTACACAGGAGTTAATGCAAAATAGAATAAAAAAATAATTTCACCTCTAAAATGTTGCTTTATCCCCAATTTTTTCACTTTTACAAGAGATATAAATGAACCCCAAAATGTGTTACCAAGCTTCGTCTGAGCGCACTGATACCCCACGTATATCAAAAAATCTCTGTTTGGACAAATGGCAGGGTTCAGAACGGAAGGAACATAATTTTGGAATACAAATTTGGCTGAACTACAGTTAGGGCCAGAAATATTTGGACAGTGACACAAGTTTTGTTATTTTAGCTGTTTACAAAAACATGTTCAGAAATACAATTATATATATAATATGGGCTGAAAGTGCACACTCCCAACTGCAATATGAGAGTTTCCACATCCAAATCGGAGAAAGGGTTTAGGAATTATAGCTCTGTAATGCATAGCCTCCTCATTTTCAAGGGACCAAAAGTAATTGGACAATGGACTCTAAGGGCTGCAATTAACTCTGAAGGCGTCTCCCTCGTTAACCTGTAATCAATGAAGTAGTTAAAAGGTCAGGGGTGGATTCGAGGTGTGTGGTTTTGCATTTGGAAGCTGTTGCTGTGACCAGACAACATGCGGTCAAAGGAACTCTCAATTGAGGTGAAGCAGAACATCCTGAGGCTGAAAAAAAAGAAAAAATCCATCAGAGAGATAGCAGACATGCTTGGAGTAGCAAAATCAACAGTTGGGTACATTCTGAGAAAAAAGGAATTGACTGGTGAGCTTGGGAACTCTAAAAGGCCTGGGCGTCCACGGATGACAACAGTGGTGGATGATCGCCGCATACTTTATTTGGTGAAGAAGAACCCGTTCACAACATCAACTGAAGTCCAGAACACTCTCAGTGAAGTAGGTGTATCTGTCTCTAAGTCAACAGTAAAGAGAAGACTCCATGACAGTAAATACAAAGGGTTCACATCTAGATGCAAACCATTCATCAATTCCACAAATAGACAGGCCAGAGTTAAATTTGCTGAAAAACACCTCAAGAAGCCAGCTCAGTTCTGGAAAAGTATTCTATGGACAGATGAGACAAAGATCAACCTGTACCAGAATGATGGGAAGAAAAAAGTTTGGAGAAGAAAGGGAACGGCACATGATCCAAGACACACCACATCCTCTGTAAAACATGGTAGAGGCAACGTGATGTCATGGGCATGCATGGCTTTCAATGGCACTGGGTCACTTGTGTTTATTGATGACATAACAGCAGACAAGAGTAGCCGGATGAATTCTGAAGTGTACCGGGATATACTTTCAGCCCAGATTCAGCCAAATGCTGCAAAGGTGATTGGACGGCGCTTCATAGTACAGATGGACAATGACCCCAAGCATACAGCCAAAGCTACCCAGGAGTTCATGAGTGCAAAAGTGTGGAACATTCTGCAATGGCCAAGTCAATCACCAGATCTTAACCCAATTGAGCATGCATTTCACTTGCTCAAATCCAGACTTAAGACGGAAAGACCCACAAACAAGCAAGACCTGAAGGCTGCGGCTGTAAAGTCCTGGCAAAGCATTAAGAAGGAGGAAACCCAGCGTTTGGTGATGTCCATGGGTTCCAGACTTAAGGCAGTGATTGCCTCCAAAGGATTCGCAACAAAATATTGAAAAAAATATATTTTGTTTGGATTATGTTTATTTGTCCAATTACTTTTGACCTCCTAAAATGTGGAGTGTTTGTAAAGAAATGTGTACAATTCCTACATTTTCTATCAGATATTTTTGTTCAACCCTTCAAATTAAACGTTACAATCTGCACTTGAATTCTGTTGTAGAGGTTTCATTTAAAATCCAATGTGGTGGCATGCAGAGCCCAACTCGCGAAAATTGTGTCACTGTCCAAATATTTGTGGCCCTAACTGTAGATTGCAGGGACCATGTCACATTTGAAGGCCCTAATAAAGCTAAACAGCAGAAACCCCCCACACGTAACTCCATTTTGGAAACTAAACCCCTCTTGGATTTTATCCAAGAGTACCAAAAGTATAATGAGCATCTGGAACACTACTACCCAGAAATTGATGACATTAGGTCATTATATTGATCAATTTAATTTTTTTCACAGAAATGTTGCTTTAGCCCCAAAATTCTCTTTTTCAAAAGATACCACAAAAAATGGCACACACAGTTTGTTACCACTTTCTTATGAGTGCGGCAAAACCCCACATGTAGTCTAAAAGTTTTGTTTGGACAAGTGGAAGGGATCAGAAGGGAAGGAGCAATATTTGAATTTTGGAACACAAATTTGGCTAAAAGATTAAAGGACACTATGTTGCATTTGCAGGACCCCAATGGTGCCCATTTGGAAACTACACCACTGAAGGATTTTACCCAGGGGTATAGTGAGCATTTTTAACCCACAGGTAGCATGCAGATTTTGATAACATTAGGTTTTGAAATTTAATTTTGTTCATGAAAATGTTATTTTTGACACAAATTTGTAATTTTCACAAAGATACCAGGAGAAAACAGACTCCATAATTTATTGTACAATTTCTTCAGGACACGATGGTACCCTAATGTGTGGCCAAAAACTGCTGTTTGGGACATAGCAGGGCTTGGAATGGAGCGCTATTTGATTTTTGGAGCACATATTAGTCTGGAAAAGATTGTGGATGCCATTTTACATTTGCAGAGCACCTGACATGCCAAAGCAGCAAAAATCCTCCACAAGTGACCCCATTTTGGAAACTAGACCTCTCAATGAGTTCGTCTATTGCTGTACCGGGAATTTTTCACCTAGAGGCGAAACTCTAACTTTTAGATGCAGGGAAAAAATTGCATTTTTACACTAAAATACGTTTAACTCCAAATGAAATGGACAGGACAATTTGTTATGTATTTTTTTTACCGAATGTGGTAGTACCCCTTATGTGGTTGTACCCTATTATTTGAGCACAGGGCAGTGATCACATGGGAAGGAGCGCTACTTGGCTTTTAGAATGCAGATTCAATATAGATTGTAGGTTCCAATAGATGATCCCCTGAGATACCAAATCAACAGAAACCCACAAGAGTGACCCTATCTTGGAAACTTTATTGCTTAATAAATTAGCTTAGGAATCTAGGGGTGTAGTGAGCATTTTAAACCCACAGGTGCTTCACAAAATTGTATAACTTAGAGACGTGGAAATATAAAATGTTAGTGGTAAAAATTTAATTTTTTTTAATTAGCTGAGAAATTTTCAGTTACACAAGGGTTAAGAGGTGAAACTGGACCCTACAATTCATTGTGCAATATCTCCAGAAAGCTGCGATGCCCCATATAACCTCAGAAACTACTGCTTAGCCACACCGCAGGAGTGAGCAGGAAGAAGCGCCATTTGGCTATGGAGCACAGATTTTAGACTTTGCAAGAATAAGGTGCCAGAACAGCAAAAAACCCCAAGAGTGACCCTATCGTAGAAATTGCCCCTCACAATGAATTAATCTAAAGCTACCGTGACTATTTTGTAACATCCACACCGTGATTTTTTTTCTGGAGAATTGCAAACATGCCAGTCTAGTGCCCATACATAGTGCCCAGCTTGTGAATTTGGAGACACCCTGAAATTCTTAATTGGGTGCTCCCCACTACAATAATGCCACACATGAGGTCACGTAGAGTAGTTTATTCAATCTGGGCTTAGAAGGAGGGAGACATCTAGACTTGGAGCGCAGATTTCACTGGATTTTGTGGGGTGGAAGCTGTCACTTTACAAGAACCTTTGCTTTACCAGTAATGTGAGAGGCTGTGACAGTGACAGATTACTGACTTGAGTGGGGGCTGATTTTGTGCTTGATAAGTTAGGGATTTTGTTGGTAACATTTAGGAGTACAGAACGTTTTTTGATTTGCCTTGAGTATGAGGCTGGAATCAAATTCTTGTGTTCTACGCTGAGCACTTACATCGGGGTTTCCATGTAAAATGTGATTCAGATGAAACCCTGGATAGAACCCCTCATTATACTTCAGATTCCATTTGTCGTCTGTTTCACTGGTGTCCATCTTTTTAGGCATGCAAAGAACTGTGGTCATCCACACTTATGTGCTAAAAAGATGCCTAAAATGATGGGACACTGCCGGAACAGAGACCAAACAGGGTCCAAAATGTCTCCATCTGCCTCATTATAATGAGTGGTTTTATCAAGAGTTTTATCTGAATCGTGTTTTTTGGGGATTTACACAGAAACCTCATGTGAGTGCTCACCGGAGAGTGGCAGGATAAATGTGAGCAGAGTATTATGATTTTTGAGAGGAAGAATTAACAAATACACAGCAGTATCAGAAAAGTTCTTATTTTTACAGTGTGCAGAATTAGCCATAGGAAGAATTTATTCTTTGAGACAATGAGATTACAGGGATACCATATTTTTACCAGGTTTTATATATTTTGCTGCTATCACATAATAATTTTTTTTTATATATAAAATAGTTTTTTTGACAACATATTCTTTTTTTATTTTTTGCGAAACAGAGCTGAATGAGGGCTTATTTTTTGAGTGCCAAGTTGGAGATTTTATTTATTATTTATTTTGGTACAATTTTGAGATGTACAACATTTTTGAAAGCTTTTTGTTCAGATTTTTCAGAAGTAGAATTAACAAAAACCAGTAACTCATTTATTGTTTTTAATAATTTTTTTAGGGTGCTCACCATGCAGTAAAAGTGATATGACCAATTAATTCTTCAGGTCAGTACAGTTACAGCCATATCAGACATATATTGCTTTTTTTATGATTTGCTACTTTTAAATACCGTACTATAAACAATATTTTACAAAAATTAGTTTATAGTACAGTATAGCAGGGGCGTATCTAGGGGGGGGCAGCCGGACCCTTTGCACCGGGCGCCACTCAGTGGGGGGCGCCGGTGCCATCATCATGTGCCCAGGCGTCCGGCGGTGGCACTGCAGCGCCACCGCCGGAACTAATCTCCTCCGACCACGCCGCATATTGTGCAGGGCGGCCGCGGGGCTGTGCGTGCACAATCCTCTTGCTGCTGGTCCGCCCCCTGGCATTCCCCCCCACCCCCAGGCACGTCGCGCTGCGGCTGATGTCACCCGGCGCGCCGCACAGTCTGGGCTGGAGAGGAGAAGAAGAACAGAGCCGAGGAGCTGCTGTGTGGCCGGCTGCCTCCTCCTGACTCCTGACTCAGACTGAGTCGTCCGGGTCTGGCCAGTCCTGGCTACGCTTACAAGGCAAGGCAATCTACTCCTAATAAAGTAATGAGGTAAATAAAGTAACCTAAGCAGGGGGGGTGGTTGTCCTGGGCTGGCCCGGCTGAGGTGTATATATGTATACATCAGGCAGGCACACACACTATGAGGTGTATATATCATACTGTATATACACCTCATAGTGTGTGCGCCTGCCTGGTGTATACATATATACACCTCATAGTGTGTGTGCCTGATGTATACATATATATACCTGAGGTATATATATGTATACATCAGGCAGGCACACTATGAGGTGTATATATGTATACACCAGGCAGGCACACACACTATGATATGATATATACACCTCATAGTGTGTGTGCCTGCCTGATGTATACATAAATACACCTCATAGAGTGTGTGCCTGCCTAGTGATGTATACATATATACACCTCAGTGTGCCTGCCTGATGTATACATATATATACCTGAGGTATATATATATATGTATACATCAGGCAGGCACACACTATGAGGTGTATACTGTGTATATGTTAGGGTACTTTCACATCAGCGTTTTTTGCCGATCGCGGCAGATGCGGTGAAAAAACCCGCATCTGCCGCGATTAACGCATAACCGCTGCACTTGCAGCACAGTTGCGACAAGCCCCATGCAATGTCTATGGGCTTGTGGTAAGGGTGCGGCAGGTGCAGCAAGTGCGGTTTCGGGGGGGGGGCGCCAAAATAATTCCTTGCCCCGGGTGCCAGAAAACCTAGTTACACCTCTGTAGTATAGTATATAGTTTGCAGTGCCATATTCTGAGATCTGTAACGTTTTTATTTTTTTCTGAATGGGTCATATTAGGGCTTATGTTTTGTTGATGATTTGTTATTTTTATTTCTACCATTTTTTTTATGTATGACTTTTTCATTGCTTTTTATTTACATTTTTATGTGGCAGTATAATGAAAAATGAAATATTTGTTGTGTTTTTTATAATACTTTATTTATTATTCATTGTCCGGAAGTAATAATGTGACAGTGTTATAAATTCTGAATGTGGCAATACCATTATATATACTTCATTTTTGTTTTAACACAAAAGCATGTTTAGTGGCTAAACGGGTTTGCATGATTTTTTTTGTACTTTTTTTGTGTTGTTTTTTTTTTACATAATTCATGTCTTACTTAACTCTTTTCACTCTTGCACTGTGGGACATGAATATTTTTTTTACTTTGATCACAGGTCTCATGCACTGTTGTTCTTGTTTACAGCAGTACAGGAGACCTGCCAGTGATTCACTGACAAGAGGGGCGTATCCTCCCTCAATGCACAAGACAGTCATTCCCAGCTCTGACACCAGAGAATCCTCACTGTATACAGTGTGTGCATGTGAGGATTCACTGGTTTGCAGTCACACAGACTGACTGCAGACTTATGGATCTACTATACCAGACAAACCCTTTACCTTTTTTCTAATCTTTGAAACACAAAATCAAGTTTATAAGTGAACAAGCTGTAGTCCCTGGCATTGCCCGGGATTGTAACAAACTGTTCTTAGCTATAACAAAATAGAATAGGTTAACAAAGTGTTGCTTCACTCTGCTGAGATACACCAGCTGCAAGTGTAATACAGGGGCTATGTGTGGGCTCCTCGTGTAATACAGGGGTTAAGTGCGGGCACAGGCTGTAACACAGGAGCTATGTGTGGGCACAGGCTGTAACACAGGGGCTATGTGTGGGCACAGGCTGTAATACAGGGGCTATGTGTGGGCACAGGATGTAATACGGGGGCTATGTGGGGCACAGGCTATAATACTGTCACGCTTGGGAGGTAAGGGAATCAGGTAACAGGTAGGTGAATTGGGCAAAAGGGGGTCAGGAGAGCCTAATCTGACCCTGATGCTGGGGTCCCTGGCTCGCCCTGATCTCAGAGGTACCTCTGATGGTGAGGATTTCCGAGTCGCCACCCTGTACCCTAAAAATCCTGATTATCCCTAGGCTGAGGGCCCCCATCTCCCAAGGAAAGACTTTAGCCTGGCAACTAAGCATCAGCACAGCATCAACACCTACAGCACATAGCTATCAGCAGCACCTGAGAGAGGAGAGGGAAGGCTATTTAAAGCAAGAGGGAGGGGATTCCAGGCGAGTCACACATTAACTCCTGAACCAGCAATTGAACATAATAGTGACTGCAGTTCTGGAGCACACCACAGGAGGCAAGGACCTTCACAACCATTAACCATGCAGCTCTTAAAGACAAACCACATACACAGCAGCATCCAACAATGTCAGCGCCATCTAAGCGCGTGACAAATACAGGGGGTATGTGTGGGCTCCTGGTGTAATAAAGGGGATAAGTGGGGCAAAGGTTCTAATATAGTGGCTATGTGAGGCTTCAAGTTTAAAACTGGGGTTATGTTTGGGCTCCTGGTGTAATACAGGGGCTAAGTGTGGTCACAGTCTGTGAACACATGGGGCTATGTGTGAGCTTCTGTTCTAATAAATGGGGCTACGTGTGAGCTCTTGGTGTAATACATAGAGTATGTGAGGTCTCCTGTTGTACCACTGTGGACTGAGTGCTGCCTCCTGTTGTACCACTGTGGACTGAGTGCTGCCTCCTGCTGTATACTGGGAGCTGTGTAGGGCCTCCTGCTGGATACTGGGGGATGTGTGGGACCTCCTGCTGTACTGCTGTATACTGAGGGCTATGTGTGTCAGGTTGTTAGAATAGCTAAGAAGTGTCTTAGTCGCTTGTGTGGCTGCTGCTGTACTGAAAGTCATGTTTCAATGTGCAGTATTTACTTACTTGTGACGAGCTTCATTGAATGTTTCACAGACATGCATAAGCTATATTACTCTATGAATGTCCTTCATTGCCCATAATGCAACCAATCAGAAGCTGAGCTGTGATTGGTTGTTATAGGCCACCTGATAAATATCCAGGCTAACTGTCAAAACAACCATGCAGTATCTATTATCTGACACATACAAACAGTAAATACGTTTTTTTTTTGACGAATGACTCAAAAGCGTGGGGTTAAAATTTCCCACCAAAACATAGTCTATGATGTTTCCTGAGTGAAATGAGGTGGCTGGGAGAAATTTCATGATTGTAAATGTGTTGGTGCGGATTCTTTTAGTGGGCATAAACACATACACACATATACAGTCAACTTTACATAGTAGATTTTTATAGATGACTTTTTATACCTAAAAAGAAGAAGCTCTGATTCTGCATATTAGTTTTCTATGCAATTATTTGCTAAAAAAGAAGTGAAACTAGCAAACTGTGAACAGTTTTCATATCTAAGCAAAATATTTTCATCGCCAGAAAGGGAAGTAAGATGTAATTCCAGCAGCATTAAATATAAATGAAGATACACAAATACAGCGAGTACGGAAAGTATTCAGACGCCTTTAAATTTTTCCCTCTTTGTTTCATTGCAGCCATTTGGTAAATTTAAAAAAGTTCATTTTTTTCTTATTAATGTTCACTCTACACCCTAGCTTGACTGCCCCCCCCCCCCTCCAGAAATGTAGAAATTTTTGCAAATGTTTAAAAAAGAAAAACTGAAATATCACATGGTAATAAGTATTCAGACCTTTTGCTCTGACACTCATATTTAAGTCACATGATGTCAATTTCCTTGTGATCCTCCTTGAGATGGTGCTACTCCTTCATTGGAGTCCAACTATGATTAATTAAACGGATAGGACTTGATTTGGAAAGGTTCACGCCTGTCTATATAAGACCTCACAGCTCACAGTCAATATCAGACCAAATGAGAATCATGAGGTCAAAGGAATTGCCCAAGGAGCTCAGGGAGAGAATTATGGCAAGGCTCAGATCTGGTCAAGGTTATAAAATAATTTCTGCAGTACTCAAGGATCCTAAGAGCACAGTGGCCTCCATAATCCTTATATGGAAGAAGTTTGGGACTACCAGAAGTCTTCCTAGATCTGGCCGTCCAGCCAAACTGAGCAATAGTGAGAGAAGAGCCTTGGTGAGAGAGGTAAAGAACAACACCAAGATCACTGTGGCTGAGCTCCAGATATGCAGTAGGGAGATGGGGAGAAAGTTCCACAAAGTCAACTATTACTGCAGCCCTCCACCAGTTGGGCCTTTATGGCAGAGTGGCCCGATGGAAGGCTCTCCTCATTGCAAGACATATGAAAGCCTGTAGAGAGCTGCAAAAAACACATAAAGGACCCCCAGACTATGATAAATAAGATCCTCTGGTCTGATGAGATGAAGATAGAACTTTTTGGTGATAATTCTAAGCGGAATGTGTGGAGAAAACCAGGCACTGTTCATCACTTGCCCAACACAGTCCCAACAGTGAAACATGGTGGTGGCAGCATCATACTATGTGGGTGTTTTTCAGCTGCACGGACAGGAAGACTAGTTACCATTAAAAAAAACATGAACGCGGCCAGCTACCGAGATATCCTGGATGAAAACCTCTTCCCGAGTGCTCTGGACCTCAGAATTGGCCAATGGTTCACCTTCCAACATGACAATGACCATTAGAACACAGCTAAAATAACAAAAGAATGGCTTCAGAACAAGTCTGTGACGATTCTTCACTAGCCCAGCCAGAGCCTTGACCTAAACCCAATTGAGCATCTCTGGAGAGACCAGAAAATGGCTGTCCACCAACGTTCACCATCCAATCTGATGGAACTGAGAGGATCTGCAAGGAAGAACGGCAGAGGAACCCCAAATCCAGGTGTGAAAAACTTGTTGCATTATTCCCAAGAAGAGTCATGGCTGTACTAGCTCAAAAGGGTGCTACCACTCAATACTGAGCAAAGGGTCTGAATACTTATGACCATGTAATATTTCAGTTTTTCTTTTTAAAAAAATTTGCAAAAATTACATTTTAAGTCAAGCTGGGGTGCAGAGTGTAATTAATTAGAAATTAAATGAGAAATTAAATTAATGATAAAAAAATTAACTTTTTTGAATTTATCAAATGGATGAAATGAAACAAAGAATGAAAAATTTAAAGGGGTCTGTATACTTTCCATACCCACTGTATATACACAGTTTAGTTTTTTTATATTTTTATATACTGTATATGTATACACAACTTCCTCACTTACATTATACATGGCTTGTTTTTCCCGATCCAATCTTTGTGATGTTTGGATAAGCCCACTAATTGAATCAATAGTAAAATATTCCCAATCCTTGTTGCCGGCTCCTGTTCTTAGCAAACTGTAGCGCACGGCCCCATTCAAACCTTCATCGTTATCAGTAGCATAAACTTCATACACAGTAGACTTCACAGGAATTTCCTTTAAATAAAACAACAATATATATATATGTATTTAGTCCAGCAGAGGGCAATGCATGATCACTTATATCTCACTGCAATCAGTAATCCAGAGTTGATAAGGAAATCTCTCTTTCTAAAAGGTGAATCTGCCAGCCCATTTGCTACATCATCTGAGAAGAGCATGATGTAGGCAAAGAGGTCATGAATTCAATGATGTATCGCTCAGTTTACTGGGTGCAACGGTTCTGACACAAAGTGTTTACATTTAGCAATGCAGCAGACCTCAAAGATCTACCCTATTTATACAAATTCTATAGTCAGTGATCTCCTAATCATAGCGGGGGGTGCGGGACTTAGGCTGCTGTGTCCGAGCAATGGTAAGCTACTGGTGCTAAATCAAACATTGCAGGCAGTGGCCTAGCTAACTCATAGGCCCTGATGCTAAAGTTTCAACCTGAAAACAGCATCCGCACCATCAAACATGGTGATGGCCCCCCAATTATTATAAATCTGTAATAGCATTAGTATTTTTCTATAGGCCAAAGGGACCTTTGGGGTACCCTAGACTCTAGGGCCTGGGTGTGATTGCAACCCCTGCACCTATTGCAGTTATGCCACTGATTGCAGGTAAAATACAATGTTCTCCTTATCAGCCATTTAGGATAATGATAAATTTGATATGCAGTCCTGTCAGTTACCTCTTTTATGTGAAGAATAGTGCCATTGGGAGGTCGGATGAACACAGGTCGATTATCATTGACATCAATCACTTCCACTCTTAACATAGTGGTCCCCCATAACGGAGGTCTGCCTTTATCAGTGGCTACGACTGTCAGGTTAAATCGTTCAAAAGACTGCAGAAGTCTTCGTGATGTTATCAGACCAGAGTCTTTGTCAATAAGGAAGGCATCTGTGGAATAAGAAATTAGTGATTTACAAATACTGTGGCTTGAAAAAGCATTCATACCCTGTGAATTTTTCCAATTTGTTTCACGATACACCCACAAATGTAATGCATTTCTTTGCTATGTTATGTGTTATACCAAGGCAAAATAGCAAGTAACTGAAAAGAATAACCAATAAGGTATTTGATTTTCTAATTACCGTATTTAAAAAATGCAATCTGAATATTGCAATGTGCACTTGTATTCAGCCTCCTATAGTCTGATACTTTGCTGGTCCACCTTTCACTGTAATTACGGTTGTGAGTCTTTTAAGTCCTGTTTCCACCAGCTTTGTACATCTAGAGACTGACATTTTTGCCCATTCTTCATTGCAAATTAGCTCTAGATCAGTGTGATTGGATAAAGTGTCTGTGAACAGTGATTTTAATGTCTTCTCACAGACTCTTAATGGGATATAGGTTAGGACTGCGACTGGGCCATTTAAACACATGAATATGATCTAAACCAGGGGCATAACTACCACATGTGCAGGAGTTGAGATCGCACCCGGGCCCTGCAGCCTAGGGGGCCTCAAAAGTCCCTTTGGCATATAGAAAAAGACTAATACTATTAAAGATTTGCAATAATTGGGGGCCCTGTTGGAGCTTTCGCATTCTGGTCCCTGGGCCTGAAGTTACGCCACTGATCTAAACCCTTCCATTGTAGCTCTGACAGTATGTTTAGGATCCTTGTCCTGTCACCCCAGTCTCAAGTTTTTTACGCCATTTAACAGGTCTTCCTTCATGATTGCCCTTCTTTCTGACTAAATCATACGGGGAAAACGGTGTTCTCCAGTCCGCGCTGCCAAGTTCCAAATTATTCCAAGGAAACACACGAGTAGATGAAGTATATCCAAAATCCTTTATTGCATCCTACGCGTTTCGGTGCCCTCCTGGCACCTTCCTCAGGGATCTGAGGAAGGTGACAGGAGGGCACCGAAACGCGTAGGATGCAATAAAGGATTTTGGATATACTTCATCTACTCGTGTGTTTCCTTGGAATAATTTGGAACTTGGCAGCGCGGACTGGAGAACACCGTTTTTCCCGTATGATTCTGTGATTCCACGTGCTAGTGGTCGGTGGGAGTCCAGCAGCAGCCATCAGGATATAACAATACATGTCTGCATACCAGTTGTGGGTTTCACAACTGAAATAGGTGAGTGGTTCCCTTTATACCACCTACATTTTAAGTGTCTGTGTGATAGGGCACTATTGCGCCTCTTGTTCCCCCCCCCCCTTTTTCTTCTTTCTGACTACTCTGACCAGCCTCACTGTCCCTGCTGAAGAAAAGCACCCCCACAACATGATGCTGCTATCACCATGTTTGACGGTGCGGATGGTGTTTTCAGGTTGACATGCAGTATTCATTTTCAGCAATACATAGCATCTACGTTGGTCTCATTTGACCAGAGCACTGTCTTATATATACCTTGTAAAGGTAATAGTGACGTTGTGGAAGAAGGTGCTATGGTAAGATGCAACCAAAGTAGAACTTTTTGAGCTAAATGCAAAATGGTATGTCTGGTAGAAAACTAACATTGCACATCACCAGCAACAAAAATGGTGGTAGAAGCATCATGCTGTGGATATGCTTTTCATCAGGAGGGGCAGCAAAGATGGTCAGAATTGGTGGGAAGATGGGTGAACCTAAATAGAGGGCAATGCAGGAGGAAAGCTTGCAAGGGACTACAAAAGACTTGAGTCTTGTGCATAGGTTACCGTCCAGCAGGACATAGATCCCAAACATAATGCCAGAGCTACAATGGAAGGGTTTAGAATAGATCAAGACATATTCATGTGTTTGAATGGCCCAGTCACAGTCCAGACATAAATTGTAGCAAGACTTGAATATTGCTGTTCATAGATACTCTCTATCTAATCTCAGTCAGCTACTGCTATTTTGCAAAGATGAAGAAGTGTTTGAAAAATCTTTTTCTTCCTGTGTACTGAAAATTACAACCTATTCTCACATTTGCTAATAGTTCAGTGTGTTACTAAGTTGATTGCCAAGTGATTCACTGCTGTGAATTAAGGTGCAGCCAAAAAGATTTCCCGAGAAAAGAAAAATGGCATTATACAGCTCATCAATAGCGGTCTCTAGGCCAAGAAAATTGCCAAACTGCATTATGTGTGGGTCATGACAGCTGGAAGAATACAAAATGAAATCCATCCATCCATTGAAAAGCCAAGAGGTGGAAGTCCAGGCAACATATTAGTCAAAAAGTCAGCTCATCCTAAGGTCTATCAGTTTTGGCTTGACAAACACAACAGTGAAGGTGGCTTGTATGCTTCATAATAGTGAGAACACAGATATCTATGCAAACACTGTGTGATAAATGTTATATACCGTAAGTCTGGAATGGTAGCCTGAAAAAAAATTGAAGAAGCCTCAACTTCATAAAAACAAAATGTGTTTCAAATAGTACAAAAACTGGACAGTAGAAGATCGGAAATGGGTCATTAGGAGCAATGAAATGAAAGTCTATAGACTGATGGGTGAAAATGGGTCTGAAAGAAACAAGGGGAAAAGGGGCTAACAGATTGAGAAATTGAAGGAGTTGTCAAGTTCAGTGGAGAAAGCCTGATGATATGGGGCTGCTTCACAGCCAAAGCCATTGAATACTGCATCCAGATCGCACTGCATGAAATACCGAAGCTGTCGGCAGGTCACAAATCCCTACAGACCAACCGCAGTGCTGATGTAAAAAAAGGTGAAACCGCCAGAAGAGGAGTATCAGACTGGGGTCAGGGGACTTAGATTTAAAGCCCCACTTCAGCTGTGCATTAAAAAAAGAAATGCTGGTGCTTTAGGTTTGTGGGTGTAATGTGAAAAAATATTAAAAAGTTCATTAGGTATGAATACTTTTTCAAGTCACGGTACTATAGTCATTAAATCAAACATATTTTTGATTTTTATGTGAATTTAAGGACATATATTTTTCTATGTTACCCTCACCAGATTATGAAAATAAGGTCATAGTATTCGAGGAGGGACATGGGAAACAACTTTAACCACATTAATTAAGCATAGAGCCACAAACTGGTTCAAGTTTAAGCACAGATGGTACACAGAGCTGAGGGTGTAGTGATTAAGAGGTCTCTACCTCATAAAGAGATTACCCAGTCTAAAATGATAATCCTGCAGACACTCTATGTGACTGCAGACTTATCAATCCTCCCAGTGCATGCACTGTGCCATTTGAGCATTCACGGTTTTTAAACTGGAAAGGACCACAATTATGTGACATACATGTTCCTGGCCAGAATCTGACTAGTGAGTGCAGCATTGCTTTTATGGTGCCCCACGTAGTCAGGCATCACAGAGAGGTAATACACCGTAAAAAGAGGTGTAATTGCCCCAGCTGCAAGTGGACCCTAGGATGGTGGGTAGGACCCATTCCAGCACTCCCACATTAGCTGAGAAGTGGGAGGTTACTCGGGAGGGGATATATTCACCTCTAGGGGGAAAAAGGAGGTCTTCATCTTCAGTAGAATGGCCAGCTAGGAGAAAGAGTAGTCTCTCTCTAGTTAATGAGAGAGGGAGAGGGTCGGAACAGTCAGACAAGAAGGAAAGTTGGAAAGAGTGTAGAACGAGGCGGGAGGGGTTACCCAGATGGTTTCAAACTGATCCGGAGGGAAGGTGAAGGGGTCTTAAGGAGATCCTGAAAGAGGGCACCCGACAAGCAGAGTCTGGGCTCTAGAGAGAAAGGGAGAACCCCAGCGTGCAGCGACCATACTCTAGGGGATTCTCCAGTCCACCACGGGAACGCCGGGCCTGAAGATCCAGCCAAAGTCCATCTTTGCAGTCGGCAACCGACTGCTGTGGTCTGTATATCGCCACAGCACCCTGCCAGACAGAGCGGTCTGCCTGCTTCCTCACCACAAGGGAGAGGACCCCCAATACTACCTATACGGAGCCATTGGGTATAGGCCCATCCTAGGCGGGGAAGAAAGGACACAGGTTCGTCAACTAAGGTACACCACGGGTTCCACCATACCACTTGGGATCCACTTTCATCCACCCGTAGAGCTACCTGTTATTTTTAACATCTGATGCTGGACTGTGAACTCTGTATAATACTGCTACAAGTTGACAGTAAAGTACCCGGGAGAAAGTGACTTTGCCTGTGTGTGTGTTTCTACATCAACCTGTTCCCTTGCAGGAACGCTGCCCCGGAGGACCAGCTCCGCCTGTAGGGAGCTTTGCCATCTCAGCCGCACTACCATCTACCTCCGGAGGACTGTGGCGGCACTGGTGACCCATCACCAGGTACTACAGGTGGCGTCACGTGACAATAGCTCTAATCCTCTGTACATACACCCCCTTTTGAAGTGTCACCCAGGCCACGGGCTCAGGCGCTGCCTCCCGTGACATTCCGTTAACCCCTTGGAGCCTGATACCCGAGTACCCCAGGGCCTGGTGCTCGACACTTTATACAAGTGTATGGAGCACGGCTGTGCCCACTAGATGGCCACAACCATTAGGTGGCCATACCTACTTTTCAGACACGCCCAATCCATCCATACACTTGTATTGAGCGATGCGATGCTCCCTAGATGAGTTCTGGCCAGGAACATGTGTATCGCATAATAGCAGTCAGTTCCCGGCTTAGAAATAGGTGAATTCTCCAGAACGCACTGTGAACAATGAGGATTGTTAAGTCTGCAGTCACAAAGAGTGACTGCAGAATTATCATTTTAGACCAAACAACCCCTTTAATGAATCAGGCAGAGTGGGGTGTTCTTTGCCAAAATCCTATTTCAAACTACATCGACCATAGATTTCCTTTTCTGACTTTACAACAATCGAAAAATGCAACAAATGTTTAAGGAGGCATGTATCTTCTAAGAGATTTACCGTACTTCAAAAATCTTTTCTTTTAGGCTGGCATAGAAGGCTTGCCAAAAGTATGCCTGATGTAAATGTTGCTGTTCTCCGGAATACGGCATGTTTCTTTTTCTCCCATGCAACTTTTTCTGAGATATGGCCCCCTATTTCCTGCATGTAAGTCAAGTCCCTTTATTTAAATATACTTGGTCCTCAAGAAGAATCTCATAGAGAAGACACCATTTAGGTAAAAAGACTAGACTTAATGTATGAATGAGAGATCCAGATCTCATGAATGGAGAGTCACAAAAGGAAAAGAAAAGCCATCTCCTGAGGACACTGTAA
Organism: Allobates femoralis; assembly: GCA_033576535.1. Classification (NCBI taxonomy): domain Eukaryota; kingdom Metazoa; phylum Chordata; class Amphibia; order Anura; family Aromobatidae; genus Allobates; species Allobates femoralis. Next base: position 140,777,878 of record JARQOC010000006.1, read on the forward strand.
TACCAAGTGATATGCTCCGCAAGGATTAGGCATTTCTGTTTCTCAGATACACTGACTGTCATGACTAAAGGTATATTTTTTATTTTTAAATATATTTTTCTGTGCATTTTATTAGCATTTATTAAGATTTCTGGAACAGGTAGTAGTTGATCATAGTATAGTATTTTCTGGGATATTTTCTGGATATGAGCTCCTGTGTATTAATATTTTATATCATCAGTATAAATACCTTATTAATGTAATAATATTTCTTGTTACCTGTACTAATTCTATTAGGGTTATTACAGTTAATAATTGCTTATTTAATGTGATGCATAGGAATTATTGGGGTTGTGCTCTCTATGTCTGAAGAGTTTGGATTATATATCTAATATATAAAGCTGAATGTGTGTGTGTGTGTGTGATTGGCATCTACACCGTCGCAACTATAGCCACAAAATTTTGAACAGTCACACGTCTGGACCCCGAGAGCGTCATAGGCTTTGTTGTGAGGCGAAATTTTAACCCCACGCATTCCAGTTCACCAAACAATTTTGGCCCCATCTGCATAATGGAGAGAAAGTGACAGTTACCAGTTGACAGTTGTGAATGAGAGGGGCTTAATGACAGCACCAAAGACTAACAGCACTAAGGTGGGGCCCTGACATGGGATATTCACCATGCACGGGGACATGTATACACACCACATGCACACAAAGAGTAACAGCTAAGGTGGAGCCCCAACATTGGATACTCACCACGCACCCGAACACACAAACACACACACCACAAAAGAGACGCACACAACACAGACACCCCTCCCCCACAGGGATACACACACATACACACACCCTATAGGGACACATGCACTCATCTCACAGGGACATACACACATACACACCCTACGGGGACACAGACACACACACACCCCACAGGAACACACAGACCCCATAGGGATGGACACACACCACAGAGACCCCTCCCTCCACAAGGACACACACCACAGGGACCCCCCCACAGGGACACACGCACACCAATGGGACACCCACACACACCTCAGGGACACCCACACCACACAGACACAGATGTGCACAAATCGCCTCACACAACTCGCCTCATACATCTGGTATCTTTAATTTCCAAAAATAAACATCTGATTAAAAACAGCCAATGTGCAACACATGTGCCATATAGGGAATTAAGGCCGATTTCAGTCACATGAGCCATCTGTTATGTGTATGTGTGAGGTAACATATACTGCCCGGCCAGGGGGAGGGTTTACTGTTGGCTGGAGATTTATTAGGCTGCCTATATCAATCAATTACAGCTCAGCTTCTATTTTCTTACAGGTCATTAATATGACATATTCAAATTCTATTTTGTTATAGCTAACAGCAGTTACTTATTAACCCGGGTGTAGCCGGGTAGTACAGCTACTATATATAGATTTATATATGCTGCTCAAAAAAAAAATTATATTATATATATATATATATATATATATATATATATTATATATATATATATATATATATATATATATACACACACACATATATATATATATTGTAGTTTATATATTTGACATGTATCGCACTGCTTTGGCCTTTATGTACCTATTAGCTGTAGAGTCAAGAGTTTATTTATTTGTATTTAACACATTATATATATATCTATATCCAACATGTCATGGCACTCCGTCACATCATTCAAAAATCTATTTAGTTGGAGTATGAATTTTAGGGGTGGTATTATTTGATCATATTTTTGGGCCCAACATTTACCTTATCTTGGTACCTTTTGAGTGTGTTTACTATACACATTACATCCATGTGCTATATGTGTAGTCAAGTATTTTTGCCAGTATTGTACCATCTTTGTTTTTAATTCACCTATTTTCTCCTATTTTTTGTAATTATTTGTTCTGTTTTGAATATGAATAAAATGAGTTTATTTTCCTATATGCCTGTGCGCTTCCAAACATAGGTAGCGCATCTATTGCATCTCACGCACTATTATGTATTTTTTTAGACTGATTTATAGTATTTTATAAAACTAAGTCTGAAAACTGAGTCCCAACATCTGAAGCTCTTCTTGTTTTCATTGCTGGTTCAGATGATGATGAGATGGAATGTTCGTGTCTGTTCTTGTTATGACATCACAGGTTGATGACATCAGCCGACCACAGCCCAGATGAGAAGTGAAAAAAGTTTAAGATGTAGTATATAAAGTTCAGCCGATGACTAAATAAAGGAGCCCCGCCCACTTGCCCATGTCATCGCTTTGTGATGACACAGTGATCAGCGGGTATAAAACACCGACCTGGCAGCTGCACAGCCATTTGTCAGTCTGCACTCTACAAGGAAGAAGATGGAGCACCAGGAAGAAAGAAGAGTCATGGTCTTCACACTGTGGAGCCCCTGACTTTCTCTGATACTCTCAGGAGTGTCATGAGACGCCTCTGATGCTTTTATGAGTGTCATGGGCACCTTATAATTGTATTGTTATTAACATGCACTTTTTTTAGCAGGTTTATATAATTAGTTACATATACCTTTACCTTAAAACAAAGTACATGTTAAGTAAGGGCCACGTCACACACACAGATATTTGTGCAGATATTGTTCGCAGATCTCTGATTGCAGATCTCTGATTGCAGTGAAATTATGGACACATTAATCCATTTATATACAGCCACAAAATGGAACAATGTGTCCATGATTTCACTGCAACCAGAGATCTGCGAACAATATCTGCACAAATATCTGTGTGTGTGACGTGGGCCTAACATGCATGTGTGTTTTGAGAAGGTTTATATAAGTACGGTAATATGCATTTGTGTTTTGAGGTTTATGTATGTATGTATTTTCTTGTAATATGCATTTGTGTTTTGAGGTTTATGTATATATGTAATCATGTATTTTCTTGTAATATGCATTTGTGTTTTGAGGTTTATGTACAGTTAATCAATGAAGTAGTTAAAAGGTTAGGGGTGGATTCCAGGTGTGTGGTTTTGTATTTGGAAGCTGTTGCTGTGACCAGAGAACATGCGGTCAAAGGAACTCTCAATTGAGGTGAAGCAGAACATCCTGAGGCTGAAAAAAAAGAAAAAATCCATCAGAGAGATAGCAGACATGCTTGGAGTAGCAAAATCAACAGTTGGGTACATTCTGAGAAAAAAGGAATTGACTGGTGAGCTTGGGAACTCTAAAAGGCCTGGGCGTCCACGGATGACAACAGTGGTGGATGATCGCCGCATACTTTATTTGGTGAAGAAGAACCCGTTCACAACATCAACTGAAGTCCAGAACACTCTCAGTGAAGTAGGTGTATCTGTCTCTAAGTCAACAGTAAAGAGAAGATTCCATGACAGTAAATACAAAGGGTTCACATCTAGATGTAAACCATTCATCAATTCCAAAAATAGACAGGCCAGAGTTAAATTTGCAGAAAAACACCTCAAGAAGCCAGCTCAGTTCTGGAAAAGTATTCTATGGACAGATGAGACAAAGATCAACCTGTGCCAGAATGATGGGAAGAAAAAAGTTTGGAGAAGAAAGGGAACGGCACATGATCCAAAGCACACCACATCCTCTGTAAAGCATGGTGGAGGCAACGTGATGGTATGGGCATGCATGGCTTTCAATGGCACTGGGTCACTTGTGTTTATTGATCACATAACAGCAGACAAGAGTAGCCGGATGAATTCTGAAGTGTACCGGGATATACTTTCAGCCCAGATTCAGCCAAATGCTGCAAAGTTGATTGGACGGCGCTTCATAGTACAGATGGACAATGACCCCAAGCATACAGCCAAAGCTACCCAGGAGTTCATGAGTGCAAAAAAGTGGAACATTCTGCAATGGCCAAGTCAATCACCAGATCTTAACCCAATTGAGCATGCATTTCACTTGCTCAAATCCAGACTTAAGACGGAAAGACCCACAAACAAGCAAGACCTAAAGGCTGCGGCTGTAAAGGCCTGGCAAAGCATTAAGAAGGAGGAAACCCAGCGTTTGGTGATGTCCATGGGTTCCAGACTTAAGGCAGTGATTGCCTCCAAAGGATTCGCAACAAAATATTGAAAATAAAAATATTTTGTTTGGGTTATGTTTATTTGTCCAATTACTTTTGACCTCCTAAAATGTGGAGTGTTTGTAAAGAAATGTGTACAATTCCTACATTTTCTATCAGATATTTTTGTTCAACCCTTCAAATTAAACGTTACAATCTGCACTTGAATTCTGTTGTAGAGGTTTCATTTCAAATCCAAAGTGGTGGCATGCAGAGCCCAACTCGCGAAAATTGTGTCACTGTCCAAATATTTCTGGCCCTAACTGTATATATGTATGTATGTATTTTCTTGTAATATGCATTTGTGTTTTGAGGTTTATGTATATATGTATGCATGTATTTTCTTGTAATATGCATTTGTGTTTTGAGGTTTATGTATATATGTAATCATGTATTTTCTTGTAATATGCATTTGTGTTTTGAGATTTATGTATATATGTAATCATGTATTTTCTTGTAATATGCATTTGTGTTTTGAGGTTTATGTATATATGTAATCATGTATTTTCTTGTAATATGCATTTGTGTTTTGAGGTTTTTGTATTTATGTATGTATGTATGTATTTTCTTGCTGTAGAAGGTAGATGACGAATTGCGTATGAGGTCTGCCTCTACATTCTAAACAATGGTGAAGCAAAATTAAGAGCGAGGGCGACCCAATGACCACAAAGGTTTTGAGCAAGGAATGATTTTGCTATACGCGTTCCTGAATTGTAGTAGAATGTAGAGGAAGACCTCATACCTGGGACGTTGATCCAGGGAACTAGTCTGATTGCCATAAGTGGAGTCGGGAAGGAATTTTCCCCGTAAAATGGACAAACTGGGGCCCATAGGGGGTTTTGCCTTCCTCTGGATCAACACTTTAGCTTTTAGGTTGAACTTGTTGGACTTGTTTGTGTCTTTCAGCCTTAAAACTATGAAACTGTCCCTGTATTGAGGTTTAAGGTTGTCGGCCAGGGCTTCTCTGGGATCAGCATGTCTGCCCCAGGAAGATTTTTTGAGCCGACAGCCTTAGACTAAATCACAAAGGGGAAAATAAGCTTTAGTTAAATGGGGATAAATTAAAAGCAAAGTCACAGAAAAATATCTTGTCCTTTTTTCTATAAACTTTGGAGGAAATTTAACTCCTTTTTCTGCTGTGACTTTGCTTTTAATTTTAGAATAGGGACTCGCAAGACTATGAGGACCCTTGACGCGGGTTGCGAGCTTTGTGTATTTTGGCCAAAACATCGACCAATGCCACATAAATGTGTTATATTTTTGCTTGTTATGTTTTTTTTCTATATTGACTTGATAATTTTTGGGGAATTTGAGTTCCCTCTTTTGTGGCTTGGATTTTAATTTTGGTACAGGGACTTGAACTCTTGCATATTTTGGCCAAAATATCGACCAATACCTCATATTTATCATATAGTGAAAAAATTGTTGAGCAGCGGTTCTTGTTTTAGCAAGATGCTAGGTGCTTTCTCAGTCCTTGAGGTGGGATCAACCACTGGTTTAAATATAGTTATAAATAAAGGCTGCAGCACTCAGGATTAAAGTTGTTAATTCGCCTTTAATGGCCTTCAGGCAAAGGTAGCGACGTTTCGGTCCTCAGACCTTCTTCCAGGCTGGAAGAAGGTCTGAGGACCGAAACGTCGCTACCTTTGCCTGAAGGCCATTAAAGGCGAATTAACAACTTTAATCCTGAGTGCTGCAGCCTTTATTTATATAACTATAATCATATTTATCATATATAGTTTTGCATGCTATGCTGGATTCAGCCTTTGCCTGACAAGATGCTTTTAACATCCATGTGATTATTTTAATAAAGGAATTCATCTTTTTATACTGGATTGGTTACTGACTTTCTACATTTCTCATCTATATTGGCCTTGTTATCTAGGGCACCTGTCCCGATGGGGGGCATTCATAATGTTGGGCAACATCCTGATCTAATAGTATGGGTGTCATTAATAGGCTGTAAGCCTACATATGTGTGACCAGGATACAAGCCTTATCCATGTGCAATATTTATACTGAGCCATCGCCCCTCCATGATCGTCTCATCAGTATTTTGCACCTGTGTTGCCTCCATTTTATACAAGGCAGATAAATACTCTTGCCCTCTTTTGCTATATTGAATTTAGATAGGGATAAATCAACCACTCCAGCATCCAGCTCACTCCTCCGGCCAGCAGCTACTCTGTAGTTACAACCCTGGGCCTGCGGCAAGCCTCTATCCCTGTACATGGGTATAATGGTGAAGGTAGAGATCCCTGACCTTGCGGTGAGTCTCTATCCCTGTACAAGGGGTATAATGGTGAAGGTAGATCTAGATCCCTGGGCCTATGGTAAGTCTCTATCCCTGTACAGGGTATAATTGGTGAAGGTAGAGATCCCTGGGCCTATGATAAGTCTCTATCCCTGTACAGGGGTATAATGGTGAAGGTAGAGATCCCTGGGCATATGGTTAGTCTCTATCCCTGTACAGGGGTATAATGGTGAAGGTAGAGATCCCTGGCCTATGGTTAGTCTCTATCCCTCCCTGTACAGGGGTATAATGGTGAAGGTAGAGATCCCTGGGTCTGTGTGTCACAATAAATCTACAGGTTTTAATTTATCCTTTTTTATGGCACAAAAACAAGAGCTAGGTGCAGTGGTAAAGCAGGGTACAGAAAACATCAAAAGCACATGAAGGACATATAATCATAAAAAATCTTCAGAGCACACAAGTTACAACAGATTACAACAAATGCAGTGTCTCACATAAGTAAAATGCATACAATCAATTGGGGGATAATAGGGGTGCCAGAATCAGACCTCCATGCTTCACTAGTCTAATATATAAAGCTGAATGTGTGTGTGTGTATGTGTGTATGTGTGTATGTGTTTATCCGGGATTGGCATCTACACCGTCGCAACTACAGCCACAAAATTTTGCACAGTCACACGTCTGGACCCAGAGAGCGTCATAGGCTATGTTGTGAGGCAAAATTTTAACCCTGCGCGTTCCAAACAATTTCGCCCCTATCTACATAATGGGGATAAAGTGATAGGAAAAGTGTTGGAGGCAAATTGACAGCTGCCAGATGTGAACAAGGGGGACTTAAAGAATGAGAGCGATGGCGCCAAAGAGTATATACCGTACAGTTGCTAAGGTGGGGCCCTGACATAGGATACTTACCACACACGGGGAAAAAATTGAACCACACAAACCCACAAATTGTGCCACACACTACACGTCTTGAAACATATACTCCCTCAGCACACATTTCACCACACATAACTAAACTGCACATAATCACCCTAAACACACACAAGTCTGTATTATCTTCAAAAATATAATCTGATTAATAAGCACAAACTACAAAAGAAACAAATGTACCATATCTAATATATAAAGCTGAATGTGTGTATGTGTGTGTGTAGGTCCGGGATTGGCATCTACACCGTCGCAACTACAGCCACAACATTTTGCACAGTCACACGTCTGGATCTCGAGAGCATCATAGGCTATGCTGTGAGGTGAAATTTTAACCCCGCGCGTTCCAATTCACCAAACAATTTTGTCCCTATCTACATAATGGAGAGAAAGTGAGAGTTGACAGTTGTGAATGAGAGGGGCTTTATGACAGTGCCAAAGACTAACAGCATATAGTCACTAATGTGGGGCCCCGACATGGAATATTCACCACGCACAGGGACATGTATACACACCACATGCGCAAAAAGAGTAACAGCTAAGGTGGAGCCCCAACATTGGATACTCATCACGCACCCGAACACAAACACACACCACAAAGAGACACACACAACACAGAGACACACACCACACAGACAACACCCCCCCACAGGGACACACACCCTATAGGGACACATGCAGTCACCCCACAGGGACACACACACCACACAGACAGATACAGATGTGTACAAATCGCCTCACACGTCTGGTATCTTTAATTTCCAAAAATAAACATCTGATTAAAAACAGCCAATACACATGTGCCATATAGGGAATTAAGGCAGATGTCAGTCACATGAGCTGTCTATTATGTGTATGTGTGAGGTAACATATACTGCCCGGCCAGGGGGAGGGTTTACTGTTGGCTGGAGATTTATTAAGGCTGCCTAAAGCAATCAATCACAGCTCAGCTTCTATTTTCTTACAGGTCATTAATATGACATATTCAAATTCTATTTTGTTATAGCTAACAGCAGTTATTTATTAACCCCCCGGGAGAAGCCAGGTAGTACAGCTAATAATAATAATAATAATAATAATAATAATAATGCTTGTGAAGTGTCCCACTAGTGATTTAACCCCTTCCCGACATAGGACGTTGTACAACGTCCTGTGTTTCTGCCCATTCCCGACACAGGACGTTGTACAACTTCCTGGCAGATTTGAGCTGCTGCAGCTCCTGTGATTGGGGTCACTTAGGTGTCACAGATGCTGCTGCCCTGTGACAACCTGTAGATGTATTTCCCAGAATACCCCTTTAATGTAGAGTTAGGTCATTTTGCGGGAAGGAAATAATACATGAACTTTAAGGGCCTGAATGCAACATCAATGGTAAAATTGGTAAGGCTGGTGTTACATGCACCATTTTCTATAAAAATCCATTGGCCTGTACTTCTCACTCTGTCTTAATCACCTATAGCAACTAATCAGAGGTTGATACCAAAGCTGTGATTGGTTATTATGGGCAAATCAAACATTTTTTGTTCTCAATCACATCATTAAATGTTTATACCTGGTTTTTTTTCGCAGAAAAATGCTGCTGACAGATTGGCTAGAACTGAACAGGGAAAGTATAATAACCACAAAATGAAAAGTATTGTAGATGGAGCATTTTCTCACTTTGTATTTCTTGGGTAATTGGCAGTTTGTTTAAAAAAACAGCATGGTCTTGGTGCGGTGATTTTATTTTTCAACAAGTTAGGACTCTCCCATACAAATGTATTTGCTCGTCTGTGCAGTGTCTGCAATTAGAGACCAAAGCTTTGGTCCCTATTTGCGGACACTGCACAGACGGGCAAATACGCTTGTATGGGCGAGCCTTAAATGTAATTTCTCCTATAGACCTCCATTGTTAGTGACCTAACAGCAGAAAAATATCTTAGTCCTCAGGTGGTTAAAACCCTGAGATGTGTGTATTTACAGATGTCCCCAGATGGTCATTGTTCATGAAACGGTCCTCACAAGGATAGTAAAAATCAGGTTCCTTATTTTAAGCAATATTGATTAGCTCAAGTGATAACTGTGGTTACACATTGCACTTAAATATTCCTATGTGATTGCCTTGTTAATATCACTGCAGGGAATGGTAGTCCCCACATTACATGTTCCAGTCAGGTGTCCCCCTAAAGCACTTAAACGAGTGTGTGTGTGTGTGTGTGTGTGTGTCGCAAAATTTTGCACAGTCACACGTCTGGACCCCGGGAGCGTCATAGGCTATGTTGTGAGGCGAAATTTTAACCCTGCGCGTTCCAGTTCACCAAACAATTTTGGCCCTATCTACATAATGGGGAAAAAGGGAAAGGAAACGTGTGGGAGGAAAATCGACAGTTGTCAGCTACAGCTACAAAAATTTGCACAGTCACACGTCTGGACCCCGAGAGCGTCATAGGCTACGTTGTGAGGCGAAATTTTAACCCTGCGCGTTCCAGTTCACCAAACAATTTTGCCCCTATCTACATAATGGGGAAAAAGTCAATGGAAAAGTGTTGGAGGAAAATCGACAGCTGTCAGCTATAGAGACAAAATTTTGCACAGTCACACGTCTGGACCCCGGGAGCGTCATAGGCTATGTTGTGAGGCGAAATTTTAACCCCGCGCATTCCAATTCACCAAACAATTTTGCCCCTATCTACATAATGGGGAAAAAGTGACAGTTACCAGTTGACAGTTGTGAATGAGAGGGGCTTAATGACAGCGCCAAAAACTAACAGCACATACCAGCATATAGTCACTAAGGTGGGGCCCCAACATGAGATATTCACCACGCACGGGGACATGTATACAGACCACACGCACAAAAAGAGTAACAGCAAGTGTATAGTCGCTAAAGTGCAGCCCCAACATTGGATACTCACCACACACCCGAACAAACACACACACCACAACGAGACACACACAACAGAGACACACACACACCCCCAAGGGGACACACACACACTCTATAGCGACACATGCACTCACCCCACAGGGACACACACACACCACCAAGAGAAACACATAACACACACACCACACAGACCCCTCCCACAGGGACACACACACATAGCCACCCTATAGGGACACATGCACTCACCCCACAGGGACACACACACCACAAAGAGACACACACACACCACACAGACCCCCCCACGGGGACACACACACATACACACCCTATAGGGACACATGCAGTCACCCCTCAGGGACACACACACACCACAAAGAGACACACACAACACAGAGACACACACACCCCACACAGACACCCCCCCACAGGGACACACACACATACACACCCTATAGGGACACATGCACTCACCCCACAGACACACACCACAAAGAGACACACACAGCACAGATACACACACACACACCACAGACCCCCCCCACAGGGACACACACACATGCACACCCTATAGGGACACATGCACTCACCCCACAGGGACACACACCACAAAGAGACACACACAACAGAGACACACACCACACAGACCCCCCCCCACAGGGACACAAACATACACACCCTATAGGGGCACATGCTCTCACCCCACAGGGACACACACACACACCACAAAGAGACACACACAACAGAGACACACACCATACACACCCCAGGGACACACACACCACACAGACAGACACAGATGTGCACAAATCACCTCACACAACTCGCCTCATATGTGTGCTATCTTTATTTTCCAAACATAAACATCTGATTAAAAACAGCCAATGTGCAACACATGTGCCATATAGGGAATTAAGGCAGATGTCAGTCACATGATGTGTATGTCTATTATGTGTATGTGTGAGGTAACATATACTGCCCGGCCAGGGGGAGGGTTTACTGTTGGCTGGAGATTTATTAGGCTGCCTATAGCAATCACAGCTCAGCTTCTATTTTCCTACAGGTCATTAATATGACATATTCAAATTCTATTTTGTTATAGCTAACAGCAGTTATTTATTAACCCGGGCGTAGCCGGGTACTACAGCTAGTATATTTATATATTTATTCATTTTTATAGCGCTATTAATTCCATAGTTATTTATGTAATCTTTCTCTGATTTTTCTGTAATTCACTAGATGGAGCCACAATGAGTGGCGGGTGTGGAGGTAGTGATTGGGGTTGTTTGGGTTATGGGGACGGGGTGGGGATTTGCAGGTTTGGGTGGGGGGTTGGGAAGTAGAGGGGCGGATATTGGGTGTGGGGTGGTGCATTGTGGTGGTGTTTCGGTTTTTGGGTTGGGGAGGAGGGGTTGATTGGGGGGGCAACTTTGGGTGGGGGTGAGGGTGGGGAGTCAGGTTTGGGGGGAACAGGTTTGGGTGGTGGGTTGGGGGGCTTTTTTGACAAAATTCTATAGCAAGAATACAATAACACCAAATTTATATAACTTTTAATTATATTTTAGTGTTTAATTTTTAGTACTTTCTAAAAAAATAAATTTTGGTTTGTGTCCCCATTTTTTGAGACCTTAAACTTTCATAAAGTTTTTATTTTTTTTGTGCTTGGGGCACATTTTTGTGCATGGGCTAATATAGTTTCATAAATCTGATTTTTCATTATTACCATGAGTGACACAGAGTCCTATTATCATATACAGGCACAGGAGGCACTATTACCTTAAGGTTCACAGGGTATCATTACCATATATGTGCACAGAGGGCACAATTACCATGAGGGACACAATCCTATTACCATATATGGGCACAGTTACCATATATGGGCAACACGGGGACAACCGGACACAGGAGCGATAACAGATGTCACAAGGCAATTATATATATAGACTAGATGGAGACCCCCTGCACCATCAGCCTTCTCCCCACACCATCAGCCTCCCCTCGCATGATCAGCCTCTCCTGCTCCCTCAGCCTTCCCCCTCACCATCGGCCACTCCCCACATCATCAGCCTCCCCCCACATCATCAGCCTCCCCCATCACCCTCAGCCTTCCCTCGCACGCTCAGCTTCCCCCTGCACCATCAGCCTCTACCCGCACCCTCAGCCTCTCCACGCACCCTCAGGCTGAAACCGCACCCTAAGGCTCCACCCGCACCATCAGCCTCCTCCTCCATCATTAGCCTCCCTCTGCAACCTCAGCCTCCCCGCACACCATCAGCCTCTCTCTGCACGCTCAAGCTCTCCCCACACCCTCAGCCTCCCCCGGCGCCATCAGCCTCTCTCCACAATCTCAGTCTCCCGTGCAGCATGAGCCTTTCCCTGCACCCTCAGTCTCCCCCTTCAGCATCAGCCTCTCCCCCACCCTCATCCTCCACCTGCACCATCAGTCACCCCCCACACCCTCAGCCTCCCTCCACTGCATTAGCCTTTCCCTGCACCCTCAGCCTCCCCTCACGCCATCAGCCTCTCCCTGAATCCTCAACCTCCCCCCACACCACCAGTCTCTCCCCACACCCTCAGCCTCCCGTCCACCATCAGCCTCCCCCCACATCATCAGCCTCTTCCCGCATTCTCAACCTCCCCCGCAGCATGAACCTCTCCCTGCACCCTCAGCAACCCCTTGCAGCATCAGACTCTCCCCGCACCGTCAGCCTCTACCCACACCCTCAGCCTCTCCCATTGCATCAGCCTCTTCCCGCAGCATCAGCCTCTATCTGCACCCTCAGCCTCCCCCTGCAGCATCAGCCTCTCCCTGCACCCTCAGCCTCCCCACGCAACATCAGCCTCTCCCCGCACCTCCAGCATCCCCCCGCCACCATCAGCCTCTCCATGCACTCTCAGCCTCCCCCCACACCATCAGCCTCTCCCCGTACTTTCAGCCCCCCCCGCAGCATCAGCCTCTCCCCGCACAGTGTTGCCGCTGGCCGCTCTCAGATTGGCAAGGACCTGTGTGATGTCATGGGGTCAGGTGAAGCGCAGGATCACATGATCACGCCAGCATCCCGAGAGTGGCCAGCGGTAACACTGTGCGGGGGGACCTGATGATGCGGGGAAAGGCCTGGAGTGCGGCGATCATCATATTAAGAGACCCATAACTTGGGTCTTCCAATATGGCATCCGGCGCACTTCTGGTCGACATGGTGGATTGTGGGATAGTGTTACAAGTGGACAGAAGCGGAAGCCACAAGGCTATTATGTAAGTAGATGCACTGTAAGACTTATTTATGACTATCTAATAATAATTTTGGAATTGTATGTTTATGATGGGAGTCATTTTTTGAGGTATTTATGAAGATTGTGTATAAAGAAAAAAGCTCAAAAATTAAAGAGAAAAGTAGAATTTACACCAGGTAAAAAATTACATATTAAGAGCAAGAGACAGGTATAAAACCTACTATACCAACACATAAATTATTACACTTTCATTACACAGACAAGTCCTTTGTGTCTCTTCCCTATTCTGTTACTGATATAGGAAATACGACAATGATTTCTCATAAATGTTATATTATTTATATTACAACACAATAGTTATTGGAAATGTTCCACAATCTCTTGTAATACATGTTGCTTTATAATGACACGGAGCAGTGGTTTTGTGATATCAATCACAGCCTGTGGATAGATATTCATGGTTCAATATTTATCAGATTACAGGATTTACTGTAGAGGACTCCCTATTTAAAAACTCAGAAGCTCATACAGAAATGTACTTTGGGCAGAGACCCTACTTCAGCCTAAACTCTGAACTGCTTGACATAGTTTTCTGTTTTAAAAAGGGTTAAGGTGAAATTGTATTTTGGCTTTAGTTAACTTATTTTCTTTGTCTCTGCTCTATAAACCAAGAAGTAAAAGCAATACGTATGATTTCTTACACACGTTCAGGAAATTGGGTAATATACTACGATAGTTATGGGAATTACAACACCACCAAATCTGTCTCCTTCTTAAACTGAGAATCCAATCTATAGATGATGATCTGCTCCATGCACTGTGGCTATAGATGATTATTAGCTGTATGAAAGTCTGCAACTGCTGATAATAAAGGGTTGGGGGTCACCGTAATGGTTGAAAGCTATTTTATTAAATAAAAATAACCATAAAAGACACAACCCATTTAAAAAACCTTACATGCGCCTTCTTCTGGTTTGGTTTTGAAATATGTAGTGTCTGTTACAGATATTTTCATTTAATAAAATATATTGGGATCATTAGGATGTGTTCACATTAGCGTATATAAAATTGCCCATCTTCTTATCCAGAAAAGTTGGTGACTGGCAAGAGTCTGTCTTGTAGTTTTTTTCCTTACCTAGCATCCATATGTCATGAAAGTTCTATGCAGGAGTCCTTTTTTTTGTAGGCAAGAATATTTACATAGAACTCACATGACATAAAGATGCATGGTGAGAAAAAAATGCACGACTCTCTCCTGCCTCTCACCAACTTTTCTGGCTGAGAATCTGGGAGATATTATATATGTAGATGTGAATGCACCATGAAGGTACCTTTAAACGCAGCAACTTTTCTAGGAATTTCACTGGCAACTTACTGGTTGCAGTGAAATCATGGAGACATTGTTCCATTTGTACACAGCAACAAGATAGAACAATGTGTCCATGATTTCACTGCAACCAGTAAGTTGCCAGTGAAATTCCTAGAAAAGTTGCCACGTGTAAAGGTACCTTTAGGGTTTGTGCAGATTATCCAGAGACACTGTGTCCTGGGTGCAGTGTCTCCAGATCTGAGGGAAGCATGCAATCTCCGCAGGTGAACGCAGCCACCCTGTGTCCACGATCTGCATTGGGGGCAGCGCAGCTTTTCCCTTCATTCACCTGCTGAGATTGTGGTGCCCTTCCGGGTAAACCGCCACCAGAGGTACTGCACTTCTGTGGTTAGGAAGTGTAGTGACCCTGTTCTCCAGGTGTTGGGATGGTATGGTTGAGTCACAACACACAACACAACACACAGTGACAGGGCCCTGGAACAATGGGTGGACCCTGAGGGAGGGCCCAGGCCACCAAAGGGGGACGGGACAATGTTAGTTTAGTTCAGTTCAGTAGTAGGAGACAGAGGAGTATCATCAATTAACGGAGGAGTGGTAGTCGGGAGGGCAGAGGCAGTGTGGTGCCGACTCCTATAGGGTTGGAGCAATGCCACCCCACTCGCCCAAGGGAGGGAAAGCCTGACAGACAGAGAGAAGAACCCTAAGCTTGCGAACGAAGCATCGACTCCCGTATGCCTGAATCTGACTAGACAGAGGGGTTTGTGGAGGACACGGGGACCAGCCCTGCAGAGAGTGCGGAAGCTTCAAGCCCGAGCCGAAACTGGACGCCTCAGACTTCTAAGAGAAGCTGTGGCCGAACACAAGACACATCTTGGGGAAGGTGGCGGAACTAGAGAGCAGTGCCCGGGAGAGATCCTAATGGTGTCCAGGATACAAAGAAGCACACGTGGCTACCGGTACCTGAGCTCTGTGTAGTGGATGGCATTGAGAGCCTGGGGGGCAGAGGGACAACCCACTTGCCTCACATGAAAGTTACCCCTTATAATGCCGAGAGAGAAGAGACCCATCAGAGACTGTAACACGTAGAAGGGAAAGTAAGGGCACCAACTGTAGCTTGGCTGTAAAACCTGGCTCTGGAGAAACAGTAAAGTACCAGAGACTGGTACGCTCTCTGCCAAGGTACAAGCCGGGGGAAACGACTCTATTGCCCTGGGGAATGCACTTTGCCTGCAAGAAGCGGGACTATCTAAGCTGCCGGTCATCATCCTCAGAGGTTCTGCAGCAGCGGTGGCCGTCTTGGCCGCATACTGCAGGTGGCCTCACGAATACCCCTTTTAACCCGTCAGATATTCCCTAACATCACCTCCTTTATTAAAATGTCACCACCAGGTTCACGGGACCGGGTCTAGGCCCGTCTGTCCCCATGAAAAGAACCTTGAAGTGAAGACGTGAGAACAACTAGTAACTGCCCGGTACCGAATCTTCCCTGGCCCTGGAGTGGGCGTGTCAAGATTGCTTCTGACTCTGCTGCAATATATTAACATGCAGCGGATATGCGACAGCAAGGTAATCCCCACCGAAGGTGAGGTAGGCTAGGGTCACATTAGCGTTTTTCATTGTGAAATTGGTGAAAAACGCATGCGTTAACGGATCCCTAGGCTCCAATGCAAAAGATGCATTGAAAATGTGCAATGTGTTTGACGCTATGCGTTTTTGCATCAGCAGCAAAAAACGCTGCTAGCAGCGTTTTTGGGTTCTTTTGCAAAAAAGCAAGCGTTTTTTTAACATGGGATCCTATGGGAAATGCATGTGTTTACGTATGGCATATATATATATAAATATATGTAATTTGGAAACAAAATAGCAACAGAAAAAACACATAGCATTAACACAGGCTTTCCAAAAACGTCCCTCCAAGTGTGACCCTAGCCATTGGCCACACATGGCAGTCTGTTTTTCTGCCTTTCCAAAAACTGATTCTGTTTTTGGAAAATGCTATATTTGCATCCGAAAAACGCTATGCGTTAACGCATGGTACCTATATGCACCATGCGTTAAAGGATGTTTTTCCCATAGGGCCCAATGTTATAAAAACGCTATGCATTTTTTTTTACTGCACCCAAAAACACTGTTAGCAGCGTTTTTGGTGCCCATTACAAAATCGCATGGCATTTTTTAGTGCACTTTAGACATTTTGCATTGGAGCCTATGGATCCGTTAACTGATCCGTTTTTCACAAAAATCGAAGTTGAAAAACGGATACTTTTAGCGGATCCAGGGCTTATGTGTGACACTAGCCATAACGCTGCATACAAAATAATCACATGGGCATGGGATCTCTAGAAATCCCATCCACTTTGCTTGTATTGTTGAACGTAGGCTTTTGTGTGACCCTAGCCATAACGCTGCATACAAATGGGCATGGGATCTCTAGAAATCCCATCCACTTTGCTTGTATTGTTGAACGTAGGCTTTTGTGTGACCCTAGCCATAACGCTGCATACAAAATAAGCACATGGGCATGGGATCTCTAGAAATCCCATCCACTTTGCTTGTATTGTTGAACGCAGCGTTTTGGATGCAGCGCTAATACTGATCATGTGCATGCAACCTTAAGGTAGCGTCACATTGGCATATGATTCTTGTGAGTGTAATGCAAGAAAATCTCACATTGCACTTGGCCCCATTTTACATAATGGTGCAGCTTAGATCTACAATAGGACTGAGGAGAAAATTGCATCATATTGCAGTTGTCAGCGAGACTCAACTTACTCGCACCTATAAAAGTCCATGGATGTTTGTGAAACATTGGATTGCACACAGATGTCATCTGACTGTAGTGTCCATATATACAGTGGAGGAGATGGAGAGATTAATCTCTCCTTGTCCTCTGCTGCTGTGGTCTGATCGCAGAATGGGATCACAGTTACACGCTCACAGCAGAACCTGAGCTGAGTGTAATTAGCATATCACATCTGATGCTCTTGCATCGGATGCCATACTCTATTATGACTCCAGCCTTAGGGCATGCTCCCACTTGCATATAGCCAAAGTATAAGATGGATGAAGATCGCATTGCAATGTACAAACTGACCAAGCAAGATATCTTCATGGATTTCTATGAGACATCATACTTGGGTGAGGTGAGCCAACAGCCAGTTTGTTCATTGTGATGCAATTGTCATTCATGTTATATGCTGACTAAATGTAAGTGTGAGCCTATCTCCTTATTACCATAAGTTGCAGAATTGCATGCAGCTATACTGTACATCTTTAGCTGTATTGCCTTAAACAGATTGATTTTTTGACAAATCAATTCTTGGTTTCTTATGGATTACCATACATTGTTTCATAATGAACCACTGGAAGCATTTTCAGTTGTTGTGAATGCATTACAACTTTACCAGGTGCTTATCGGTGGATGCCCTATGTGCACCAGTGTTTACTTCTTTGTTCATAGATTCCTCCAAACCTGGCTGCGTTCTCATTTTGTTCTCTACATATTCATAACAGTAGCATACACACCGGCACCAGGGCCCTCCAGATTGTACGTCACCACACCATTGTCTCCCTCGTCCAAGTCTGTGGCTGACATAGTGATTACAGATGTGCCTTCTGGTTCATTTTCATACACACTAGTGCTGAACTGACTCTTCGTGAACTGAGGTCGGCAGTCATTAACATCCAGCACAGTAATAAGAACCTATTAGAAAGAACAAGAAGAAGGAAGAAAAGTGAGGTTAGTCATGAATCTTTCATATGTGGGATAAAAGTCATAATATTAACCCCTTCACCCGAGGCAATTTTCCATTTTTATTTTCGTTTTATTTTTTTTTATGTCTTCTTCCAAAAGCTATAACTTTTTTATTTTTCCCGTCCACATAGCTAAATGAGTGATTCTTTTTTGGTTGGTCAGTTGTACTTTTGAATGATAACATTAATCTTTTTCATGTGATACACTGGGAAGCAAGAAAAAAATCCAAGTGCGTTGAAATTGCAAAAAAAAGGCAATTTCACAATGTTTTTTTTGGGGTGTTTTATTTACCATATTCACTACACTGTAAAGCTGACCTGGAAATATCATTCCACAGGTCAGTTAAATTACATACGGTACATATGCATTCATTTTTTAATTTAAGTGGTAAAAAAACCTCGGAAATTTGTAAAAGAAGAAAAATTGCTTGCGACGACACGTAACACTTATTTTTCAGCTTATGGGGCTACGTTTTTTGCCCTTTGGTCTGATGTTTTTTACTGAAAACATTTTGGAGGAGATGCAATGCTATTATAGACTTATTGCATCTTATTGCAATGTTGCAGCGGTAAAACAAAGGAATTCTGGCATTTCATTTTTTTCTCATTATGCTGGTTACTGATCAGATTACTTTATTCTATATTTTGATACAATAGACTTGTATGTACACAGCGATACCAAATATGTGCATTTTTTTTGTTTTCTTTTTAATGGAACAAAAGTGATTAATTGAGCTTTTTTTGTCTTTTTTTCATATGTTTAAAAACATTTTTTTACTGCATTTAATAGTTCTCTTGGAGGACTTCAAGCAGTGATCGCTTGTGCTATTCATACCAGTGCTCCAGCACCATTATGTATAGTGAAAACTATGATCTCCTGTGAATGTCAGTTAAACACTGGCTCTCAAGGAAGTATTATAAAGATGGGCATCGTGGTCTTTTGCAGACACTCTGCTGTCATGGCATCCCATTAGCACCCCATTATCATGTCACAGGTGCGCTGATGGGGGGTATGGAAACATGCATCCCCCTGCAGACGCATGTTAAATGTCACTTTCAGATGCTGCTGTCACATCTGGACATAGTGCACATGATGGCGGATTAAATTAGCCATCATCTGCCAGGAAAATATAAGCTTTGTGTCTGAGGCTGCATCAAAGTCAGGAACATGACCTATGACATAAATGTGGGTCATGTTTTGGTGAAGGGGATAAAATCACTGCATAATTATAAGTTATATAAGTTATGAATATTGCTACATGTGACCAATGGAGGTTAAACACACACAGAGCACTGGAAAAAATATCTAAGATTTGAGACAAAAGACCTTATATTAATATTAGTAATAATAATAATAATATTTATTCATTTATATAGCGCTATTAATTACATAGCACCTTATTCACATGTGGATGTTTGTTAAACATACACAAGAAATGGACTGTTTTTCAAGCTGTGTGGTGGTCATTTTTCATCCATTTGTGTTACGTATTGTATCCATTTTTCACATATGCTAAAAAATGGAAGGACTTAATAGGCTTACCAAGTGCCTCAAACCTGATTCATAAAAAATGGACAAAATCCATCATTTTACAAGCCCACTGCATGAGTTTAGCCCACAATTAAACCGAAGTAAAACATGACTAATTTTATCAGATGGACCATCGCTAAAGACAACAAGACATCTGGGTGCAGTTTGTCAAAAAAACGGACAGCATGAAAAAACAAAAATAGTCTGATCGGCGCTGTTAACCCCTTGGATCCCACTGTCAATCACTGACAGCGGGATCCAAGGCAGCCGCGCCGAGAATGCACTGTTCCCCGCCTGCTATGGAGATCCCGCAATAATATTGCGGGATCTCCGGTGCTTACGTGACAGCCCGGGGTCCTGGCTAGACCCCGGATGCTGTCACTGAGCAGTTCTGGGTTGTGGTTGGCAGTCACTGCCAACCACAACAGGTCCGCGATTCTGGGAGATACAGATGAGCTGTAGCTCATCAGTATCTCCCAGAAGCGATCGGACTGTGCAGCAAGGTGCCTCTTAAAGAGGCAGTGTAAAAATAAGATATAATCAAATAAAGTTTTTAAAAACCTGTAAAAAAAAAAAATATAAAAGTTCAAATCACCCCCCTTTCCCCCCAATCACAATAAAAGTATTAAAAAAAAAATACACGTTTCGGATCGCCGCGTTCAGAATCGCCTGATCTATCATTGTATTAAATCTATTAATGAAAGCCGTAAACTCCAGAACTGAAAAAATGGTCCAAACGCCAAAATTCAATTTTTTTGGTCGCCGCGTTATTGCTATAAAATGCAATAACGGGCGATCAAAACTGCGGATCTCCCCAAAAATGGTATCATTAGAAACATTAGCTCAAGACGCAAAAAATAAGCCTTCATGCAGCCCCAGATCCCAAAAAATGAGGGTGCTACGGGTCGCAGAACATGGCGCAAAAAGTCCATTTTGTTTTCTTCAAACTTCAGAATTTTTTTTCACCACCTAGATACCAATAAAGGTATACATGTTGGGTGTCTACAAACTGGTACCGACCCGAGGCATCACCCCGTCACGTCGATTTTACCATATGTGAACATGGTGACTAAAATACCCAAAAAACAAACGTTATTGGACTTTTTTTGCAATTTCACTGCATTTAGAATTTCTTTGCAATTTCCCTGTTCACTATACGGTAAAATAAATTATTGCATATGAAAGTACAACTCGTCCCGCAAAAAACAAGCCATCATATGTCTATATTGACGGAAAAATAAAAAAGTTATGGCTCATGGAAGCAGAGGAGCAAAAAATGTAAATGAAAAATTCCAAGGTCATGAAGGGGTTTAGTATGGCACTTGCTGGTGTGTTGCTATAAATATATGAAACGAACCTAGATTAGTTGATATGGTATTTTTATATATATCTTGATTTAGTAATTTAAAGTATATATTTTATACTCACCTTTGATTTGTGATGGGTCAAGTGATCTTTAAAAAAAGGTGGTTGCAGGGGATATTAATTTGTCCTAAGATAAAAAGATCCTACTATTTGTCCTAGCCTGCAGCAAATTTAATTCAGTGGATTTACTATTAAGTAATAGTAGGATCTTTTTATCTTAGGAAATCAAAACAAGATGTATACAAAAATACCATATCAACTAATCTAGGTTTGTTTCATATATTTACAGCAACACACCAGCAAGTGCCATACTTAAAGAAAAAATTCTGTGCAAGTACAAGGTGAAACCCGGAGAATTAAACATCATACAAAGAGACGTTCTATCCAGAGGACCACAAAAAGTCCAGTATGAAATCCACGCCTGAGTACTAGTTTGAAAGGACTCAGACCATTCCCCCTTTTTGTTTACGTTTTTATATTTATATACAACTTATAGTATATGTTTGTATTTTTATATATCTATAGCCATTTTAAACCATTGTAATTTATTGAGGAGTATTATAAGTTAATAAATTTCCTTTTAGTGTATCTACGTTTAGACATTGGTTTCTTAAGGTAAGCCATAATAATTGCGCTGAATCCCAAAATAAGACTAAACATTTCCTTTCAAATATTGGCACTACTCGAAGATTTTTATGACTCAAAATCTTTCTCTAATTTGACTGGGCCTTGACTGGGCCTTTTCTTCAGGTGTCCATGAGCAGACATCTTTATGTGGTATCAAAGGTATTACGAGCATTGTATAGAGCCAATTCATATGAGTAGGATTTTAGTCAGATGTATGAGTAAGAGTGATGAGCGAGTACTGTAATATTCGTAATCACTATACTCATAACGAGTACTTTGTAATACTCATGTATTCGTTCCAAATAGCAAGTACAATGTAAATCAATGGGAAACTCGAGTCATTTTCTGCTGGACCCTACAAAGAGGTCTAGGAGGGCTGTGAAAAGTCAGAGGTGGCTGAAACAGTGCTCCTACTGCATGGGTACAGTAGGCAGACATGCTGTACACTGTCTGTTTACTGATCTGAATGAAGATAGATAAACAGATAGAAGAACAGGTAGATTGGGCTTACCAGACTCCTGCTGCTGCAACCAACCTGCCATCATAGGGTTTTAAGTAAATAAATGATTTTAAAAAATGCGTGGGGCTTCGCAGTATTTTTAAGTCAAGCCCAGTGAAAGCCGACAGCTGGGAGCTCCCACCCATAGCTGCATAATTTTACCTTGGCTGGCAAAAAAAAATGCGTGGGCTCCACTATAGTAAAGCGCAGGTTTCAGCATTGTCATATTGGTCACTGTTGCCATAGTAACCGCTGTTGCTATAGACACCGCTGAGTGCTGCGCTTTTTTGCTTTTCTATAGTGCAGGTCTCAGTGCTTTCATATATTAAGCGCTGAGATCACAACAGCGGTTACTTTGGCAATGGTGACCTCACTGTTTACTTTACAGGAAGAGAGAAGAGGAACGTGGATGGTTATGAGGGTGGGGAGGGGGTAATAAAGATGGAATCACAAAGTGTCTCGGTGATTTTTTTTTTAAATAAAATAATTTTCCTCTGTGTTGGCTTTTTTACTATTTATTTGAGATTCTTAATGGCTGGGTCTAACTTGGCCTGACATTAAGAATCTCAAGGCTTAATAACTGCTGGAAATACAAAGCTGGTGTTAACCCCTTAATACCCAGCATGCCACCACCACCAGGGTCACTGGAAGAGCCTGGTAAAGCCCCTGAAAATGGCACTATGATAAATGCGCCATTTTCAGCATCAGCTGTGGGCTGCTATTCTTTAGTGTGGGGCCCTAAAACAATGGACCCTTACCCCACTGAGAATACCAGCCCTCAGCTGCCTTGTTTTACCTTGGCTGGCAATTAAAAATAGGGCAGAACCTACACTTTTTTTTGCCAGTCAAGGTACAATTATGCAGCTGAGGGTGGCAGATTGCAGCTGTCAGCTTTCACTGGGTTAGACTTAAAAATACTGCGAATCCCCATGCAATTTTTGTTATTATTTATTTATTTAACATCCTATGACGGCAGGTTGGTTGCCATACACTAATGTGTATGGCAACCAAGCACAATCACTGTCTAGATTGTGGAAATCCACTCTGTCTGCAACAGCCAATCACAGAGGTGCTCACAGAGTGTGAGCATCTGTGCTTGGCTGTTTGTCTGACAGTGCAGTGAATATTTAAGTAGCTTAATTGGCGGCCCCAGAAGTGATTCAGTGGGAGACTGAGCGGCCAAGGAGCAGCAGCAGGAGACTGGTAAGCCCAATGTACCTATTCTATCTTCATTAGGTTCTGTCACAGCTATATGGTAGAACAGTATACAGACAGTGTACATCATGTATGTATACTGTTCCCATGCAGTTTGAGCATGTCCTCAGCCATTTCTGCCTTTTTACAGCCCCCTCAGACTTCATCGCTATTCGGTTCGAGTATCTTTTTTTTCTTTGGTTATACTGCACCTGCCAATCACAGTAATGCCATTATCAAAGTTGGATATGGCATTACTATGACTGCCAAGCAAACCCAGCACGTTTATTGACTGAAAATCAGTCAGGAAACATGTTTGTGAGCTCACTCGAATATCACGAGTAAAATAAAAAAAAACTCGCCAAGTAACGAGCATCTCGAATACCATATTATCCATGCGAGTAGTGAATATTAACGAATATAATCACTCATCACTAATGAGTAACTAATTTTACAAAACAAGGAATAATGATAATCATTTTAGTATGTAGGTTGAAACACAACCATTAACTGAAAAAAAAAATAGCAGCTGCGTAGAAAGTTTAACAGAGGGCGAGGAACAGACAAAAATTGGTGAAGTTGTGGAAGACAGTATGTCACAGGCCATATATCATGTCAATACTGAGTATACAGCAAAAAGACACAAGGTCTTGCATCAACAAGGTCTCTCCCAGGCAAATATTTGAAAGCAGTCTGAGAGTTCAAGCTCTTTTCAAGAGAAAGTGGTTAGTAATTTAAGTAGATTAAGACATTTCAAGCTTATTTGCCATGTACATCAGAAGAGGTACAGCAGTACTAAGGCTGGCTTCACACTACATATTTGTTCCTGTTCGTTGGATCCTGTTTTTGCAACAAACAGAAATGGACAGAACCAGATTGGCAACTCCAGATGCCATTTCTGCGTCCGGTCCAGTATCCGGACACAGAGAGAGCAGCGGGGAGCCAAGCCTGTGACAAGTGGGGTCAGCGCTGTATAATATCACTTTAGCAGTGTATATATATACACTGCTAAAGTGATATTAAATAAAGGGATGGTTAAAAATAAATAATAATAAATTCTCACCTTTCCGGCAACTCCCGAGTGGCCCACGCTGACTACATCTCCCAGCAGTTCAAGGACTTTGCATGATGTCACCGGGAGGGGCAACCTGATCACATGACTGCATCAAATTGCGCTGATGCAGTCATGTGATTTGGCTTCCCTGCCCCTACCGGTGACATCATGCAAAGTCCTCGAACTGCCGGGAGATGCATTCTGCGTGGGACACTTGGGGTCATAGGAAAGATGAGAATTTATAATTTTTTTATTTTTATCCATCCCTTTATTTAACCCCTTCACCCCCGGGCCTATTTTGACCCTAATGACCAGGCCATTTTTGTCAATTCTGACCAGTGTCCCTTTATGAGGTTATAACTCGGGAACGCTTCAACGGATCCTAGCGATTCTGAGATTGTTTTTTCGTGACATATTGGGCTTCATGTTAGTATTAAATTTAGGTCGATAATTTTTGCGATTATTTGTGAAAAAATCAAAAATATGGCAAAAACTTTGAAAATTTTGCAATTTTCAAATTATTAATTTTTATTCTGCTAAACCAGAGAGGTATGTGACACAAAACAGTTAATATATAACATTTCCCACATGTCTACTTTACATCAGCACAATTTTGAAAAAAAAAAAATTTTTGTTCGGACGTTATAAGGGTTCAAAGTTCATCAGCAATTTGTCATTTTTCCAGCAAAATTCACAAAACCATTTTTTTTTGTGACCACATCACATTTGAAGTCCCTTTGAGGGGTGTACAGGACAGAAAAAACCCAAAAGTGACACCCTTCAGGTGCTTCACGGGAACTAAAGTAAAGTGGAAGGAAAAAATGGTCATATTAATTCTTCCAACAAAAATGTTCTTTTAGCCTCAATTCTTTCATTTTCACATGGGCAACAGGATAAAATGGATCTTAAAAATTGTTGGGCAATTTCTCCTGAGTAAATCGATATCTCATATGTGGTCATAACCCACTGTTTGGGCGCACGGCAGGGCTCAGAAGGGAAGGAGCGCAATTTGACTTTTGGAGCTAATTTTCCATTCAAAAAGTCAAATGGCGCTCCTTCCCTTCTGAGCCCTGCCATGCGCCCAAACAGTGGTTTATGACCACATGAGAGGTATCGCTGTCCTCAGGAGAAATTGCCCAACAAATTTTAGGATCCATTTTATCCTGTTGCTCATGTGAAAATGAAAAAATTTAGGCTAAAAGACAATTTGTGTGGAAAAAAAAAGTACTTTTTCATTTTTACGGATGAATTTGTGAAGCACGTGGGGGTTCAAAAAGCTCACCACCCATCTAGATATGTTCCCTGGGGGGTCTAGTTTCTAAAATGGGGTCATTGTGGGGGAGCTCTAATGTGTAGGCACACAGGGGCTCTCCAAACGTGACATGGTGTCCGCTAACAATTTGAGCTGATTTTTTAGTCAGATTGTTAGTGGACACCATGTTGTGTTTGGAGAGCCCCTGTGTGCCTAAACATTGGAGCTCCCCCACAAGTGACCCCATTTTGGAAACTAGACCCCCCATGGAACTTTTCTAGATGGGTGGTGAGTATTTTGAACACCCCAGTGCTTCTCAAATTAATCTGTAAAAATGAAAAAAGAAAATGTTTATGGAAAAAAAAAAGTACTTTTTCATTTTTACAGATGAATTTGTGAAGCACCTGGGGGTTCAAAATGCTCACCACCCATCTAGATATGTTTTCTGGGGGTCTAGTTTCCAAAATGGGGTCACTTGTGGGGGAGCTCCAATGTATAGGCACACAGGGGATCTCCAAACGCGACATGGTGTCCGCTAACAATTTGAGCTGATTTTTCAGTCAAATTGTTAGCGGACACCGTGTTGCGTTTGGAGAGCCCCTGTGTGCCTAAACATTGGAGCTTCCCCATAAGTGACACCATTTTGGAAACTAGACCCCCCAGGGAACTTATCTATATTGGTTGTGAGCATTTTGAACACCCCAGTGCTTCACAAATTAATCTGTAAAAATGAAAAAAGAACATTTTTATGAAAAAAAAAGTACTTTTTCATTTTTACGGATGAATTTGTGAAGCACGTGGGGGTTCAAAAAGCTCACCACCCATCTAGATATGTTCCCTGGGGGGTCTAGTTTCCAAAATGGGGTCACTTGTGGGGGAGCTCCAATGTTTAGGCACACAGGGGCTCTCCAAACGCAACATAGTGTCCGCTAACAATTTGACTGAAAAATTTGCTCCAATTGTTAGCGGACACCATGTTGGGTATGGAGAGCTCCTGTGTGCCTAAACATTGGAACTCCCCCACAAGTGACCCCATTTTGGAAACTAGACCCCCAGGGAACTTATCTAGATGGGTGGTGAGCATTTTGAACACCCTGGAGTTTCACAAAATAATCTGTAGAAATGAAAATAGAAATTTTTGTGGAAAAAAAAGTACTTTTTCATTTTTACGGATGAATTTTTGAAGCACCTTGGGGTTCAAAATGCTCACCACCCATCTAGATATGTTCCCTGGGGGGTCTAGTTTCCAAAATGGGGTCACTTGTGGGGGAGCTCCAATGTTTAGGCACACAGGGGCTCTCCATACCCAACATGGTGTCCACTAACAATTGGAATTATTAGCGGACACCATGTCGCATATGGAGAGCCCATGTGTGCCTAAACATTGGAGCTCCCCCACAAGTGACCTCATTTTGGAAACTAGACCCCCCAAGGAATGCATCTAGATGCATAGTGAGCACTTTGAACCCCCATGGGCTTCACAAATTGATCCGTAAGAAGGAAAAAGTACTTTTTCTTTTCACACAAATTTTCTTTTTTAATTTACGGATCAATTTGTGAAGCACCTGGGGGTTCAAAGTGCTCACTATGCATCTAGATATGTTCCTTGGGGGGTCTAGTTTCCAAAATGGGGTCACTTGTGGGGGAGCTCCAATGTTTAGGCACACAGGGGCTCTCCATACGCGACATAGTGTCCGCTAACAATTGGAATTATTAGCGGACACCATGTCGCATATGGAGAGCCCATGTGTGCCTAAACATTGGAGCTCCCCCACAAGTGACCTCATTTTGGAAACTAGACCCCCCAAGGAATGCATCTAGATGCATAGTGAGCACTTTGAACCCCCAGGTGCTTCACAAATTGATCCGTAATAAGGAAAACGTACTTTTTTTTCACACAAATTTTCTTTTTTCGGATCAATTTGAGAAGCACCTGGGGGTTCAAAGTGTTCACTATGCATCTAAATATAGCGAAGCCCATTTTTATTTTTTTTCTAGGACTAATTCTAGAAAAAAAATGGCGTGAGGCTCCGCCATATTTTTGGTCCAGCCAGGTACAACTTGGCAGCTACGGACTGCCAGCAACCCCCAGCTGCCTCATTGTACCTGGCTGGCAACCAAAAATACAGCGAAGCCCATTTTTATTTTTTTTCTAGGACTAAATTCTAGAAAAAAAAATGGCATGGGGCTCCGCCACATTTTTGGTCCAGCCAGGTACAACTTGGCAGCTACGGATTGCCACCAACCCCCAGCTGCCTCGTTGTACCTGGCTGGCTTCCAAAAATACAGCAAAGCCCTTTTTTTTTTCTTTTCTAGAACTAATTCTAGAAAAAAAAAAAATTACGTGGGGCTCCGCCATATTTTTGGCCCAGCCAGGTACAACTAGGCAGCTGGGGGCTGGAATCCGCAGCATGGAGAGGCCCAAGCGTTCTGGGCCCCCCAGACTGCGAATTGCAGCCCACAGCCGCTCCAGAAAATGGCGCATTCATTGAAGCGCCATTTTCTGGCGCTGTACCCAGACTCTTCCAGTTGCCCTGGTGCCGGTGGCAAACTGGGTAATAAAGGGGTTAATGCCAGCTTTTTATTGGCAGCTGGCACTAAGCCCGAGATTCATAATATAGGGCCAATGTTAGACCCTCCATTAGGAATCTCTGGTAAATAGTCAGAAAATACACACAGAGAAAAATCTTTTTATTTGAAAAAAAACACAAACAAAATTCGGACTCCATCTTTATTATAAAGATCCGACGTAGTCCACAACGAAGGTCCCACGACGCTCGATCGCCTCCGACGTAGTCCACAATGAAGGTCCCACGACGCTCGATCGCCTCTCGTCAATCCAGAGACTGCAGCAAGGGATGAAGTGTCCTCTTCCTACAGTCTCTGGGGTCAGAGTTATGGTCCACTGTATGACAATGATCTGTCATACAGTGCACCATGACTATGATCCCAGAGACTACAACAAGAGGACACTTGATCCCTTCTTGCACCCATCCATCCATGCACGCACGCACATCCACATCCACGCACGCGGACATCCACGCACGCACATCGACATCCACACACACATCCACTCATGCACGCTGACATCCACGCATGCACGCTGACATCCACGCATGCACGCTGACATCCACGCATGCACGCTGACATCCACGCATGCACGCTGACATCCATGCACGCACGCTGACATCCATGCATGCACACATCCACGCACGAATGCTGACAATCACGCATGCTGACATCCACGCACGCATGCTGACATCCCCGCACACATCCATCTATGCACACATCTATGCACGCACACGTCTGTGCACGCACACGTCTGTGCACGCACACGTCTGTGCACGCACACGTCCACGCATGCTCATGTACGCTCACGTCCACGCACGCATGCACCCCCCATCCATCTATCCATTCACCCATCCATCATCCATCCATCCATCCATCAATTCATTCATACATACATACATACATAGATACATACATACATACTTACCTCTCGATAGACCGATCAGCAGGAGGAGTCCGGGAGAGGAGGCGGGGAGAGGAGGCGGGGCCACCGACCGGCCGGCAGAGGAGCTGCACAGCTGGACGCAGCGGCGGGTGCACCGATGTGTGCAGCCCGCCGCAGGAGGTGAGGGGTGGGGGCTGCCTGGAGGGGGGCAGCCTGGAGGGGGGCTGCCTAGGGGGGGCCGTAGGAGCGGACCAGGCACTGTGGTCGGCGGGCGCAGCCGCGGGTGCAGCCGCGGCTGCAGCCCGCCGGCATTTACATGACAATAGAGGGGGGGCGGACGGTTCTGGGGGGGCCCCTGTATATCCTGGTGCTGGAGGGGGCTGTGGAGGGGTGGGCACTTGCCGATCCGCCCCTCCAGATCTGATTGGAGAGCTCCAATCAGATCTGGAGGGGTGAATCCCTATGATTCCCTCCGATCGGCAGTTTCACTTTTAAACTGCCGATCGGAGGGGTCCTGGGCACGGGGGGGTTAATCCACCCCCTGTGGGGTCATCTCCAGGTTTTCACAGAGCAGCAGCATCTGTGACACCTGAGCGACCCCACTCACAGGAGCTGCAGCAGCTCAAATCTGCCAGGACGTTGTGCAACGTCCTGTGTCGGGAACGGGCAGAAACACAGGACGTTGCACAACGTCCTATGTCGTTAAGGGGTTAATATCACTTTAGCAGTGTATATAGATACACTGCTAAAGTGATATTACACAGATTTACTATGGGTACAGAACAGTGCTCCTGTTCTGTGCATGCTCTGTACCCTGGAAACATATCTGGAAATCGATTCTGTTGTTTCCCAAATCCGGCTCCATAGGCCCCCATGTTGTGTGTGCCGGACCAGACAGGATTCATTTCTGTCCTGTTTTGTCACCGGAGCCCAAAAATGATGCAGGCATCGTTTTTGGGACTGGTGAAAAACAGGACAGAAACGAATCCTGCACCGGATTCACAAAACCGGATGGCCAAATAGGACCAATCCGGCACCATAGGGATGTATGGGAGGCAAAAATTATCCTGTTCTCTTTGATTCAAAAACTAACAGAACAGGATGGTAAAAAATGTAGTGTAAAGCCAGCCTAACATATTAGAGCTGGCACAATCAGTGTCACACACCTACATCATCTACTGTTTGCTGAGGTCTGGCTAGAATGTGGTCTTCAGGCAAGAATTGCAGCCAAAAAACCATACTTTTGGGATGGAAATAAGATAAAGCAACTCAACTATGCATGAGAACAAAGGAACTTGGGTGTAGAAAATAGGTTCTCTAAACTTTGAAGTTTATAATTAAATTATTTCATTGAAACAGAAGATAGTTTGTTCACCAAAGAGCTGGAAAGCGATACTATAATGAGTGTCAGTACACAACAGTAAAACATAGTCGGTAGCGAGAGGCTTTAGTCAGAATTAATGATGTCCTCAATGTTAAAAATACAGGTAGGTGTCGATACACAATACCATCAAGAAGGTGTTTGATTGGCTCCAAACTTATTCTGCAGCTGGAGAGCGACCCCGACTGTAGAGCCAATGTCAGGAATTTTTTCTATATATATATATATATATATATATTTATCTGTATCTATCTATGGGGTTTGTCTTAATCCCATTTTAGAAAAAATAAGGTGGAACTCTTGAATTCAATACAGAAAAGTTGTATGACTAATGTCATTGAATGCGTCAGAGCTTTTTAGGGTTTTTTGTCCTCAGCTCTTTTGGGTCTGACCAAAACTCATAACACACCACACAATCACAACATGTATGTACTGTGACCATGGGGCTGGTGGCCACACCCCCTGTCACGTTCCTGCCATGCCCCCTGCCCATACAGAAGTGTGAGGGGTGAGAATGTAAGATGATCCTGGAGCCCCCAGGATCCACGCCCCTGACACACCTCCAGCTCTCTGCTGCTGCATCACTGAATCCTCTCTGTCTCCCAAGGGAGGAGTGAGAGCTGAGGAGCAGATATGATTTTATAGATTTATAAGCGATCTATAGGTTCTAGAACTGTGGTGGACAGCTCAACTTCATCATGTAGGAATTCAGGGAAAGCACAACAAAGTTTTCTCTCCCCAGAGTTTCCCTTTAAAGAGACTAAGATTTTATTTGTATGAGTCTACATCCACAGAAAATCTGTAGTTAGTTCTCCAAGATGTTTGGAACAACTATCCTGCTGAGTTTCTTCAAAGACAATGTGCAAGCATACCTAGAAAAACTGATGCTGTTTTGAAGACCAGAGATGGTCAGACCAAATATTGATTTGATTTTGACTACTTCTTTGTTCATCAACCTTCATTTACTAAAAAAAAAAATCCAAACTACAAAACTTCTATTTTTTAAAGCATTCTTACATTACAGCCTTTTTTCCACACCTGCCTAAAATGCTGGCAGAGTAGTATACATCTCAAGGTATGTACATATCATAAACTCCTAACTGACAGAATTTTCTAAATTATCAAAATTATTTGATCATATCATGTATGTGAAATTACCTGCACAGAGTTCTCACGGCGGTTGCTTGCAATATCCCCAGGATTGTCTCTGGCGATGGCAGTGAGGGTATAATGGTCCTTCTTTTCTCTGTCCAGTGGAGATAGGATGTATATATCCCCCTGTTTTACAAAATGATTTAATGTTAATAGTCATCTAAACCATATTCATAAATTATACAAAACATATTCAAAAGGGACAGAGTAATTTACTATTTTTGTTTGGATTTTATAGCAGATGTTCAGCTTGAATCTCTTGGCCTCCGATGTAAACGTCTTACCGAGGTCCCACATTCTAACAATGTAGCTAATACTTTCACATACCATCTAAAATTAGTACATAATTCTATCATCTACTTAAAAAGCTCTTTGTTATGTTACAATAGTAGGCCAATGTTTTTGGGTTTTGTTGTGATGATTATCCCCCAAAAATATCTATAACTGCAGGATAAACTTATACATTCTTCATTTGGGACAAGTCTTATATATAAAATGAAGTATTGAGCCTAGGATGGGCGAGTCTACTCGCTAGGACTCGGGACTCGGCGATTCTGAAGGTACTCGCAGGACTCGTTACTCGGCGAATCTCCCAGCTTGGACTCGCACAGTGACGAGTCCAATGGAATTCAATGGCAATAAGCTTGACTCGTCACAGATACCCGCTGTCAGCAGCGAGTCTGAGCGAGTCTACGATTCCGAGTCCTACGAGTCTACGAATCCGAGTCCTGTATACTGTATTCGGGATTCGGACTGTGGAATACAGAATCTGTTATGTTCCGAGTCAGCACAGCGTGCGTGTTAGGTCAGAAAACTTGTGAAGATAGCCAATCATAGTCAGTAATGGCATAGCAAAGTTGGTTGTGTCAGGACTATGATTGGCTGCTGTCCAGCGTCATGCCTATGTCATCTATGACAGGCAAGGCAGTATATAAGGCTTGTCCCCGCCATTTTGGGCACATTCCTGAGACGATCTGACCTAGTATAGGGAGAGAGAGATATATGCTGGAGCAGATCAGGGATTGTCAGTGTAGGGAAGATTCCTTATATTAACCCAAAAAGCTCTTCTGAGAGCTAGGAGGAGGACGGAGTAGTGCTGTGTAGGCAGGCAGGCAGGGAGGGAAGGAAGGAGAAGCCTTAGAGTGCACACAGGACGGACCTCATAGCTTAGCTTACTCACTCAGCTTTGCTAACAGCTGCAGTCAGAGGCTTAGCTGAGGTGCTGTTTCATTTTTGTTTTTGCACCAGATCGATTTTTGTTCCTAATAAGCCATAGAGCGTTATTTTTTCTGTGGCAGACCAGTGCGTTGCTGCTAGCACGTACTCCACCTTAGGGAGTGTAGTGTGCGGCTTCACTGCCAAGTGTGAGTGCGCACACTTACCCCGCCAGCAAGTGACGCATTCAGCTAACCTAACCACATCTCGGTGGCTGTGCGCACTTCAAACCAATTTTTTTAGGGAGTGTAGTGTGCGGTTTCACTGCCAAGTGTGAGAGCGCACACTTACCCCGCCAGCAAGTGACGCATTCAGCTAACCTAACCACATCTCGGTGGCTGTGCGCACTTGAAACTAATTTTTTTAGGGAGTGTAGTGTGCGGTTTCACTGCCAAGTGTGAGAGCGCACACTTACCCCGCCAGCAAGTGACGCATTCAGCTAACCTAACCACATCTCGGTGGCTGTGCGCACTTGAAACTAATTTTTTTAGGGAGTGTAGTGTGCGGCTTCACTGCCAAGTGTGACAGCGCACACTTACCCCGCCAGCAAGTGACGCATTCAGCTAACCTAACCACATCTCGGTGGCTGTGCGCACTTCAAACCAATTTTTTTAGGGAGTGTAGTGTGCGGTTTCACTGCCAAGTGTGAGAGCGCACACTTACCCCGCCAGCAAGTGACGCATTCAGCTAACCTAACCACATCTCGGTGGCTGTGCGCACTTGAAACTAATTTTTTTAGGGAGTGTAGTGTGCGGCTTCACTGCCAAGTGTGACAGCGCACACTTACCCCGCCAGCAAGTGACGCATTCAGCTAACCTAACCACATCTCGGTGGCTGTGCGCACTTGAAACTAATTTTTTTAGGGAGTGTAGTGTGCGGTTTCACTGCCAAGTGTGAGAGCGCACACTTACCCCGCCAGCAAGTGACGCATTCAGCTAACCTAACCACATCTCGGTGGCTGTGCGCACTTGAAACTAATTTTTTTAGGGAGTGTAGTGTGCGGCTTCACTGCCAAGTGTGACAGCGCACACTTACCCCGCCAGCAAGTGACGCATTCAGCTAACCTAACCACATCTCGGTGGCTGTGCGCACTTCAAACCAATTTTTTTAGGGAGTGTAGTGTGCGGTTTCACTGCCAAGTGTGAGAGCGCACACTTACCCCGCCAGCAAGTGACGCATTCAGCTAACCTAACCACATCTCGGTGGCTGTGCGCACTTGAAACTAATTTTTTTAGGGAGTGTAGTGTGCGGTTTCACTGCCAAGTGTGAGAGCGCACACTTACCCCGCCAGCAAGTGACGCATTCAGCTAACCTAACCACATCTCGGTGGCTGTGCGCACTTGAAACTAATTTTTTTAGGGAGTGTAGTGTGCGGTTTCACTGCCAAGTGTGAGAGCGCACACTTACCCCGCCAGCAAGTGACGCATTCAGCTAACCTAACCACATCTCGGTGGCTGTGCGCACTTGAAACTAATTTTTTTAGGGAGTGTAGTGTGCGGCTTCACTGCCAAGTGTGACAGCGCACACTTACCCCGCCAGCAAGTGACGCATTCAGCTAACCTAACCACATCTCGGTGGCTGTGCGCACTTGAAACTAATTTTTTTAGGGAGTGTAGTGTGCAGCTTCACTGCCAAGTGTGACAGCGCACACTTACCCCGCCAGCAAGTGACGCATTCAGCTAACCTAACCACATCTCGGTGGCTGTGCGCACTTGAAACTAATTTTTTTAGGGAGTGTAGTGTGCGGTTTCACTGCCAAGTGTGAGAGCGCACACTTACCCCGCCAGCAAGTGATGCATTCAGCTAACCTAACCACATCTCGGTGGCTGTGCGCACTTCAAACTAATTTTTTTAGGGAGTGTAGTGTGCGGCTTCACTGCCAAGTGTGACAGCGCACACTTACCCCGCCAGCAAGTGACGCATTCAGCTAACCTAACCACATCTCGGTGGCTGTGCGCACTTGAAACTAATTTTTTTAGGGAGTGTAGTGTGCGGCTTCACTGCCAAGTGTGCGCGCGCACACTTACCCCGCCAGCAAGTGACGCATACAGCAACACCTAACTCCAACTTGGTGACTGTGCATTCATCTACAATGTCTCAAAAAAAAAACAATTACCAAAAAGGATGTTGCAAAGGGACAGGGACGAGCTCGTGGCCGCAGCAGTCTTGCCCAAGAAGGCACTGGTACAAGTACACAGCCTAGGATTGATAGAACGTCCTTTTTTCTACCTAGAAATCCCAGTACTCAAAGAAAACGT
This sequence comes from Allobates femoralis, assembly GCA_033576535.1. Classification (NCBI taxonomy): domain Eukaryota; kingdom Metazoa; phylum Chordata; class Amphibia; order Anura; family Aromobatidae; genus Allobates; species Allobates femoralis. The sequence continues at coordinate 140,813,274 of JARQOC010000006.1, forward strand.
GTGTTGAGGCCGGATGAGCATGACAAGATAACATCTTGGATAGCCCAGACGCCCTCGACCACTGGTTCTTGCAGTACGCAATCATCCGTGGCAAGACATTCTAGTGTCGCTACAGACAATGCAGCGCCATCCAATCCTCAAAGTCGTCATATTGCCTCAACCCATCGGCAGCCAGAGGAAAATTTGAATATGGACCTTGGTCACTCGGATGACTTATTCGGTTCTTATCAAGGGGTTTCTTTGTCACTGCCTGACGAGATACTTGAAGTAGACGAAATGTCTACTCATGGCCAAAGTTTGGAAGTAGCGCGTCCTGAGGAAAGACACTTTCACGAAATGCAAACAGTATCTCAGGAGGTGGATGATGATGAGGATGATGAGACACACATCTCATCTGGCCAGCCTGCTCAGTCAGTTTATCCAGAATCCTTTGAACTGGAAGGGGTGGATGATGACACCACAGATCCTACCTGGATTGCTGAATTGCATAGCCAAGAGAGCAGCCAGGAGGACGAAAGTAGCTATGTACCACTGGCAAAATCACAAAGGCGTACTGTCTCCAGAACACAAACTGTGAGAACAGTTGCCCAAATAGCGTCAACTGTGGCACAAACTGTGCCAACTGTTGCACAAACTGCAAACACAGTTGCCCAAAATGTGTCCACAGTTGGTGTTGAACAGAGTCATCCTCCTCTTCCTCCAATTAAAAATAAAGGACGAACAGCCAGTGTGTGGAAATTTTTTAAGGATAGCCCAACATTACCAAATATGGTTATCTGTAATATGTGCCAGGCAAGGCTTAGCAGAGGCACGGTAAAAGGAAACCAGAGCACCAGCAGTATGCGCAAGCATATGTCTCTTAAGCACCCAATTCAGTGGGCACCCTATCAGGGTTCAAAATCAGTGCCTTCTGATCCAAACACTTCCAGGCCACCTCAGATACATCCTTCACCAGCAAGTGTTCAGGCTTCAGCTCCTGCTCAAGCGTACTCCTCCCAAGGTGCTTTACAAGACAGACATGACAGTAGTCAATCCTCTTGTCAGTCTGGTCCAAACGTGCAGTTGTCTGTGCCACAGCTGTATGAAAGACAGCGGAAGTTCCAACCGACACACCCATATTCCCAAAAAGTGACAGCGAAAATAGCCAAGTTGTTAGCTGTGGAAATGCTGCCGTTTAGGCTTGTGGGTACAGAGTCTTTTCGGGAGTTGATGGCTGAGGCAGCACCACGATACTCTGTACCCAGCCGGTACTTTTTCTCACGTAGTGCCGTTCCCGCCTTACACCAGCACGTGGTTAACAACTTAAAACGTGCTTTAACAAATGCTGTCACCGCCAAAGTCCACCTAACTACGGACACGTGGACAAGTAGTTGTGGACAGGGCAGATACATTTCACTAACGGCTCACTGGATCAACCTGGTGGAGAGTGTCCCAACTTCTAAAACTGTACCATCTGACATACTTCCAACTCCACGAATAGCGGGCCCAACATCATTCCGGGTGTCTGCCTCCTCATATATGTCCAGTGCCCAATCTGCTTCTGCCACTTCCTTGTCCACTGCTGAGCCTCAAGCACCATCACGTCCGAGTTGGGAGCTTTGCAGTACTGCTTCTGCAAGGCGACAACAGGCTCTTCTGAAGCTTATCTGCCTAGGTGACACACGTCACACTGCAACAGAGTTGTGGAAAGGTCTCAAGCAACAGACCGATGAGTGGCTGGCCCCACTGGAACTACAACCAGGTCTAGTTGTGAGCGATAATGGTGCAAACCTTGTGGCGGCAATAAAGCACGGTAAACTTGTACATGTGCCTTGCATGGCTCATGTCCTGAACCTGGTAGTTCAGAAATTCCTCAAAATATACCCAGAGTTATCTGAGCTACTGGATAAGGTGAGGCGAATTTGCGCCCACTTTAGACATTCGTCCACAGCAGCTGCAAGTCTTTCTGCCCTTCAAATTTAATTTAACTTGCCGAAACACAGGCTAATTTGCGACATGCCTACGCGATGGAACTCCACCTTCCATATGCTGGCAAGGTTTAATGAGCAGCAGAAGGCAATAGCGGAATTTCAGCTGCAACATGCCCGTCAACCTGGAAGTCATACCACACACATCGGTACTTTTGAGTGGGTCTGGATCGCTGACCTTTGCGAGTTGCTGGATAACTTCGAATACTGTACCAAACTCGTCAGTGGGGATCAGTCGATTATAAGTCTCACCATCCCCATGCTCTGCCTGCTCCAAGAATCCCTATTGAATCTCAAAACAGATGCTTTGAGAGCACAGCGGATGGCTATGGAGCCAGAATTGAACATCGCTGATCCTAGCCACCCTAGCCAATATCAGCAGGCTACATTGGTTCAGGAAGATGTTGATGAGGGTGATGATGAAGAAGATTTATTTTTCTCTGGTACTGATGTGAACCCTGATGGACTCCCAACCCTACGTTTATGTCGGTACAGCATGGGTGGGCTGAAGAGGAGGAGGCGGACACCGATTTAGAGGCCACGACGCGTAGTGATCTTCATTCTGTTGTAACCGAGGAGATGAGTCTTTGCAGCTTAGCACACATGGCTGAAGTAATGTGTCAATGTGTCTCCAAAGATCCACGCGTCATACACATCTATGACAGCGACCTCTACTGGTTGTCAACGTTTTTGGACCCACGGTACAAAGACAAATTTCAGTCGCTGCTGTCGCACTCATCCAGGGGCTTAACGATGGATCATGTAAAGAGGGTTCTTCTTGATATTTTGCTGGCAATATCACCGTCTGAATCCGCTATACATCGAAGAACCAGCTCTTTCCAACAGCAGCCTTTGGTTGGGACACAAACGCCATCAATGACAAGAAGAGGTGGGGGTAAGATGTCCGCCAACTGGGCGATGTTCAACAGACCTTCCAATCAAGAACGTAATTTGACTACGGTGACCTTGAGTAGGAGACAACAATTGTCCAACATGGTGCAGCAGTATCTCAGTGACAGTACCAGCTTCCTAACCGACCCTTCTGTACCCTTTAATTACTGGGTTTCCAAGCTGCACACTTGGACTGAGCTGTCATTGTATGCCTTGGAGGTGCTGGCATGCCCAGCTGCTAGTGTGACATCAGAGCGTGTTTTCAGTGCCGCTGGGGGTATAGTCACTGATAGAAGGTCCCGCCTCACCACAGAAAATGCCGACAGGCTCACTCTAATTAAATTCAACAAGGATTGGATATCATCACAGTTCCTAAGCCCTCCTGACGACAGTACACAATCCTAGATAAACCTAATCATAATTAATATGATTGGGATATTGCGCTGTTAACAATATGCCCATTTTTGACAGGAATTAATGACAAGTCCCGTAGCTCTGTTGATTTGATTCGGCACCCAGTCCAAGCAATAATATGCTATGGGCCAAGCGCCCTGCTTTATGTAAAAAAAAACTTTATTAAGCCCTTTGGGCTAATTTTTTGAGGCACTGTGAGGTAGCAACCGGGGAACCCGCTTGCAAAACGACAAGAACACGTGTCTTTAAGTTAACCAATGTCTACCCGTTTATTTTCACATATTAATCACATAACCCGGGTAGCATGTTTCACATATATCACATTGATTAACAACACTTTACATAAACACCATACATTTACATTTAACATCACAACACTTATATTGCACATAACGATTTATAGTAACCCGGGACCTGTAACCATGACTCTCTGTCCCCATTGGAGCTCTACTAACAGCTCCCGTGGTGGCTACGGCCTCCGGCCTACTTACACATCTTACAGTACCTTTATAATAAATACATTTGATATACTTCGATGATGACCCTTCCGGGTTCATAACAGGGATTGGCAAACCCTAGTAACCCGTGGCTGCGGCCTCAGGCCTAACCCCGCGTTACCCAGTACGGGAGCCCTTCTAACCCCTGCTTCTGACCTTCGTTACATACGCCTCAACGGGCCCTGTGGGTCCCAATGGCGGTACCTGCCGCCTGGCTTTAGTCCCCCAGCATGATGACTCAACACTCACCCGTAGTCAGGAATCCTGCCTGACCGGGTCCTTACATACCGTAGGTGATCCATCATTCAAACGTCCATGGATCACACACCTGCTCACAGCCCACATCCATGGACTGTGGCCCCTCCATGGCCCATTACAGGGACTGGCAAACCATAGTGCACGGGAACCTCTACATCCGTTACCTACTAGGAGCCCTATTACCCCTGTCTCTGGCACCACAGGCACACCCACACCATTAGAGGTCGTGGTTGAGGGATCAGGTACCCTCTGCAAGCAGCAGGGCAAGCCTCCCTCTCGTCCCAAGGACGGAACGCCTCCAACATCATCCATACCAGCTGGGTCACTGTCTCTCCACACATCGTTATACATGGCTCTTACATCTAGGCCATCATCTCACATTCAGGGCCATTGCCTAAGCCCTCATACATCAACGGGTCCTTACCGACTGCCTAGTCGGACCCAATAGCGGTTATGCCCGCCTGGCATTAATCACACACAGCTCTCTCCATTACACGGGAACCGCTGTCTTACCGGGCACGGATCCGGGTCTCGCTACCTGGATACGGGTCCACCAAGCGTCCCCCACGGGCTCCTTTCCCGGACGTGTTTCACCCCACGCCCGGACCAGTATCCACCGGGTTCAGCCACGGCTTCCCCACCAGGTGCTATCACAACCACGGATCTTGGCACCGGCATGGAGCTAGCATGCTCCCTTCATTCACACAGCCTCTGGACTGCTCTGCACTGGGCTGGTCTCAGCTTCCATCTCAATCACAGGCTGGTAATCTCTGGCTGGTAATCTCTGGTCTCAATCAAACAGGTGGCCGGCTCTTATCGTGCCAGCCACTCCCACCTGGACACACCCCCTCAGCTGCTAATCATCAGCTTCCACACAGCTCAGGTTAACTCCCTGTGTTCCGGGTTGTCAGCACTCACTCATCACATCCTATTCTTTATGGACTCCTCTCACTCTCACTGCCGCTCATTAGGCTCATGAACTCATTGTGTTCAGGTTGGTTCACACAGTATTACCATCACAGGAAAACCGGCCAGTGTGCACAGGATCATCCTCTGATCCTACATGTGATGTACCCCGGCCATGCGGATCATGCCGGCGGTGCCTCACATACCCCCCTCCTTGTTTACACCCGTGGGTAGGGGTTAAACACACGGCCCTGACAAGTCGGGTGACAGCGTCGCTCCTGGCTTGTGAATAAGGGTCACACACACTGCCGGCTTGTACACCTAGGACACCGGTAAACCGTGTCCTAACCTCCCCCCTCCTTGTTCAGACCAGTGGGGATGAACACACTGCCATAGGAGCCGGGCCACCACACAACACCTTGTGGCACCACTCCCGGTTTGTATACCTGTGACTCCTGTCCAACCTCCCCCCTCCTTGCTTAAACCAGCAGGGGCAAACACAGTTCATAGAATCCGGATGTGGCGCTGTCTTGGCAACTTCGTGACCCCTCGGGCCACCGGAACCTTGATCACGTCGACTTTGACTTCGGGACCCCTAGGGCCGCCCGATACTTTGAGTACGACGTCTTCGTGACCTCGCCAGGTCACCGGCAAGAGGCTAGGGTGCGTCGTGCGGTTGCCCATAGCAACCAAGTCCATATAAAGTGCATCAACAGAATTGTCCATATAAGGTGCTCCGGCACCACAGCCCTCGGCTGTACCAACCCCCCTTTGTAACTGGGGTGCATTCCTCACCGGGCAACCTTGCCCGCATTCTCCACCATATGTGAGGTAGCAACCGGGGAACCCGCTTGCAAAACGACAAGAACACGTGTCTTTAAGTTAACCAATGTCTACCCGTTTATTTTCACATATTAATCACATAACCCGGGTAGCATGTTTCACATATATCACATTGATTAACAACACTTTACATAAACACCATACATTTACATTTAACATCACAACACTTATATTGCACATAACGATTTATAGTAACCCGGGACCTGTAACCATGACTCTCTGTCCCCATTGGAGCTCTACTAACAGCTCCCGTGGTGGCTACGGCCTCCGGCCTACTTACACATCTTACAGTACCTTTATAATAAATACATTTGATATACTTCGATGATGACCCTTCCGGGTTCATAACAGGGATTGGCAAACCCTAGTAACCCGTGGCTGCGGCCTCAGGCCTAACCCCGCGTTACCCAGTACGGGAGCCCTTCTAACCCCTGCTTCTGACCTTCGTTACATACGCCTCAACGGGCCCTGTGGGTCCCAATGGCGGTACCTGCCGCCTGGCTTTAGTCCCCCAGCATGATGACTCAACACTCACCCGTAGTCAGGAATCCTGCCTGACCGGGTCCTTACATACCGTAGGTGATCCATCATTCAAACGTCCATGGATCACACACCTGCTCACAGCCCACATCCATGGACTGTGGCCCCTCCATGGCCCATTACAGGGACTGGCAAACCATAGTGCACGGGAACCTCTACATCCGTTACCTACTAGGAGCCCTATTACCCCTGTCTCTGGCACCACAGGCACACCCACACCATTAGAGGTCGTGGTTGAGGGATCAGGTACCCTCTGCAAGCAGCAGGGCAAGCCTCCTCTCGTCCCAAGGACGGAACGCCTCCAACATCATCCATACCAGCTGGGTCACTGTCTCTCCACACATCGTTATACATGGCTCTTACATCTAGGCCATCATCTCACATTCAGGGCCATTGCCTAAGCCCTCATACATCAACGGGTCCTTACCGACTGCCTAGTCGGACCCAATAGCGGTTATGCCCGCCTGGCATTAATCACACACAGCTCTCTCCATTACACGGGAACCGCTGTCTTACCGGGCACGGATCCGGGTCTCGCTACCTGGATACGGGTCCACCAAGCGTCCCCCACGGGCTCCTTTCCCGGACGTGTTTCACCCCACGCCCGGACCAGTATCCACCGGGTTCAGCCACGGCTTCCCCACCAGGTGCTATCACAACCACGGATCTTGGCACCGGCATGGAGCTAGCATGCTCCCTTCATTCACACAGCCTCTGGACTGCTCTGCACTGGGCTGGTCTCAGCTTCCATCTCAATCACAGGCTGGTAATCTCTGGCTGGTAATCTCTGGTCTCAATCAAACAGGTGGCCGGCTCTTATCGTGCCAGCCACTCCCACCTGGACACACCCCCTCAGCTGCTAATCATCAGCTTCCACACAGCTCAGGTTAACTCCCTGTGTTCCGGGTTGTCAGCACTCACTCATCACATCCTATTCTTTATGGACTCCTCTCACTCTCACTGCCGCTCATTAGGCTCATGAACTCATTGTGTTCAGGTTGGTTCACACAGTATTACCATCACAGGAAAACCGGCCAGTGTGCACAGGATCATCCTCTGATCCTACATGTGATGTACCCCGGCCATGCGGATCATGCCGGCGGTGCCTCACAGGCACCAAGCCTAGGACTGCATAGTTGGCCTTGCTTATTCTATGCTCCTAGTCCAAGCAATAATATGCAATGGGCCAAGCGCCCTGCTTTATTTATAAATAGACTTTATTAAGCCCTTTGGGCTAATTTTTTGAGCCACCCAGGCTAACAAGCTTATCATGCTTTGGGAGACACCCTGGCTAACAAGCTTTTTATGGCCCTTAGGCCTACATTTATACCAAAAATGGGATACAGCCCCTTGAGCTAATTTTTTGAGCCACCCAGGCTAACAAGCTTATCATGCTTTGGGAGACACCCTGGCTAACAAGCTTTTTATGGCCCTTAGGCCTACATTTATACCAAAAATGGGATACAGCCCCTTGGGCTAATTTTTTGAGCCACCCAGGCTAACAAGCTTATCATGCTTTGGGAGACACCCTGGCTAACAAGCTTTTTATGGCCCTTAGGCCTACATTTATACCAAAAATGGGATACAGCCCCTTGGGCTAATTTTTTGAGCCACCCAGGCTAACAAGCTTATCATGCTTTGGGAGACACCCTGGCTAACAAGCTTTTTATGGCCCTTAGGCCTACATTTATACCAAAAATGGGATACAGCCCCTTGGGCTAATTTTTTGAGCCACCCAGGCTAACAAGCTTATCATGCTTTGGGAGACACCCTGGCTAACAAGCTTTTTTGGCCCTTAGGCCTACATTTATACCAAAAATGGGATACAGCCCCTTGGGCTAATTTTTTGAGCCACCCAGGCTAACAAGCTTATCATGCTTTGGGAGACACCCTGGCTAACAAGCTTTTTATGGCCCTTAGGCCTACATTTATACCAAAAATGGGATACAGCCCCTTGGGCTAATTTTTTGAGCCACCCAGGCTAACAAGCTTATCATGCTTTGGGAGACACCCTGGCTAACAAGCTTTTTATGGCCCTTAGGCCTACATTTATACCAAAAATGGGATACAGCCCCTTGGGCTAATTTTTTGAGCCACCCAGGCTAACAAGCTTATCATGCTTTGGGAGACACCCTGGCTAACAAGCTTTTTATGGCCCTTAGGCCTACATTTATACCAAAAATGGGATACAGCCCCTTGGGCTAATTTTTTGAGCCACCCAGGCTAACAAGCTTATCATGCTTTGGGAGACACCCTGGCTAACAAGCTTTTTATGGCCCTTAGGCCTACATTTATACCAAAAATGGGATACAGCCCCTTGGGCTAATTTTTTGAGCCACCCAGGCTAACAAGCTTATCATGCTTTGGGAGACACCCTGGCTAACAAGCTTTTTATGGCCCTTAGGCCTACATTTATACCAAAAATGGGATACAGCCCCTTGGGCTAATTTTTTGAGCCACCCAGGCTAACAAGCTTATCATGCTTTGGGAGACACCCTGGCTAACAAGCTTTTTATGGCCCTTAGGCCTACATTTATACCAAAAATGGGAAACAGCCACTTGGGCTAATTTTTCCAGGCACCAATCCTATGCCTGCATCGTGGGCGGTGCTTGGACTATCATCCTGCTGGAGCCTGTTGAAGGGTCCCACTGTACGCTCCATACAAAACGCGTAGACGCGATGTGTAGCATGTAGACGTCCCAGCCTCTCACATGTGTGTTCATAATCTTGTTGCCATAGCAAGGCATAAAGTAACCCCCCAAACACAGGCACTGTTTGTCAGCAACAGTTGTATGTGGAGTCATGATTTGACACTTAGTAACCAAGGTGACTTCATGCGCCATGCGGGCCGTAAAGTACTTGCTAGTGATGCTCTCTCCCCTGTCCCCACGCCAACTGTCTCGGGGTAATCCTTGACTCCTCCCTCTCCTTCAAGCCCCACCTGTAGTCCCTAACCAAGTCCCTGTGACTCCAACTCAAAAATATTTAACCAATTCGGTCGTTCCTCAATCCTGACACTGCTGAAACACTCATAAATGCCCTCATCATCTCCCGCCTTGACTACTGCAACCTCCTTCGCATAGGTCTCCCTGCCAACTCTCTTGCACCTCTCCAATCTATACTAAACTCTGCTGCCCGACTAATCCATCTGTCCTCACGCTACTCACCTGTCTACACCCTCTGCCAAGCCCTTCACTGGGTCCCCGCCCCACAGAGAGCTCACTTTAAAACACTGATCATGACATTCAAAGCCTTACACAACCTATCCCCACCATACATCTCCGACATGATCTCCCGATACCATCCCTCACGCTACCTGCGTTCATCCAAAGAACTTCTCCGACACTCCCCCCTCATCTCCTCTTCCCACAACCGCATACAGGATTTCTCCCGGGCATCAACCATGCTCTGTAACTCGCTGCCCCACCTCATCACTCACTCGCCTACCCTGGGAACCTTCAAGAAACACCTAAAGACTCACCTCTTCCGACAGGCCTACAACCTGCCATGACACCCCGCTACACGCCCCACGACCGACACCTTCCCCACCCTATTGTATCCCCACCCACCCCTCGTTGAATGTGAGCCCACGCGTACAGGGTCCTCTCCTGTTGTACCTCTATGACCTTATTGTCTATGTTTATTGTACTTCTCCTTGTGTACCTTATCCTCATGTAAAGCGCCATGGAACCTATCGGTGCTATATAAATAAATAATAATTATAATGATGATGACTTTAAGCCCACCCACAAAACAACCTACACATCCATTCCCTGAAAAAAGACAGACACAAAGCAGTTTTTGTAAACTGGGTATTATTCCGCCATAATGGTAAAAATGTCAGAATTTTTTTTTTTTTTTTTTTTTTTTTTTGGGACAACTTTTTAAACAGTACGAAAATATAAGAAATAATAACATAAAGAAATTGTGCAATGCACATGAACACAAAATAAAAAACAAAAAAATAAGGGTCTACAGCTGCTGGTAGGTTGCCGCATCCTCCGGCCTTGCCAGTAAAGTGACACCATCACCCTGGTCCTGCAAGAGGTCAAGGGCCCCATGAATGGCCTCCGGCAACCCTTGAGGGTGGATCCTCTGGGCAGGTGTGGGGAAAAATGGTAGGTCCCTGTTAGGTGGCCATTGTGGAAAGGTAGGTACAGGCCTCTGGGGTGGCACATGGCTGTCCCGGGGTGTGGGCCTGTCTTGTAGGTTGGAGTGTCTGAATTGCCACCCCTCCAAATAATTGAAAACCTCACCTGGGTGGTTTGGTGGGCGACTGGCGTCAAGCACAATCTGTAATGCTGACCTTGCCCGCAGTAGCCTGTGAAATGGAATTTCATCCAGGAATGGTATCAGACTGTGGGCAAAGTCAGCATTACTTTGTGCACGCCGTCTATTAGGTGACCCCGGGATCAGACCATGGCTGCTGTGAGGTGGGCATCCAGGTTCCTCCTCTTGCGGCCGGACATGCCCCAAAGCTGGGGTTGGTGCTGGTGGCGGCGGTGGTGGTGTTGGTGCTGGTGGCGGCGGTGGTGGTGTTGGTGCTGGTGGCGGCGGTGGTGGTGTTGGTGCTGGTGGCGGCGGTGGTGGTGTTGCTGGTGCTGGTGGCGGCGGTGGTGGTGGTGCTGGTGCTGGTGGCGGCGGTGGTGGTGGTGTGTGGTGCTGGTGGCGGCGGCGGTGGTGGTGGCGCCGGCCGTGGTGGTGGTGGTGGGTTTTCTCCACGCCGCCTTCTGTTTGGCGGTGGAGGGTTCACAGCACGCCGCCCTCTGTAGTAAGCTTCTCTGTGGGTAAAGTAAAAAAAAATTTGGTGAATGCATTGCATTGGGAAACAAAAACATAGGTCAAACATTAAGTTGCACGCTTTTTAGACTCTGTGTATCTGTGTATTATTAATCAGATATTTGTTATTATTATGAAAGAATAACCAACTGTACATAACATAAAGGAATACGTGACTTTCTTTGCTAATTCCATACTAATACATAATTTTTCACCCCCTGATTACCACCCACCCCCCCCATCCCATCTAATCTAGACGATCAATAACACCAATGGTTCACATGAAAAAAAAAAGTCCCCCTGACTTCACTTTTAACTTGACATACTTAATTCACAAAACTTTTAGCTTATATCATCTATATAAAGCAGGGAAGGGGTTGAAAGGTATACAATATATATATATATAATCTATTTATATAATCGGGAGTTTGAAATTCCGGCACTGTAGCCTAATCCCAAACTCCTTAGCGTCACTGCGAGCGGAGACGCGTATGCGCCTTCGCGAGCCGCAGACGCTTAACTCACACAGCCGCTATAGCGTTTTCTCGAGCGGCCTCGCGCCCTCCGCTCACAGCAAGACCTGCGCCCCTCACAGCGCCCAATCCGCCCCGGCATGCTGGCATTTGTACTTCCCCCGTCTGTGCACCCACAGGTCTTAGCAGATCACTGATGCTGACAGCGGGGGGGGACAACACAGACAATCAAATCAGGAGGAGGTCAGTGTCAGGAGGAGATGACAGACGCCCGCCGGGGCCTGTGACACTGCAGAGGTCACAGCGGGGCTGTGTGTGCGGACAACGGGGAGGCCGGGGGCTACGGACGTACCGGACACGTCCTCTGCTCCTGGAGATGTGCCGCGGTTCCGCGCTCGCAGCGTATCTGACGCTGGAGCCGCGCTCACCACGGCCACACCATGCCCTCTGCCAAACAACCCACACCTCTCACTAACCTCCTGCAGCTAACCACACCCCATGTTTACCTTTGCCATGATGTCATTTAGCTGCGGCCGCTATCTTTAATAAGGTCAGAAATGATGGCAGTAATCGGATCTCTGCTCCCTCTAGCACGCCCCAACACTGTAGCACCATCTATTAACCCTATTCTCATCACCTATATACTCTGCTACCCACTGAGCCGCCTGTATACTCTGCTACCCACAGACCCGCCTGTATACTCTGCTACCCACAGAGCCGCCTGTATACTCTGCTACCTCAGACCCGCCTGTATACTCTGCTACCCACAGACCCGCCTGTATACTCTGCTACCCACAGAGCCGTCTTTATACTCTGCTACCTCAGACCCGCCTGTATACTCTGCTACCCACAGAGCCGCCTGTATACTCTGCTACCTCAGACCCGCCTGTATACTCTGCTACCCACAGAGCCACGTGTATACTCTGCTACCCACAGACCCGCCTGTATACTCTGCTACCCACAGACCCGCCTGTATACTCTGCTACCCACAGAGCCGTCTTTATACTCTGCTACCTCAGACCCGCCTGTATACTCTGCTACCCACAGACCCGCCTGTATACTCTGCTACCTCAGACCCGCCTGTATACTCTGCTACCTCAGACCCGCCTGTATACTCTGCTACCCACAGAGCCGTCTTTATACTCTGCTACCTCAGACCCGCCTGTATACTCTGCTACCCACAGACCCGCCTGTATACTCTGCTACCTCAGACCCGCCTGTATACTCTGCTACCTCAGACCCGCCTGTATACTCTGCTACCCACAGACCCGCCTGTATACTCTGCTACCCACAGACCCGCCTGTATACTCTGCTACCCACAGACCCGCCTGTATACTCTGCTACCCACAGAGCCGTCTTTATACTCTGCTACCTCAGACCCGCCTGTATACTCTGCTACCCACAGACCCGCCTGTATACTCTGCTACCTCAGACCCGCCTGTATACTCTGCTACCTCAGACCCGCCTGTATACTCTGCTACCCACAGACCCGCCTGTATACTCTGCTACCCACAGAGCCGTCTTTATACTCTGCTACCCACAGACCCGCCTGTATACTCTGCTACCCACAGAGCCGTCTTTATACTCTGCTACCTCAGACCCGCCTGTATACTCTGCTACCCACAGACCCGCCTGTATACTCTGCTACCCACAGACCCGCCTGTATACTCTGCTACCCACAGACCCGCCTGTATACTCTGCTACCCACAGACCCGCCTGTATACTCTGCTACCCACAGACCCGCCTGTATACTCTGCTACCCACAGACCCGCCTGTATACTCTGCTACCCACAGAGCCGTCTTTATACTCTGCTACCTCAGACCCGCCTGTATACTCTGCTACCCACAGACCCGCCTGTATACTCTGCTACCCACAGAGCCGTCTTTATACTCTGCTACCTCAGACCCGCCTGTATACTCTGCTACCCACAGACCCGCCTGTATACTCTGCTACCTCAGACCCGCCTGTATACTCTGCTACCCACAGAGCCAAAATGGAAACTAATGTATATATTTATAAATAATACTAAATGTACACAACAGTGCTGCAGACACATACCTTGGCATAGCGGCCACCGGGTGAAGGAAGGACAGCCGGTCATAAAAGTGGTAGTGGTTGAGCAATGGAGCGGCTCCCGGTTGTCTCTCTGAGTACTGCCGGTACTGCTTCTTATGCTGGTCCCGGCAGCTCCTCCACCGTTTTTTAAGATGGTCAACTGTGAAATGATTTGAAACCGGGTTTAGAGATGTGTAATATTTGAAACAACAAAAGTATGTGTACAAATCAACAATAACATTTTATTCATTTTGTGTGTGTAATGTGTATACAAGGCACAGTGACACGACAGTGTGGAACATCATCAACAGCATTACGGACATTGAGCTCACGTGGCCACAATCACAAATGAGGCAGGACACATGTCAACGCATAGAGAATGTAATAGTGCGGGCACCAGACTCTGGTCATTAGTGGTATTTATATACACCCAACCCCTTGGCCGAAAGAGCCAGGAGGATCAGACATTAAACTCATTGTACTGTTGTGAGCCCATCCAAATATAGGCAACTATGCGGTGGAGCATGATAACACATTCAGGGTCCTGTATACCCTGCTATGGGGGCCCTGTATTCCCACTGCTGGGGGCCCTGTAAACCCACTGGGCCACTGTCTACCCACTGCTGGGGGCCCTGTATACCCACTGCTGGGGGGGCCTGTACACACACTGAGGGCCCTGTATACAGGGACTGACTGGCAGCCTACAGTTTGGGTCGCAACCCTCCCTCACCGGCCCGACACAGGTGAGGACGGGGGGTGGGGAGGGTGATGACTGGCGGCCGCCTCACAGTCACCGCAGCTCCAGCATTCTCCTATGGCTCGCTCCCAGCCTCGCGCTCCTCACAGCCGCTCGCTAACAGTCGCAGCCGCACGCCACTCACAGACGCTCACTCCCGGACGCAGCCGCGTGCTGATGACGTCATCGCGCGCCCAGGAGCTTCCGTTTCCGCCTGCTGCTTCAGGGACATGCGGATTATTCATGCTCCTGCAGCCGCATGACCCGTGGCACCTGGGCCAGTCCGCCCCTGCCTGTATACCACAATATGGGGGGATGTATACCCATCTGGGGGCCTGTATACTCTGCAGGGGGAGGTGTATACTCTGATGGGGGGCTGTCTACCAGTGATAGCCGCTGTATACCAGGATGGCGGTGAATATGTTTTCATAGTTTTTCGGGGCAAAAATAGGGGGGTCGGCTTATACACGGGTCGGCTTATACACGAGTATATATACAGTAAATGCAATATATAACGTGTGAACTCATTTAACTTACTTAGATTGCTCTGTTCCTCATGGTCACTCCGATGGAACGCAGGGAACATCTCTTGGGCGATCTCTCTCCAGGCTGTATTAATTAGGGTCGTATCCCCATACTCAGGATCTGTAGGGAGCCATAGAAATGGACGAGCCTCCACAAGTGCAATAAGACGCAGTGTGTTCACCGTGCCACGTCCTGCTGCCATGATTGCACTGATGAATGGATCGCTCTGTGTGTGCGCCTGTCAGCGCGACTCGCTTCCTGTTTCCTTAAACCATGGTGTGTGCTGGAGAATCCCTTTCCTCGCATCATCGGCTACAAGCCTCAAAATAAGAGAAAAACCAGCGAGTTTGGACTCGCACACTTTCAGAGACACATCAGCGAGTTGTAAATGTCATTATTCGCTATTACTCGGGTCCCTATTCATTAACATTGGACTCGCTGGACTCGCAACGAGTCCCGAGTCCTTGACTCGGACTCGTTGGGGTCTTGCGATTCCGAGTCTTTTCGGACTCGCCCATCTCTAATTGAGCCCTTAGTGATTCAATTTAAGTGTTTGAAAAAAATTCTGAACTTTGCAAAAAAAAAAGAAAAAATAATGGTTGGTTGATGTCACCATTTTCTAGGACCCAGAAATTTTTTATTGATTTTAAACTCTATGGTTTTTTTTCTGCATGCCAATTTTCTTTTTAATAATGCCATTTAATCAATTTTTCTTAAATTATTTGTAGGCGACAAAAACAGTCATTTTGAGGCTTCAATATTTTTCTTTATGATGTTTGGGTTAAACAGTTTTAGATTTCTGTAGCTTGTACAATACTGAATATGTCTAGTTTTAGTTTATTTTTTAACTGAGAGAAAAAAGGGGGGGGTGATTAAAATTTTTGGCTTCTATTTTTTTTAATTGCATATTAGATATTATGGACTCTAAGGAAGGCCAGCCCATGGATGTACTTCACAGGAGTATCAACATGGAAATAATGGGGCCCTTCAGCTGGCACTTGGCTGCTATGACAAGCCGTTGTCAAAGTGCGATCACATCTGATGCCCCTTCCACATACCCAGACAAATTCCATAACATATACATCCATCATGGAGTGTGACAGATTTAAACAACTGTTACGAAAGGACTTTTATTGTCCCTCTTCATAAAAAAGAAAAATATTGGAATCTGAGAGTCCTCAGTGGTTGATATCTTTTAATGGCTAATTGAAAAGATGGTAAATGTAGCAAGCTTTCAGGACACTATGGCCCCAGTGACCCAAAAGCTTGCTATGTTTACCATCTTTTCAGTTAGCCATTAAAAGGTATCAACCACTGAGGACTCTCAGATTCCAATATTTTTCTAGCTACTGGCTAACACTGTACAAACATTTTTTACCTTATAAATAATAATCAATTTTAGAGACAATAGTTGCAGTATTGCAGCTTTGGTTTCCTAGGATGGAAACCCAGTAACAAAGTTATATTTGATGGCCATAAGCTGTCACAGTCTGAAGTGAAAAATATCCCAACATTAAATACCAAGTATTTTTTTCCTACAGTTTTTAATTAGTTCCTCCTTACAGGGCCATTTTTCATTTTTATCACTTCTGTTGGACAAAATGCCGCAATGCCCGCGCTGCCATCAAGAACCACCAGAACAATGGATCATCTGGTTGCAAAGGTCTTTAGTCTTCTGACACGTTTCGGAACTATAACCCAGCTCCTTCCGCAGGGAACATTGATGTTCCCTGAGGAAGGAGCTGGGTTATAGATCCGAAACGCATCGGAAGATGAAAGACCTTTGCACCCAGATGATCCATTGTCCTGGTGGTTCTTGTCCGCAGCGCGGGCATTGCAGCATTTTGTCCAACAGAAGTGATCTTCTGTCCACGGTTACCCGTGAAAGTGCAGCCCTGCAGCAGCTGTCTTACAGGCGATCAAACCAGTTGTGGGTAACACAACCGCACCAGGTGAGCAGTTCACACTTATTATCCACCTCATCTCTTTATTTTAGAGATAAGACCCTATTGCGCATTATCTCATATCTACAGATTTTTCACTTTTGCACTTTTATTTTTTCCTCCCCTTTTTTCACGAGCCATAACTTTTTTATTTTTTCATCAACATATATGTATGATGGCCTTCTTTTTTTGTGGGATCGGATGTACTCTTGAATGACAACATTGTGTTTCCCCCATTCAGTAGTATTATGGTGTGGTATATCAACATTGTATACTTTTTTATTTATAGGGAACCTATTAGCAGGATTTAGTATTATAAAATAAAGCCAATGGCCATAATGTCGCTGTGATGCTGATTGAATGCATATCTACAGTAAAAGAATCTTTGGTTGTGCAATAATCTACATCTAAACTTTCCTTTTTGCATTGATTGTGCATGGAAGGTGGAACTCGGGGTAGGGTTGTCTTCTGTTCCTTTCCTCTGCTGGCCTCCCCTTATTTAAATTCATCATCCCTGGCACTACCATTATTGGGGTGGGCTGCGCATGCGCAGTGCAATACTGTGATGGTATTCATGTCTTCAATGAAATTGACCCAGAAGAAGCACATGTGTAGACAGTCTATTGAATAATTGTGTTTCTCAGTTGAGAGTAGATCAGGAAAAGACAGAAAAAAAGAGTTACAAACTCCCACCCAGAATTAAGCTAGGGTCACATTAACGTCAGCCCTTAGGCTGATGGACCCGTTAAAAACGTAGCATTTGGCAGCCTGAGCGCATAGCGTTAACGTGCTGTACCGCTGCACTCAGGCTGCCTATACAATCCTTATGGGTACCTCTCTCACAGCGCAGCCAGCCGCTTGACATACAAGGGCCAGATATGCGCTTTTGATGAGTGCACAGGAAATGCAGTCTGCAGCGGTCTGCATTATCCTCTAATCATGCATTCATGATTTTCAATATCTGTGTGGAAGTAATAACTTGCTGATATGACAATTTTATTATGCTACGTGCAATCTGATATATTACCTACAAGAAACTATTTTGTTATTCTAAAGGAATATCTGAATGAATCCTGAAACAATGCATTTCAGCTGAATATAAAATGGATTTCCATTTTGCGAGATGTATGACCTACCTTTCTGTAAATGGAATATCCTACTATGTATAAAGGTTATTTGTAAAGTTTCAGAAAAATAAGGATTCACTATACGAGTGAAAAGACAACTAAGTACCGCCTACAGATAATAATAATTGTAATGCTTTACTTTTGTGACAATCTATCCAATAAAATATTCACATGTACAGATTTTCCTGCTGTATATTGTGTAATGTGGAAAACTAATAGATATATGCAAATAGAAATTGGCTTTTGTAAAAGTCAAGGTTGTATGTCATAATTTTTCCTCCCATGTATAAAAGTCTTCAGCGAGCTCTGTATGCTTTGTAGTGAGTGATGCTACAAACATCCTTGGTTTTACGCTTTACATGATCATTAGGGACCTTGGGACAGAATAGTATGTGGTATTGTATATATGGAGGATAATGTAGAAGCTTCAAGGAGGATAGTATAGAATTTTTTGGGTAACATGGAGTGATGGGAAATTAAAACCGAAGATTCAGACATTGGTAAATAATGCCCTAGAGAATTACATCATAGGAAAAGATAGTATTGCATGAACAAGTGTACCATCATATATCTCCCGGATTATCAAAACTAACCAATGAATGTTTTACATTTAAAGAACAGAGGCAAACTAATTATTCATTGGTGCCCTATACAGTAAGTGTATAGTGTAAACATCTATACCAAACAAGCATTGAGCTAATGAGATGCTTCCCATGATAATATCATCTGGTTAGGAAGCATCTAACAGAAGAAACCCACCATCCTCATGCTCTGTCTTCAACATGTAATAATAATGCAGTTCCAATATATTGAATACATTTTTGTGATTTTCACATATTCTAAACCAGGCATTTTGTTATGGTATGTAGTTACACAGTGCAGTAGAAAAAAACACATATAGGTCAACAGAGGGATAGGTAAGAGAGGGATAAAGCTAAACCATAACACACGAACAAGATTGCCATAGTAGAGGAAATTTATATATGTAGTTGAGGGTAGAACATGACCAGCTCTATCCTTACCTAGTGTATCCTCACCCATTCCTTGTAGATTTTGAGCCATCATGGGCAGGGTCCTCTCTTCTCACCTATTGTATTCTCACCCATCCCTTGTAGACTTTGAGCCCTTGTGGGCAGGGTCCTCTCTCATCCTGTACCTGTCTGTACCTTGTATATTTGAAAATTATTGTACTTGTCTATGTACACCCCTTTTCACACATATAGCTCCATGGAATAAATGGTGCTATAAAAATTAATAATAATATATTTATGTAAGTTTTTTAATTATTTCATTTTAAAGCATATTAACCTTGTTGAAACCGTTGATAGTTCCTGCTATGACCCGCACCTGAGGTAGAAAGAAAGTGGTATACAGTGGTTTGTGCAGCACTTCCAGTCCAATTTGAATCTACGGTAATTCAAAGTTACTTTGAATTAGACTCAAATTGGACTGGAAGTGCTCCTGAGACCGCTATATACTGCTTTCTTTCTACTATACATCTCCCCTTGTGAAAGAGCGGTAGAATCAGCTCGGATTAATAAGACACATTATCTCTGGCTTGAGGACCTTCAGTGATGCGATTGATCACATGCCCCAATGCACCACGTGAACAGATCACCTGACCAGACCTCAGGACCAGGAAGTAATTGAGCACAGCGACGGAGGCCGGAGCTGCCAACATCTCCTCAACTCAACGCTAAAACGGGAGTTGTGCAGGGGTGCACAACCCTTTGAGGTGAGTGGGCACTACACTTCTGTATTGTACACCCACTAGACCACCAGGTTTAACCTATGGGCACCTCCTGTTTCTCTTTCTTTTACATACAACTTGTGAGGTAAGCTATTACAAATATTATTAGTTCTCATGGTAAAGAAGCCTTGTGGAGGTTTAACCTTTTTTTTTCCACACAGAGGGAGTGTACTCTTGTCTTTTGAGGTGTTTTTCAATATGACAGTATTTCATTTGTATAATTGTACAAGTTAATCATGTCCCACTGTAAATGTCTCTTCCCAAGACAATAATAATAATAATCATAATAATAATAATCTTTATTTATATAGCACCGACATTTTCCATACCACTTAACAATTCAGGGGTTCATATACAAACAGTGATAAGTAGCAGTTAAAAAATAAATAAATAATAGATGTAATTTATTCCTCATAACTAAGATCCTCCATGCCCCATATCAGTTTTGGGAATCTTCTTATACCTTTTCTAACCCCAGGGCATCCATTCTGTGAACTGGTGCCAAGAACTGAACGGATATTCCAGACGAGGTTGCACTAATGCTTTATACAGTGGAATTATTGCGCCTGCCTTGCAAGTTCTTGCCTCTTTTAAATACATGAAAATATATAAGAAGCTGCTGATTGACATGCCATACTGTTATTTAGTGATCTACAAGTACACCTAGATCTTTTTTTTCAAGTGACTCTCCTAGTTTTACTCCCCCTATAATATACGATTTCCGCATGACATTATTACCCAGATGCATAACTTTACATTTATCCACATTGAACCTCACCTGCCAAACAGATAACTAATAACATCCACTGAACGAGTGACACATTATAAGTGTCTTCTCCCTGTTGTTGCCTGTGTTGGACACTATTCTGGGTTCAGCCATCTTATAATGTTCTTTCTTTATTACAATATAACACTTCAAAGGGTTAAGAATACAGAAATAGATCATCTTTTAGACGTAACATTCTTTATAAATGCTAAGATAAAGAAACCCAATGCCTCATCTTCATCATTCATGAAATATCCTAAGAGCTCTTTTTATAACCCAGATATGTAGAGATTAGTCATATGTTCTCTCTGTCTTTTCGATTTGTCTTGGCAATTCTGTTGAAAACATTTACAAGTACACTTATATGAAGATGTTATAAACTAATATGCAGCCAATAATTGCCCTATATTAGTCATTTGAGAAATGGACAGTAAATGTACTAATGGCTAATCTCTGCTTGAGACCTCATCATAATTGAAAAACGTGAATGTTATGTTTATATAAGTGCGAGATTATCCAAAATCCAAGCACTCATCTGTCCACCACCATACAATTAAGAGATGAGTATTCCTCCTAATTTATGAATATACCGCAAGCACTTCTCCTTCATTTGTACTTACATGTAGCAGGCTGACACATATCTGCAGATACATGATAATTTATGTCCAAGGACTAGCATACCAACTCAAGAGTACACCAGATAGGGCAACACAAATTGTGTAGAAAGCCCCGCACTACTATATGAACCTGATACGTGCTAACCTTATGTCTGTAAGGGGAGGCTACTTCACTATACTTCCGGGGTGCAATCCCGTTTAACAGAAGACTTTAATAATCTCAAGAAGAGAAGATAGGATGTACTCACTGATGGTGGTCTTTGGAAGGACTTTATTTATGACAAGCACACAGGTGACATGCAGGTGGCTTCAAAGACCACCAATGGTGAGTGTATCCTATCTTCTCTTCCTGTGATTAGTACACCTGATAGGGCCGTATTTACCAGTAGGCAGGGGAGGTCTAGTGCATAGATGGCAGGTCACAGGGAACGGTTCAGGGTCAAGATAAAAAATAACAAATTATTGCATAACATTTAGAGTTATTGCACTTACAAACCTCAACTGGTCAACAAAGCTTTTACCAAACTAAAAGGTTTTTTTTTGTTAAATAATAATGGAAAAACATTTTAGAAATTATAAAGTAGATGTATTCTAAAACCTAAGCATTTCTAAGGACTTGACTCGCCGATCACTCTCCATTGAAATGAATGACAGTAATGGACATTGGCAACTGGTCTAAAATAAAACACTTACTTGGGAACTTTTATTTAGAACTTTAAACATGATACACAATATAAGAGAAACAAAGATACAACAAGCAACAAATGGAAGTTCTGTTGGCTATATTAATTAACTTAATGTGTTGAATGTTTGCAATTTGCTTAGTACATATTATCCCCATGGAGGGCATGTTGCAGAATCAGCATTTGTTTAGTTGGTGTTTACTACATCTGTAGATCCTTGTAAACATTTTGACATCAATGTAAGTATGTAAAGCAATTACCGTTGTAGGATTTATGCCAAACTTTCCCTCTCCATCAACAAGGCTGTACTGAATAAGAGCAAAGCGCCCGGAGTCTGCATCTGTTGCCTTAATCTGAAGAACTGTTGAACCAAGCTGAATGTCCTCGAATACTGGTTTCTAGAAAGAGAAGATAATTAATAAATATCGTAGAAGGCAGACATTCTCATCAATGCTGAAATAGAAGAAAACATTTCAACTGTGGATAAATTGTGTTATGTGTAATGAGTAGCAACCTTAGTCTCCCCCTATAGATTTGTCATAATAGCCGTTTTGCATTTTTAAGAAAAAAAACAGTGAACCCATGCATTGAAAATAAGAAATTTCCAGATATCAGTCTGCATACGTAGGGATAGAACATTCAAAAGTGCTTAGGATAAAAGGGATGTACATCTTATTTCGTGTGGTGTTATCTGAAGATGGGGCTAGACACTGAAATGCGTAATAAACCACCATTTATATTTTTAACAACCTGAATCATTGGATTCCTTGGAGCGGGAGCACAGTTCTTAATCCCTTTTCTCTTAAACACTTTTGAATGTTCAACCCGCAAGAGGACTGCTGCAGACCGTACAGGTTGACATCTACAGTTGTCACAGGTTTATGAGGGGGTTGTGACATCTCACATCCCGAACAGGTGAGGGGTTTCAACAACTTGCTGCAGTCACATAATCTTACGGATAAACACTATTGTGCGCCATTTCCTTTTTAGTGCTTTATTCCTAAGTAGGGATATAAACATGTTTAATGATGAAAAGATTATTACTATTATTTACAGTTGTTAACATCCTATTAGTCATACATTTAGGATCTTCTTTTAGGCTTCGTTCAGACGTGGTGTAATTGCCGCTTATTCCTGCTTTTACACGGCGCTTTTGAGTGCTCGTGTGAAAGCGGTGCTAAAGAAAGTTGGAAACGCCTTCAAGCAAAAGCTATGGCTTTTGCTGAAAAGCACGCAGATGTCGCGTTTTGCCATGTATTTTTGTGCGCACACTTTCACTGCAAAAGTGCACGCGCAAAAAGAATTGACATGTCAATTCTTTGCGCTTTTTTCGCCATGCTTTTCCCATAGGCTACATGTTAAAATGGCCTCGGGAAAAGCGCGCCGGAATAAGCACGGAATTGGCATGCAGTCGCGCTTTTTGCGCGGAAAGCGCCGAGTGTGAACGTAGCCTAACTTTATACAATAGATCTCCATCGGGCGGGATGATCTTGTTTTGACCACACCCAACGCCTATACAAATATGGTTACTGCTAATATATTAATTTTGCAACATAGTAATATTAATATAATCTACTTATATAATCGGGAGTTGGGAATTCGGGCGTTGTCGCCGAATCCCAGACTCCTTAGCGCACTGCGAGTGATGACGCGCAGCGTCATCACGAGCCGCAGCCGCTCTACAGTTAAAAAAAAAAAAAAATCCTCACCTCTCCCCGAGCCCCCGCCGTCTCCCGCCGTCTTCCGCCAGGCTCCTGGTGCCTCCCGCAGGCTCCCGGTGAGCCAGGAGATGAGCGGCGTCTGCGCCACCGGAAGTACTGGCCGCCATATTGGAACACCCAAGGCGGCCAGTAGCGCTGCCGCCACCCGCTCTCCCCGCTGCTCGCTCTTCCTCCTCAAACGCCGCTCCGTCCTCCCCCCTCGCCGCTCTGTTATCCCCCTACCCGGTGTTCTTATCATTGCAGGCTCCACCACGCAGATAATCTGTGTAAGGCGGGTCATGTGACAGCCCTGTGTGACGTCACATCAGCCCGCCCT
>JARQOC010000006.1:141437182-141731194 GCA_033576535.1 Allobates femoralis
CAATTAAAGTAAACAGGGAAACAAAGAATTACACATCTCCAAATAATACTTTGGGAAGTAATTATGAAATAGTATAACTAAAGGCAATCAATACTAAGGACCAAGAATCTCAAGCTAAGTCAAGTTATGAAGAACTGCTCTTCAGCAGATAAATATAAGGGAGAGAGGAAAGGAAATGAAGGGGGGGAAAGGTAGCTATAGACACTTACTATAGTACAAGCTATAGACAATGAGTCCATCATACAGTCCAGTGGTGAAGCCTAGAGAAAGTTATCTGGGGGGATTTTGGCTGACTTTAAGAACGGAGATGGAAATTTTATATTCCACAATGCCCATTTCTTCTGATATTTGGTTTGTAGGCCATTTCTAATAGCGAATGAATATTCAAAAGAATAATGAGATGCAATTCTGTCTATGACATCCTGTATAGATGGGACTGTAGACTCTCTCCAAAGTGAGGCAATCATAGTTTTTGCTGTTAAAAGAATATGAATCGTAAGTGGCCTTATATGTTTTGGAAGAGAATCCAACCCAACCAAAAGCAACACTAACTCAGGAGATAGAAGAACCTCAATTCCAGAAATATCTTTAATTAGATGCCTTATGTCTCTCCAAAATTTTTAAGGAATTGACATCCCCAGAACACATGAGTCAGATCAGCAGTTTGGTTACAGTTCCTCCAGCACATCGGGGAGTTGAGTGAATTAAACTTATTGAGCTTCAACGGAGTAAGATACATCTTGAATACAATTTAAATTGGGTCTCAATAAGGGAGATGCACGGTACCTGTGTATACATAAGATCAAAGGACTTGCCAAGTTGTTCAGTATTTATAGAGATGTTCAGGTCTTTCTCCCAGGCTACTACATTTGAAGATTTCACATAGACCGAATCTAGGTTAATGTCCTGATATATGTTTTTCAACTTCCAAAAAAAGGTACTCTGCGGGAACTTCAAAAGTTGTGTCACATTGTGAGGAAGAGAGAATACCAGTTTATGGCTCAACAGAATGCGATGAATCTCCTCCCAGGTTTTAACTTCTATGTCTTCCAGACCATAAGTGTTTTGTAGACCGCAAAGGGAATCAACCCTCCTCTGCCATCCAAGATGTTAGATATAAAACCAATCCCATGGTCTTTCCAGGATTTAAGTTTCAGATTTGCAGAGAATTGGGATCCAAGTAGGGGGATGAGGTTGAAAGCTTTTCAATGATTTGGAAGCAAACAATCTCCAGGATTGAATAGAGGCTTTCACTAACGTTTCTTTCGGAAGAGGTTTGTTTTCATCACAAAGGAAGGAAAGAAGCTGTGGACCAAGGCCTCCCTTTAGCATATTTTTATCTTCAAGAGTAAGCCAACTTGGTCTATCGCCTGTCTCCCACCGTGATTGACTCAGTTTTATGATAGTGGAGTGATGATATGCGGTGAGCTTGGGAACAGCCAGACCTCCTCTAGACCTCCCTTTCTCCAGGGTAGTCTTAGCCACTCTTGGTTTTTTCTTATCCCAAATGAATCTCGTCAGTTGAGTTTGTAATTTTGCCATCCATTGTCTGGACACAGGTAGGGGTACAGAACGAAAAATATAGAGAAGTTTCGGTAAGATAAACATTTTAAATGAGTTTATTCTTCCCAACCATGAAATATCAATTTTGGAAATATGAAGAACATCGTCCTGAATGACTTTGTAGATATAATTAAGATTAACGTCTACAATCTTAGATAGGGATTTGGTCAAATAAATACCTAAATATTTTATAGATTCTTTTTCCCACGAGAGAGAGTGTTCGCGTTTTAACAAGTCAAGAAGGTCCTGATCTATATTTAAGTGTAACACCTGAGTCTTTTTCAAATTGATCTTATAATGGGAAATTCGAGAAAATTTATCAATTGTGTCAAGGAGATATCGTAAAGAATTTATGGGATCAGTCAAAGTTACCAGGATATCGTCAGCAATAAACTAATCTTAAATTGTCTCATAGAAATGGGAATGCCTTTTATCAAAGGATGAGTACGTATTTTTTCCGCTAACGGCTCAATAAAGAGGTTAAAGAGAGAAGGGGAAAGGGGACAACCTTGATGTGTACCATTCGTTAGCAAGATGTCTTTTGACAAAAAGTTATTTGTTATGATTTTCGCACTCGGATTAGAATAAAGCGAATGAATTAAGTTACTTATATTACCCCAAAGCCAAACCTCCTCAAAACCTCAAAGAGGAACCCCCAGTGGACCCTGTCGAACGCTTTCTCCGTGTCGACAGCGACCACTAGGGTTGGAATCCCAATTCTCTCTATAAAATCTATTAAATTTAACGCCCGTCTCGTAGCATCCGATGTTCCCCTTCCCTGAACGAAACCCACTTGATCCCCATGGAGGAGTGTCGAGATAACTTGTTTTAGTCTGTTATTTAAAGTTTTACTAATAATTTTTAGATCTGAATTCAGGAGCGATATGGGTTTATAGTTAGCTACATTCTCAGTATCACCCTTATCTTTTGAGATAACCGTAATCACTGCTTCTTGCATTTCCTTGGGAAGACTACTCTGGTCAGTAGTGAGGAAATTAATTAACCTAGTTAAATATGGGACAAGGATATCTTTAAAGGCAATATAGTATTCATTCTGTAACCCGTCAGGCCCGGGAGACTTAAATTTCTTTAGGGACGCAATAGTATCAGAGATTTCAGCTTCAGTGTAGGGTAAGTTTAGGAATTTTAACTGGTCAGATGTCAAAGAAGGAAGTTGAATAGAGTCTAAAAACGAAGCCATTTCCACAGCACAGGGATCAACTTCCCTGGGCTCCTTTCCTAAGTTATATAACTTCTTGTAATAAACTTCAAAGGCATCTGAAATTTCCGCAGGGGATTTGACTATAGAATTAGGTTTATTCCTGATCTGTAGAATTCTCGTTTTGGCCCTTCGTATTTTTATCAATTTGGCAAATAGTTTGGAGGGTTTGTTGGTACAATTATAAAAATTAGATTTAGTAATGTGGGAAACCTTATCAAATTCAGCAGTTAAAAGGGATTTTAGTTCAACCCTCAATTTAAGAATGTCACCAAAGATGGAATTTTTCTTGGTCCGAATCACCTCCAATTCCAAGTCTTTAATCTTACTTATGATGGAAGCCGTATCTTTAGTTAATTTTCTTTTTAGGAGAGAATTTAATTGAATTAGATGATCTCTAATCAGTGCCTTATGGGCAGTCCATAAAGTTGGAATAGGCATATCTCCCAAATCATTTTCTTTAAAGTAATATTGTAATATACTTTGAATTTTGGATTTATAATCTGGATGGTGGAATAGAAAAAGAGTTTGCTCTCCAGAGTTTCCGCCCACTATAAGACGCCCCATCTGTAGTAACGAAGATTATCGGAGAGTGATCCGACCAAGATCTAGGAAGTATTTCTATTGATTTAATCTTCTGCAAGGAATTGATATCTGTCAAAACTTGATCTATCTTAGCAAAGGATTTATGTGAGTCAGAAAAATGAGTAAATTCTATAGATGACGAGTTTATGCATCGGAATGCATCATAGAATTCCTCCTGGTTAAATAATGGATCAAGCTGGACATTGGTATTCCTGGCTTTATTGGAAGAGTCAAACATAGCATTAGGAACTGCGTTAAAGTCCCCAAAAATGAAGAGGTTGCCTTTCTTATGATCATGGATAGTCCTGAACAGTTTTTTAAAAAATGAAATCTGACCTTTGTTAGGAGCGTATAAATTTACAAGTGTGTGAGGAGTATCATTTATTTTACATATCAGGATAAGATATCGGCCCTCATCATCTCTATGGACCTCAAGTTCTTCAAATTTAAGAGTATCCCTAAGTCCTGCCAAATCAATTTTATGTCTTCCAAGTTCTTTCCATACATGGAACCTTTTTTGAGGGATATTTAACCCATGGACATTTAGTGAAAGGTATCTGGTGGTCATTGTCTCAATGAAGAATTAAAAATGTACGTAAGCTAGCTGCAATGAAAGTATGAAGTTGAGGAAGTGTGAGGGAGAGGGAAGGGAGAGAATTAGGAGGGAAACTAAACTACTACAGGTAGGTAAAGAAACAAACTATTTAATGAAGCAAACTATAACACAGAATGTAACTAGTAATAAGAACTATGTAAGTATCAATACTATAAGGAAGGGTTCAAGGGAACCGTTATTCAACTTCCTGCAAGGCTAATGTTTTGGCCATTGTGCCTAATTGGACCTTAAATCTTCAAAGTGTCAAACAGAGCTACCTAAGACCCATCAAGTATTAGTTAGATGTAAGTTTCTCAAAACTTTCAGTCCCTCAGACTTATCTTCAATAACAAAAGATTTCTGTTTGTATGTAAAAATAACACTAGTGGTCGGACGACCCCATCTGTACAAGATCTCCTTAGCACGTAGAATGTCCGTTACAGGCTTCAAAGATTTCCTCTTCAGCATCGTGTCTTTAGAAATATCTGTGAAGATTTTAATCCCGTCATAAGGTGGAGGTAGGGATTTATTATCTCTTAAGAAAGTTGTCACTTTATCTCTGGTTTGATAGAAGCTAAATTTAGCTATCACATCCCTTCGGGACGTCGTCCGAAAGATGCGAGGGCCTTGGCAATCTATGGGCTCTTTCTATAAAATACTCTATATTTTCCAGTGAGGGAGCAATTTTTCTAGTGAGAGATTTCACGTAATTAATTAAGTTATGCTGCTTTATTCTTTCGGGAATTCCTCTAAATTTCAGGTTATTCCTGCGGTCCCGGTCCTCTCTATCTGCTAACCTATCCTTCAGAACTTTAATTTCATTAGTCACCCTGTCTTGCGATATTCTAGAGTCAGTGCACTCCGTTTTTAACTCCTCAATGGCTTTCTCTGTTTTTTCTGTTCTGGAAACTATCGAGGCCACTGAATGTTTAATCTCATCAATGTCGTCTCTCAAAGATTTTTTAAAATCAGCAAATACTTTAACCAAGAAATCTCTATCTGATAGTTGTCCATCATCAAGGTTGGAGAGAGGATCTATGTCTTTCCTTGAGGTCTTCATTCTTTGTCTCACCGAGCTCTTGGGTTGAGGGTCTCGAGCTGAGTCATAATCTTCCCGAAAATTAGAGCTATCATGTGATCTGGATATAGTTTCCATTTCTTTTCTTTTTGAGTTTGCCTGGGTAGATTCATAAATCATAGGTGTGGATTTCCATTTTTTGAACTATTCTCCACTGGTAAGGAATCTTTACTACCACTTTGTGACTGGTTACTATGGTAGGCCGAGGAAGGCATAGTGTTCGCTCTCTGTGGACTAGCCTCCACCAGTTCACCAGTGGAATTTTTGGAAGTAACGTTTGGTTTAGGCTTGGGAGACATTAGGACTAGTATACCGTATAAATTGAGGTATATAAATTAAGAAATTAAGAATATCAAAGTACGTATAGTAAGTCTCTATAGCCAGCTCCAGTAAACTATATTGAGCCAAAAACAATTACAATTAGGTAATAGACTTCCACAATACTAGAGCCAAGGAACAGAAATGAAGTACAATTATCTGTAAATACGGACTCAGAGTATAAAGTAAATAGCTCTCTCCCCCAATTAGAAGATGAAAAGATCACCCGCCCAAGACCCAACAACTACCACCCAAACTACCTTTATCCACAAGAAACAGAGTCAAACATCAATATGCAGATCAATATAAAGGTGTACCCCAACAGCACATCCCCATAAAAGAATAGCTGTTTAGTTGACTCCTCGACACCGGAAACCGTCTACGAAGCTCGGATACGTTGGAGGCACGCCGACCCCGCTTGATTAAAGAGATCCCTCCCAGGAGTGGTCGTATCGTGTAAAAACCTCAGACAACAGGATCCATCTACGTAGCTCGGATACGTTGGAGGCCCACCGACCCCGCTTGATTGAAGAAGTCCTTCTTGGAGATGTAGTAGCACGCAAAAATGGAAGAAGTTATAAGGCAACAGCTTGCAAATAAACAAATGAGTAGTGAAAGAGTCTCCTGAAGTCTCAGTGTAACACTAGGATTAGAAAGGTTATATATCTCCCCTTCAGACTCATGAATTGTCCAATATGTAGAATGGTATTATCCCCACCTTATGCAAGTATGTAACTAAGCAAGGAGCATCCAAAATAGTATGACCAGATAGTCTATGAAGAAGGCTGCAGGGATGTCTCAGTCTAGTCACTTATATTAAATCTCCTCAATCAGGACAGCAGCTCATCTTTTAGTAGATCCCCCACGCCTCCTGTACCTGTCACTGTTGCTTTCCAAATGCATATGAGGGAAAATTTACCTCAGAGGTCCGGATCTTACAGTGAGGAAAATCCATTTGTGTAGTAAATTGGCATCCTCCGGGAAAGCCGCAATCAGCAAATCAAAGATGGCGCCTCCACTACTCCCCTGAGAGAAATTGCAGTTTTCCTCACAGAATAGCAGAAAATGGTCTAAGAACAAACTTAATAGACCAAAATAATAAAATCTCCAAAAACTAATGAGAGAAGTGAATAAAAAAGCCCATATCACAGATAGCATAGGCTGCATATAGAAAATAAAGCAGAATAAGATATTGATAAATATATCACCAAGACAAGATTTCGGGTCCAGAAAGACGAAATCTAATATTACTTCAGTAAACTGTGACCTCTGTTGTCAATTTCAGATGATTTATGGGTGACAGGAGTATTATTATGAAGCATTCAGTGATCACAAAATGGCACCCCCTCACTCTCATGTGAGGAAAAAAAAACTAAACAAAAACAAACAAATAGACTTCAGGCAGTGTCTTGAGGTAAAAATCATTACAAATTCAGCCAAATAAGGTAAAAGCCAGTATAATTTCAGAATTATGACCTGAAATGTCAATTCCTGACTTTTAACAGGCAACAGGAGGATATTATTATGAGGTGACCAGTAGTCTTAAAATGGAGCCTCCATCACTCCTCTGAGGGGCCAGATTTCAAGGTGTCCTGAGGTGAATTCCTCTCAGAATTAATCTCAAAAGGGTTCAAATGAAGCCCAAAGATTAGATCTTACAGGTCTTGTCGCTTTGATGAGACAATTTGCCTTTAAAAAGGCAAAAATTCCCAGTAGCTTGTCTGTGGGCACAGGAGCTCAGGGATCCACGTCCTCACATGCTGCTGCAGGCCACGCCTCTCGTCAGGAGAATTTTGGAGCCTTAACCAAGTATGTGTGTGCACAGATATTTGTGTGTTTGCAGTTATGTGGCCCATATGTATTGATCACCTAACGTTTCCTTGTCCATGAGTGTGTACAGAATATGTGTAATGAAATACATGTATATGGAGGAAAACACACACATGCACCATACAGTGTCACCACAAAGGCCTGTCCCTGGGTGCTGTACATATGTCCCCAATGCTTATGTACCCCTATAAATCAGACATTATGTCACCATACGTTTTTGGAAATAATTCACTATTTAACACAGAGATAATCCATTATTAGCCTGACATTACAAAATCAGCCTACACAATGGCTGACATGTGTGAGGTACAGCGGCATCAGGGAGGCAAAGACACGGGATCCAGGCACCACTGGTCACGGCACATGGGTTTATTTGCCAAAAAAATGTAGGAAAAACAATAGTCGGGTACAATCTTCCGGATTCCCCTTACTTCAGGGGCCGCTACTTAGCTTCACCCAAAAGGACGTACCCGTCAAAACCAGCCACAAGGTCTCAGGCCTGGCTTCAGGGAAGCTTCTCTCTCAGAAGCTCAGGAAGTTGTCTTCACTCCCCACTAGAGACCACACCCGTGGTCTAGCTTCCTTTTATCACACCCAAGCCAGTAAAGCAGAACCAGCCCAAAATCCCGGGATGGAGTGCGACCTGTCAATATGGAGGACACACCCAGGGAGGCACATACCGGTCGCAGGGGCCCGACCCGGTCGGTGCCTCACACATGTGACAGGCCTTATTGGCCAATGTGGCATAATGTTGATAGGTTCTGTGAAGGGAACATATTGTGTATGTGAACATGAGCATGTTTGATGTCTGCAAAATCCAAAAGGTAAACTAAAATACGCAGGTTTACAGTGTGTGACATGAGTGCTGTGACATAATGGCCTACATGCTGACGCTGCTCTATGCATATTTACACACATACTGTAGGCCTGTGGTTATTGTGTGTGCATACAAGTGTGTTGTGACAGATGACCCACAGAAATATAGGGTGTATGTGGATGAAGCCGGAAGATGATCCTGCAACTGCAGAGTCATGAAGAAGCTCTCACATACATTGCCCCTATATATGTTGAGTTGTACAGTGGCATGTGCTGCCCTTCATATGTCTTTCTTTACACAGAAGGGTATGTGTATGTTGTCATGCTAAATACTCACCACTTATCTGGGCAATCCTGGCACACAGTCGGGTGATGCATCCAGGCGTCTTATATTTCAGATCTGCAATTTTTTTGTAGATCTGCTTTGGGCTGCGCAAAACACCCAACCTCCTCTCCAGCCGCCTCTGCACCTTCAGCAGGACAGCCTGCTTGTGGAGACTTGGAGTGGGTGTCACATAGATCAACCAGGATAAGGAGCTCAGGCTCCCCCCACACTGCAGCTCGCCTGGGTGCCGCCATTTTACTATTCTGCAGGGGAAAGGAAAGCACCAGGAAGGCGGCGCCAAAAGATTGACAATGTTATGGCGAATGAACGCACGGGAGAGATGTCACATGTTGACGGGGGCCCAGAGGCGCAAAAGCCATAGGATACACTGTATGCTTTTGCGTCATATACTTTAAACAGGAAGGCTGCCACGACAGCGCTCTGATGCAGACATTAGTTGACATGTAATGACAATTGTGTTGATGTTAACACACATTTTTGCCCGTCGCACATCTCTGCACTTTGAACACAGCCGCAAAAACAGAGGCCACATCAATGTGCAACTTTATAGTATGTACGCTCCTGGGTAATACACCTTTGGACGCACACATCATCAAATATGGCGCCGAGGAACAAGACGACCAATCGGAAAGCTCGAGCTGCCACCAATCCACACAGACCTGCA
Source organism: Allobates femoralis (assembly GCA_033576535.1). Taxonomy (NCBI): domain Eukaryota; kingdom Metazoa; phylum Chordata; class Amphibia; order Anura; family Aromobatidae; genus Allobates; species Allobates femoralis. The sequence goes on from JARQOC010000006.1 coordinate 141,446,197, forward strand.
GAGGTAGTACATACGCCCAGAAACGCCTACCGGAATGGTTTAGGCGATGTGTGCTGTCGCTTTGACATCGCTCTTGAGACGTTACACACGGTGATCAGCACACATCGCCCAAGAATAGTAACCTGGTTTCAGAGCTGTGATGTGAAACCAGGCGACCACTCAGATATATGTCGCCCTCGCCCATTTACATTAGGCGACGCTTTGGCGATGTCGACGGTGACAGGCCACGCCTTAGCGTCGCCATAGAAATCGCCGGCGATATCTCCAGGTGTGACGGTACCCTCAGAGTTTTAGAGCAAAGTCAGGACAAGAGAGGGAGGAGATTGGGGCCAGTGAAGACAGTAAATTCTTTAAAAGTTTCTGAGTGTTAATGGCACGTATATTCCTATAGTTGAATGAGTTGGGGAAGTCCTTGAAGGGTTGACAATACTTGACTGAGAATGAAAGAAGTTGTGGTCAGAGAGCAGAAGAGAGGAATTCGTAAAATCATGCACTGAGCAGAGACAGGAGATCAGGTCCAATGTATTCCCATCTTCACGTACGGCAGAGTTACAAAGTTGTGAAAGACCAAGAGAGGAGGTTAGGGTTAAAAGATGAGAGTCAGATGTGGAGATGGGGTTGTCAAAAGAATGTTAAAGTCCCCCATGATGAGAATGGAAAGATAGCAGGCTAGAAAGTGTGGAAGCCAAGTGGCAAAGTGATCAAGAAATTGACATGGGGGGCCTGGAGGTCGATAAACCACTGTCACTCGCAGGGAAAACAGCCTGTAGAGTCTAACAGTGTGTATCTCAAAAGAAGGGAAGATAAGTGAGGGGGCAGGTGGGATAACCTGAAAAGCACAGTTTGTTGACAGCAGAAGACCAACACCACCACCTGCTCTGTTCTCATGTCTAGGGGTATGAGAAAATTGGAGGCCACCATATGAAAGAGCAGCTGCAGCGGTAGTGTCCGACTGCTGAATCCAGGTCTCTGTAAGAGCAAGGAGGTTAATGTTATGTGAAAGGAAAAAGTCGTGGTTGTAGGAGAGTTTGTTGCATGCTGAGCGAGGGTTGCAAAGGGCACAGTTGGAGGAGACAGATGGCATGCAGGGGAAATTAATTAAATTCTTGAAGTTTATGAGAGTAGTATGGAAGGAGTTTTCTATGATAAGAAGGGCCTGGATTTGGTTCAATATCCCCTGAGACTAGGAGCAGAAGAATAAAGAGAGTGAGTAAACGGTTAAGGGGTTTGTGAAACCGTCTCTTCTGTTGTTTAGAGGGTGTCGATAAATCTGGGTTTATTAACATTCTAAAAATAGCATGAGAGCTGTACATAGGAGCGGGGAGCAGATGGGGACTGATATGGATGAAATGAACCGAGTGTGTGAGAGCAGTACATAGGAGCGAGGAGCAGAGAGGGACTGCTATGGATGGAGTAAGCGGAGTGTGAGAGCACTACATAGGAGTGTGGAGCAGAGAGGGACTAATCTGGATGGAGTGAGCCGAGTGTGTGAGAGCAGTACATAGGAGCGGGGAGCAGAGAGTGACTGATAGGGATGGGGTGAGCCATATGTGAGAGAAGTACATAGGAGTGGGGAGCAGAGAGGGACTGATATGGATGGAGTGAGCCGTGTGTGAGAGCAGTACATAGGAGCGGGGAGCAGAGAGGGACTGATATGGATGGAGTGAGCCGTGTGTGAGAGCAGTACATAGGAGCGGGGAGCAGAGAGGGACTGATATGGATGGAGTGAGCCATGTGTGAGAGCAGTACATAGGAGTGGGGAGCAGAGAGGGACTGATATGGATGGAGTGAGCCATGTGTGAGAGCAGTACATAGGAGCGGGGAGCAGAGAGGGACTGATATGGATGGAATGAGCCGTGTGTGAGAGCAGTACATAGGAGCGGGGAGCAGAGAGGACTGATATGGATGGAGTGAGCCATGTGTGAGAGCAGTAGATATGAGGCACGGAAGCAGCTAGCACAAAAATGATACAAATACACATAGTTAACACATTTTAGAGCACAGGTGAACATTGCCATTCTGTGTCTAGTGGCAGCATGGGACACCCCATGCGGGTTACTTTATGCTGATTTCGTCACTTTATGATTTCTGTCAATCCATTCACTGTGCTTGTACTGTACAACGGAGCAGACACTGATCTGCGATCACTGCCTTTAAAGGGAACCAACCACCTCAGATGACGACTATAAGCAGTTAATACATGTCCCTGCACCCTACCTACACCGTTCCAGCTATGTTTTTGCTAAGAATATTGATAAATGCAAACCGAAATATACACTTTGTAAACTTACATTCCTGCGTACTTGAGGGCGTCTCCCTGTGTGTGCTGGCACTTGTGAGCTGTGCTCGTCATGCCTGCTCTCCCCCTCCCTTATGCACGCCCCCTCTCAGCCTGCTATACTGTGTGAGGCTGATTGCGTCATAAAGGGGCGGGGCTACATCGCGGCATCCCGGTAGCCCCACCCCTTTATGACGCAATCAGCCTCACACAGTATAGCAGGCTGAGAGGGGGCGTGCATAAGGGAGGGGAGAGCAGGCATGACGAGCACAGCTCACAAGTGCCAGCACACACAGGGAGACGCCCTCAAGTACGCAGGAATGTAAGTTTACAAAGTGTATATTTCGGTTTGCATTTATCAATATTCTTAGCAAAAACATAGCTGGAACGGTGTAGGTAGGGTGCAGGGACATGTATTAACTGCTTATAGTCGTCATCTGAGGTGGTTGGTTCTCTTTAAGGCTGGTTTCACACTGGCATTTGTGTCTGCATGCGTATGACATGCAGGCGCAAACGCAGCCATACTGATGTGAACGCAGCGGAGAATCACCGCATGCGTTCACATCAGTATGCAGCCCGGCCAGCCAATCAGCTGTCTCGGGGGCGGCTGGGAGGCGGAGATCAGCGGTGGAGATCTCCTCCCCTTGGCCACTGCTGATCTCCCACCGGTGTCGGTGCGGGAGATTTGAAGAAACAGCTGAGCTGACAGCTGTTTAAATCTCCCGCGCCGACACCGAATAGGTGACATCGGTGCAGGAGGTAAGAAACAGCTGATCACTGCTTCAAATCTCCCGCGCCGACATCACCTATTGGTGTCAGCGTGGGAGGTTTAAACAGCTGTCAGATCAGCTGTATCTTCAAATCTCCCGTGCCAACACCGGCGGGAGATCAGTGGAAGCTCTAGCTGATCAGCGGCAGCCACCGGGAGAGATTTCAATGAGATCCGCAGCGTTTTCCTGCGCTGTCATGCGGAGGACACTGCGGATCCATTGACTTTAATGCATGGTTTGTGCGCTTGCAGATAAAGCAAGCGCCCGCGAACGCACAAAAAATGCAACAGGCTGCGTTCGGAGTGCTGAGGAGGGCGCACAAATTATACTCATCTGAACGCAAACGCAACCGAACGCAGCCAAACGCAGGCACATGTGACTCACCGTGGCCAGGGGACTCAGGTCTCAGGCGCAGTCTATAGTTCACGGTTAGCGGTGCCTGAGGCTGTGGGCCCGGTGGTCAGTGAAAAGGGGTAAAAAGGAAAATAATAAAAAGGGAATGCAGTTTTAGTTTGTGACGCCACCTGTAGGTTTCCGGTGATGGCACCGGCACTGCTTGGATCTCCGGGGTGATGGGGGGGAGCAAGGTGGAACCGCTCCCTACAGGACGAGCGGGGTCCCCGGAGTCGGGAGCTGCAGCGGTGGAATAGGGCAGCTCGGTTGTTCCTGAAAAGCAATGCAGGTTGATGGCAGTTCTGGAATAAGGCTCAGACACGCTGTTCACTCCGAACGGGTATTTACTCAGGTGTTCAGTGGCATACACGGTAACACAGTCCTTAATGCCGGGTAGTGGACCGGGTGGTTCCTGCGGTGAGTAGCGTCCTCCCAAGGCTCCACAGATGTCCTTCTCTATCTCTTACTGTCCCTTTTCTCCTCGCTGCTCTGGTATACCTCGCCAGGGATACTGAGGGCCCTCGATTGGGTTTCTGCCTGGATCCTGCACTTACGGTCCCTGGCCCTCAATGGTGGGTACCCGCCTGGTATAGCTGCGGTAGTTGGTGGGTCGTGAGTCGGGCTCCTAGGAAGCCTTTGACCACTCCGGGTTTTGTGGGGCAGGGGTGAACCAACTGGACCACGTCGGAGCCGGTACTACGGATTTTGGACTGGGCTCGGGTCTTCAATCACCCGCTCTGACTTTGCCCCCTTTCTCTTTTGGGCCACCAGTGGACGGTGCCCTCCCTGTTAGGTATCTCCACTCTGCTACTTCTGCTACACAGCTCTGTGCAGCTCTTGTCACGACTTGACCTTTCTGTTCTTGTCTCTCCACTGTTCTAACTCCTTGCTGCTTTCCCCACTGCTATATACCCTAGCTCTCCTCCCACCAGGATCGGTTACCCTGGGAACGGGTGCCTAATTGGTCCTCTATCACTAGGTGTTGCATGTGGTGTATGGAGCCTCAAGATTCCTACTCACCACTGGAACGGAGAATACAACACCTTCAGTCAAGGGTGTAGTACCCTCCTGTGAAGCACTCTTAGTGGGGCACACACTCCCCCTTGGAAAATTACACTTGTCCCCAACTGTCCTGCTACCCAACCCGGTACAAAGTAAAACTTTTATATGAGCATACATAAACAATAACACTTTTATTAATAACATTGTGCTTTGGTTCTTCCCGTCAGGGAGGCGCTTTATCTTTTAGGGTACCTTTACACGCGGCTACATTTCTAGGGTGGCTACAGGTAACTTACTGGTTGCAGTGAAATCATGGAGACAAGGTTCTATCTTGTTGCTGTGTACAAATGGAATAATCTCTCCATGATTTCACTGCAACCAGTAAGTTACCTGTAGAAGAATGTAGCCGCGTGTAAAGGTACCCTTAACGTTACGGAACGGCTACCAGTTCAACGGCACACATCACACAATAAAGAAAATCAAATGTCCTCATTAAAGTCTGTGGGCATCTGGTAAGAAAAGGTAAAGGTTATGCAACATGCATTATTCACACTAACCCGTAATCATTAAGTTGCAAATCTACAGTTCGCATTTGCGGACCCTAAGGGCATACCACCCTCGAGGTCCTGCATGCCGTTCGTAGGATATGGCCTAATTCCTGTACAAGTCACGGTCAGGGTGTCCCTTCTGTAAATGGTCTTTAAATATATCCCCGGCACACAATAAAAGAAGAGAGATGATTATCCTTTTTGTGTTTTTTATTTTTGAAGGTGAAAAACAGGTTGTATCACACAACGTTTCGGCTCCAGTTGAGCCTTTCTCAATGAGTCTTCTGTATATATAGAAAGGGTTTGTGGTTCAGTTCCCACATGAGCAACTGCTCAGGCCAGTACCTGCCTGTTTGAGGTACTCAGCATATGACTCCGTCCTTTGTGTCAGTGCAGCAGCATGGTGGCTGGTCTGGTGGATGGACAGGAGCCTTGTGGCCTATTTTTCCCTTGTGCACCTAAACGGTGGTTGAGCTATACATATGCTCTCTGATCCTTCTGTAAATGGGACTCCACGTCTCGGCGGGAAATGAAAACTTCTTCATACAACCCCTGCTCTCGGGCAAAACCCCACCCGTTCTCTAAATTAAAGGTGGTAACAGAACCTTTTTTCCTATGCTCCGGAGCCATGGGTGGTTGACGGTGGGCTTCTGCTCGTATCTGCAGGTTCTCCTGCTCGCGGGCCCACCACTTGGCTCAACGTTGTTGCCTCTCTGCATCATCAGCGCGGTAAACAGTTTGAACATAATTACGGCGGTTGGAGTTGCTGTTACGGGTCTGGTGATAACTCTCCACTGTAGTGCGGACGTTTCCGCTGCTCGTGGACGCTGTCGCGATGCCCCACCACTCTACCCAAGATTCTGATGGCAACTGCTCGGCGGGGATCTCTACTGCACTTCCTCCTCGGAGCCTGACTCCTCTGGTTCCTCATCCACATCCGGGAACCGGTAGTCTCCTTCTTCCTCCGACTCGGTAGCTTCAACCACCACGTCCGGCTCCTCGGGAGGCGACTGCTCCTCTTCCCGCTCTGGGTCGGCTGGTACATCAGGCGCCGCGGCAGCGGGATCTTCCTCTGGTACACTCTCCTCGTACAATAGAGATTATTTCTGTCACACTCAAAAATGAAAAAGGAAAGTCCAGTAGTAGTTAATGTGAAGCAAAAAAAGGTTTATTCGGTTCTGTTCTCAAAACAAATAGTTGTATGTCCACAACGTTTCGGCGTCACATGCCTTGATCACGTTACAACTTGGTTAATATGTCATAAAAACAAAGATACGGAACATATATTAATACAGTAATAATGACACATAATATTGCAGTTAGCGTATAAAAAAAAACAGTTATAGCCAAACACCTTATTACGTAACCATGTCGATTAATCTTTCATAAAGGTAATTAAGTATTAATCCATTATTTGAAGCCAATAAATTACCCATGGTGAAAAGAAAACAATGATGTACAGTATATATACCTTTTAATCTGAGGTATCGCTAATGATAAAATCTTGTGCGGATTTTATAAGATGGGTACCAATACTACATCTGGTAGCTAGAAAAAATGTATATCAATAATGAGCATATCTAGAATGCATGAGTTATAATGACATGACAAGGTGGGTAAATATACCATAGTATTACCTTTCCCGATGCTTTGATGCTTCTAGTATGAAAAATGTCAATATGTCAAAAAGATCTCTCTTTATAATGGTGCCATCAGTCTTAAATGTATATGCCTAAACCAATGAATAAAAGATATGGCTTTACATACGTATAGGAACGGCAATATACAATCACAAGACAGGGACCAATGGTACACATCATGTCACATTACCCACTTGTCATATAGGAACGCGCTGTAGGCAGTCAAATCCTAGCCCCAGAGTAGTTTGGACCCACTATGTGAAAAACAATTCAATATAAAGCAAAGTGGAAATGTTTTAAATGAAAAGAGATCCCAGGGAGGGAATGCTTTACCTGACCGAGTGTAATTTTCAATGCGAATGGACCGCTGCTATGGAACAGCATCCAAGCTGAACGCCGCTCTTTAATAACATGTGGCTAATGACGTCTCTCCCACTAGAATCATTGTGCGCATGCGCGCGACGTAATGCGTCGCTATGGAGTAATCCCGAGACTTTCCGAAGTGTGAGGAGGCGGGTAGAGATAGGAGATGACGTCAGTCCACCCGGACAGAGCCGGGAAAGGCATAGATGTAAACACTGCTGCCGTGTGAACAGATAATGAATGTGAATGCTGTGAGTGTTCAGTGAGGAGATGGTACCATCCTGTTAAGCCTCTGGAAACTAAGAAAAGATAAAACAAGAAATGTCAATGCCTATATCAGATGATAATATATAGAACATGTATATGCATATTATAATACATGATTCTTAAGGAACTATATAACATTAGCGTATGACCAGATCTCTCACAGACTAAAAACACAGCAAATACATGTAATCACATGTATACTATAATGGAAATATGCAAACACTGGAATCAATAGACTAAAACAAGGAATTTAAAGAGACATATTCCAAATCTTTCCAGAGATATATATCCCTATTTAAGCCACGTGGCTCCAGTGTATCAAGAATGTGAATCCAATAACTTTCTCTTTCTTTTAGTTTCCTAATTCTATCTCCCCCTCTCCTAGATACAGGTACGTGGTCTATGACCTGAAATTTTAATTGTGAGACCCCATGGCCACATGTATTAAAATGGTATGGAATTGGTAAAAGATCCTTTTTACACCGTATGGTGGATTTATGCTGACTTATGCGGTCTCGGACATGCTGGGTAGTCTCCCCAACATATCCGAGACCGCACGGACACTTGATGAAATAAACTATGTATGAAGACTCACACGTGTAGAACCCCTTAATCTCAAATCTTTTGCCTGATCTGGGATGGAAGAAATACTCACCCCTGGTCACATGCGAACATTGCATGCAACTAATACAGGGGAAGGTACCCCTTCTTGTAGTAGTTAAAGTTCCCTGTATCATTTTAGGTATTTTAGAACCTATATCGGCTCGTAAAAGGTGGTCTCTGACATTTCTAGGTCTTTTAAAACAACTCAGAGGATTAGATGAAAACTCTGCTACTTTAGGATATGCGGAACGGAGTATACCCCAGTGTTTCCTAATGACAGAATTAATTAAATTCGAAAAAGGATGGTATGTATTGACAAACGCTATCCGCTTCTCACCTACCACCCTATTAGAATTGGTGATCGTGGATGATAATGTACTTGTAGGGTAACCCCTAGCTTTGAATTTAGATTGCATTTCTTTTAACCTGATGCTCTTTACCTCAGGATTGGAAACTATCCGCTCTACCCTCGTTAATTGTGACTTGGGTAATGCCCTCTTGGGTAATGCCCCATCTTACACTCTCCTCGTAGTGATCGTCCTGCGGGGCTTCAGGGCTGCCCGCCTCCTGGTTATTTATCTGCGGGGCTTCAGGGCTGCCCACCTCTTCTTCCTCTACCGCAACCATAGACGGTACTAGGCCTTCTCCGGTAACCGGGTGGCCCTCAGGCTGTTCGGGCCTTGTCTCCGGTTCCGGGCGGTTAGCTTGTCTCTCTTGGGCCGCGCAATGTGACTTGTCTGCGAGACTGGCGCTCCAGCGCCGGATAGTCCATTCTGTGCTTTCAGTCAGCTGCGCTCTTAGTCTTGCAGCGCGGTCTCCCAAAAAGTCGTGTCCCCATCAATGGTGTGGACGGAGACCGGTTCAGCACCGCTAAGGGCGGCTCGGGCCTCTTCCTTCACCTCCTGCATAAGGTCTCTCAGCCTTGTAGCTGCCATGCTTATGCTTGTAGAACCCGTCGCAGCTGGCACAGGTTCCTGTGGCAAAGCTTTCTGCAAAGACCCAGCCACACCCTCTTCTTTTTGGTTTATAGTCCATGGGCGGGCTAAGGTCTCTGGCCTACCCACTTAGTTGTTTCCTAGCACTCGGGGCGGGCAAGTGTTTTGGCACCTCTGCCATGGCCCTCCCACGACGAGGGGCTGAGGCACACCCCTGGGCCAGTACATTGTCTCACATGGCGGGACCCACCATCTTGGCCCAGTGGAAATGGCGCGAAAAGTTCTTTGGCCGGTAAAGTTCTGCAAGGTGCACAGTACCAGTTAGGTACGGGTCAGTTCGAATCCTGTTCGTCGACGCCAAGTTGACTCACCATGGCCAGGGGACTCAGGTCTCAGTCTATAGGTCACGGTTAGCGGTGCCTGAGGCTGTGGACCCGGTGGTCAGTGAAAAGGGGTAAAAAAGAGAATTTTGTTTACCTACCGTAAATTCTTTTTCTTCTAGCTCCTAATTGGGAGACCCAGACATTGGGTGTATAGCTTCCGCCTCCGGAGGACACACAAAGTATTAAACTTAAAACAAAAAGTGTAACTCCTCCACTACTGCCTATACACCCCCTCTAGGAGAAATCCCATCAGTTCGGTGAACAAGCAGGAAGGAGGATAAAACCCACTCCAAGACCAAAAGGTCCGGCTAAAACATGTCGGCCAACAGGGCCGTAAAAGCAACATGTATGACACCAGTCACTTAAACAGAGAACAACGCCCAGAAGGCAACAGGGTGGGTGCTGGGTTTCCCAATTAGGAGCTAGAAGAAAAATAATTTACGGTAAGTAAACAAAATTCTCTTTTTCTTTTTCGCTCCATTGGGAGATCCAGACATTGGGATGTCCAAAAGCTATCCCTGGGTGGGAAAAGACCCAAGCGTGGCAGTGGCATCAAAGGTGAGCGACCGCTGCCTGAAGGATCCGTCTGCCCACAGAAGCGTCTGCCAAAGCATACGCATGAATCTGATAATGTTTAGTAAAGGTGTGTAGGCTGGACCAAGTGGCTGCCTGACACACCTGTTGTGCTGTGGCCTGATGACATAAGGCCCACGAGGCACCCACAGCTCTAGTGAAATGCCCCTTAATCACAGCAGGTAAAGGCGTACCAGAGAGGAGGTAGGCTTCCTGGATAGGAGCCTTGATCCACCGAGCCAGAGAAGACTTGGAGGCCTGTGCTCCTTTTTTCTCGCCTGTCGCGAGAATGAACAAGGCATCTGTCACCACCCGGGGGTCTGCTGCAGAGTTCCAGCGACCTCTCCCTGCACCCTCAGCAGCCAGAGAAGAACTCCCTGCCTGGCACCCACGTTCCAGCGCCCTCTGCTGGAGTAGCGTCACTCAGCTCCTCCAATTCCATGGCTACTGCTTGAGCACATGAAACAACATCTCCAAACCTGTTTCTTCTGGAGAGACTGCAGGGAGCATGCTCCTCCCCTCAGCCAATCGCCTAGCCTCTGTGTCCTGCCAATCAGGACCGCCCTGCTGATATATAAGCTTCCTGTTTCCTGTCAGTCTTTGCCAGGGCAACTTCTACCTATTGAAGTGGCTAATCCTGGTCTGGTCAGGTTGTTCCTTGTTTTGCTGGTTAACTGATTTCTGTGTGTTTCCTCCTACAGATCTTCGCCTTACCGGCTCCTTGCTGACTCCTGTGTTCCGGGTCACCCTCCTGGATCCCTTCCAAGCTGAATTGCTGATTCAGGTCCTGCTCCGGGTTCTCTGTGTTTCCGGTTCTCTGTGTTCTATCTTACCCTGTTGCTGTATTGTTTCCACGTCGCCTTGGGTCGGTTTAACACACGTGTCCGCTTCATTGGCCCCTTCGAGGCTGGTCCCGGCGGTATCCCTGTATAGGGGTCAAGCGCTCCGGGGTCTCCCTCGCTGGTGTTCCGGTGCTGTGGCCGTGTGGCCCTCCCCTGGGGCGTGGGTTCTATTCTGTTCTGTTCAATAAACCCGTTAACTCGACTGTACTGGTCCGCCTCTCTATCAACCAGGTATCAGCATCCGCTTTACGCGGTCCAGTGGGTCCACGTGTGGGGTCCTTCAGTAGGACGTGACAGCATCCGTGCGGCGAAAGGAAGCCATGCGGGAGACATACATCCTGACAGCCCTGACCAGGTCCAAAGTATGCAGAGACTTCTCATACTGGTGAACAGGATTAGGACAAAAAGACGGCAGGACAATGTCTTGATTCAGGTGAAACGGAGAAAGCACCTTAGGTAAGAACTTTGCCACAGGCAGGAGTACCACTTTATCCTGGTGAATCACCAGGAATGGAGATTTGCAAGACAGGGCTGCCAACTCTGAAACTCTCCGCAAAGAAGTAATGGCCACAAGAAAGGCAACTTTCTGAGAGAGTCTAGAGAGTCTCAAAGGTTCGAAGGGCGGCTTTTGTAAGGCCGCAAGGACCAGATTAAGGTCCCAGGGGTCCAAAGGACGTCTGTAGGGGGGGACAATGTGATTTGCCCCTTCCACAAACGTCCTCACCTGAGGAAGGTTAACCAGACGTTTGTTGAATAACACAGACCAAGCGGATACCTGCCCTTTGATGGAACTGAGAGCCAAACCCTTATTCAACCCAGATTGGAGGAAGGCAAGAAGGGTTGGAAGAGAGAAAGGCCAAGGAGCATGTTCGTTAAGACGACACCAAGAAAAAAAGATCTTCCACACTCTGCGGTAAATCTTTACCGATGCAGGTTTCCTGGCTTGTCTCATGGTTGCGGCGTCTTCCGAAGAAAAACCGCAAGATGTCAGCAACCAGTCTTCAAGTGCCTCAAAGTCAGGCTGAGGGCCGCTGAATTGTGGTGGAAGAACGGCCCTTGAGACAAAAGGTCTGGCCGGGACGGGAGCTTCCAAGGATGCCCCGCTGAGAGCTGTAACAGGTCCGGATACCAGGCTCTCCTGGGCCAGTCTGGGGCGATGAGCAGGGCTTGACGGCATTCTATCCTGAGTTTCCGTAGAACCCTGGGTAGCAGAGGGAATGGAGGAAACACGTAGGGAAGGCAAAACCTGGACCAATCCTGGACTAGAGCATCCGCCCCCACTGCCTTGCTGTCTCGAGAGCGAGACATGAAGGCCGGAACCTTGTGGTTCAACCGGGAGGCCATCAGGTCCACGTCCGGTGTTCCCCATCTGTCACAGATTTGCAGAAACACATCTGGGTGGAGAGCCCATTCTCCCGCGTCCATACCTTGCCAACTTAGATAGTCGGCCTCCCAATTGTCCACTCCGGGAATGTGCACTGCCGAGATGGACGAGTAGTTGTCCTCGACCCAGTGTAGGATACGTTGGACCTCTGCGAAGGCTTGAGGACTGCGAGTACCTTCCTGGTGGTTGATGTAAGCGACCGCGGTTGCGTTGTCGGATTGTATCCGAATCTGATTCCCCGCCAGGAATCTCTGAAAGGCCAGAAGAGCCAAATAAATGGCCCGAATCTCCAGGACCTTGATCTGAAGGGAGGATTCCTGTTCCGTCCAGGTGCCCTGCACCCTGTGGTGCAGAAACACGGCGCCCAAGCCCAGGAGGCTGGCGTCCTTGGTCACCACCAACCAAGAGGGGGGCAGAAAGCATCTGCCCCGAGACAGAGACGTGGGAAGCAGCCACCAATGTAGAGATTCCTTCGTCGACAACAACAGAGGGATGTGATGGTCGAGAGAGGAGGGATTCTTGTTCCATCCGCACAGGATCTGCAATTGCAGCGGACGAAGGTGGAATTGCGCAAATGGTACTGCTTCTATGGTCGCCACCATCTTTCCCAGAACGTGCATCAGACGCCTGATGGATACCGAGTCTGACTGCATGAGAGACTGGACTTCCTCCTGAATCAAGATCTGCTTGTCGACAGGCAGGACGATCAGAGCCGGAGCAGTATGAAACTCCATGCCCAGATACGTTATTGACTGAGCAGGAAGAAGAACAGACTTGGGTACGTTGATCAACCACCCGAAGTGCTGCAGAGTGTCTAGAGTTACTGAGAGACTCAGCTGACACTGCTCCGCAGAGGGGGCTCTGACCAAAAGGTCATCCAAGTACCGAGTTACTGCATGGCCTGGGAATGCAGAACCGCTACCATTGCCGCCATCACTTTGGTGAAGACCCTCGGTGCAGAGGCAAGGCCGAAGGGAAGAGCCACAAACTGAAAGTGTTCCTCTCCTACAGCGAATCTCAGCCAGCGTTGATGTGTGGGGGCGATGGGGACATGTAGATAGACATCCTTGACATCCACTGAGGCTAGGAAGTCCCCCTGAGATAGCGACGCTATCACAGACCGCAGAGATTCCATGCGGAAAGACCTGACCTTCACGTGCCGGTTGAGAAGCTTGAGGTCTAAAACCGGTCTTACCGAACCGTCCTTCTTGGGGACCATGAAGAGGTTCGAATAGAACCCCTGGAAGCGTTCCCTGGAGGGAACCTGGATCACGACCCCGTCCCGTCTCAAGCCGTCCAGCGCCTGACGAAAGGCCGAGGCCCTTGCCGGCGGGGGCGAAGAGAGACAGAAACGAGTCGGAGGACGCGAGGTTAGCTCTATCCTGTAGCCGTGGGAGATGATATCTACCACCCATCGGTCTTGGATGAGACTGCTCCAGACGTCTCCAAAAAGGGAGAGCCTGCCACCGACCGAGGATGCTGCTGGGAGAGGCGGCGAGTCATGAAGAGGTAGCCTTGGCAGCGGCGGCGCCGGCTGGCTTCTTCTGCTGATTCTTGGACCTCCACATCCGGCCGGACCTCTGATCCTTGCCTGTATGGGGTAAGGAGGAGGAGGAAGACGACTTTGAGGAGGGACGAAAGGTCCGAAACTTGGCGTGCATCTGACGCTGGCCAGACTTCTGCACCTTAGATTGAGGCAAAGAAGTTGACTTTCCACTTGTGGATTCCTTAATGATGTTGTCCAACTGTTCGCCAAAAAGTCTGTTCCCCGCAAACGGGAGTCCTTGGAGAAACTTCTTGGAAGTGGCATCAGCCTTCCAGTCTCGCAGCCACAACATTCTGCGGGCTGCGAGTGAGTTAGCCGAAGCCACTGCAGTACGGCTGGCGGATTCCATGATCGCCGGTCTAGCGTATTCAGTAAATGCAGAGGCCTGAGATGTGAGGATAGTTACCTCGGGAATATCCTGAGCTACAACATTTAGTTCTGTTAAGCAGGCAGAAACTGTCTGCAGGGCCCAAACTGCAGCGAAAGCCGGAGCAAACGAGGCTCCAGTAGCTTCATAGATTCAGCAGAAGTTCAATCTGTCGGTCAGTGGGATCCTTCAAAGAGGAGCCATCTGCAACTGACATAACCGTATTGGCAGACAATCTGGAGACCGGAGGGTCCACCTTAGGAGAAACCGACCAACTCTTTACAACATCAGGAGGAAATGGACACAGAGTATCCTTCTGTTTCCTGGAAAAACGTTTATCAGAGCAAGCCCTGGGTGTCTAGACAGTTGATCGAAAGTTGGAATGATCAAAAAATGACCCCCGAGGTCTGGATGGAGGAAGGAACTGGTACAGTTCCTCAGAGAGCGAAGTCTCCCCCGTGAGAGGGGGAGCAGTCAGATCCAGTACAGTATTAATGGAGGACACTAAGGGTATGTTCACATTGGACGGTTCTGCATCATTGCAGACCGTCTGAAAACCGGTGTTGATTGTCAGGAGCAGAAATTCCTGACCTCTGCAGTGTCCACCGTTTTCCTGGCGTTTTCCTAGCGGTTTTATGAGCGGTTTTGTAGCGGTAATACTGCGTTTTTCTTGTTCTTGTTCTTGTCGGTTTTATTGGTCAGTTTCAGACTGTTTTCTGACTGTTTTTGTGCACTTGTGTAAGCTTTGAGTCTGCACATAAAGTTGCTTTAAAAAAAAAAAAATCCTACATTCTCGCATCATTTCTTGTAACGCAATACCAAAAAAAAAAAAAAACACAATAGCCAGGAAATTGGTATGCAAGTGCTCCAAGATCACAACACCTTACCTGCTGATAGCCCTTTGCCCGGTTCCATGCATCCAGTCCCCTACGTGATGGATCGGATGAGGCTTTTCCTTTGATGCCGAACCTGCTGCGCCCATACCCACGTAGGGGACTGGATGACCGGCGTAGGGTCTTCAACTATCGGCTAAGCCGGGCACGCCGAACCGTGGAATGCACCTTTGGTATCATGACTAGTCAATGGAGGGTCTTTCATTCAGCCATTCAGGTATCCCAAACCACAATTGATGCTGTAATAAAGGCATGCTGCGTCCTTCATAATTTTGCCCGCGGCTACGCAACGGATCAGATGGAAGGTTTGCAGCTACCTGTATTCAACACAGCTATCAATTGGGGTTCGGGTCGTCCGCTGAATTCTGCCTTGGCTGTGAGAGACACCTTTGCGGACTACTTCATGACACCTGAAGGTGCCGTGTCCTGGCAGTACACCGCTAGCCATGTGCAACACCTACCCTAAATTTAACATGCTACGCATTTAGCAGCCGATAACGACAATAATGGCAATAGAAGAGGATTCTAACAAGAAAAGTGTTTTGTATGTTGAGCATCTGTGTGAATTAATGTACTTTCACGGCTACCAAAGTTAACCAAAAAACCTTTAATAAATATTCATAACAAATGCTACAAAGCTTCTTTTTTTTTTTTTCTTTACAATACAATAAGCCAGGTGACTACCTAACATTTCTGACATATAAAACATATTACAATTTAAAGAAAATCAAAACAGGCCAAGATTATTATCCGTATTGCCTCTGTGAAACCTGAGGTTTGTAACTCGAAGGAATGTCAAAACGCGTCAAAGGATGGCACATGACAAATCCCCAAAACAAAATTACACTCAATTCAAGGTGGTGAAATGACGAGTTCCCACATCACCTCCAAATATGGAGTGTCCTGACATTTCCAGACTTGCAGAGCTGTCGTCCGAGCTTAATTGGGCCGTATTGTAGTTGTCTGCTCGAACCTGCTGCCGGGGCCGAAATCCATGTGGATCCTGATGCATCCAGGACAATTGCGGGTGACCTACATTAGATGGTACAGGAGTGTTCCCTCTACTACTATCCCTTTCAGGATGAAAAACTTGGTACATGCCATGTATAATATTGAGCACACTTGGAATCGGCTGCTTGGAGCGGTATTCGTCTATCAAGGTGTACAATACAGCCAAAAATGATGCCTCACGATCTGTCGCCATTTCCCGGAGACAAGCAGCAACACGTCTCCCCACATGATCAAAGCGGTCTTCTTCATCCACTTTTTTCAACATGCTGATGGCCTCTTGAGCAAAAAGGGATGACGGCTTGCTACCTTGTTGTGGTTTTTGGCCCCTACGCGTGTATGCTGGCTGAGTTGGGGTCGATAATCCCATGTTCATCGAAGCTTCACGTGTAGATGTTGCACCCGCGTTTCCAGAAACGGAAGATGAACTTTGAATGCCCCCATCCTGTTCAATAGAAATACTGGGAGATGTATTGGACTGAGAGACACTCAAATTAGCGACAGGTTGTTCATTTTCTGTTTGCGTGCCGGAACCTTCTCCTACATTGCTAGGCTTACTTATATTGCCCTCAGTTCTGCAAAAATAAAGAAAATTCGTGAGTGCTTAATCTTCAGAGGTTGATATCAAATTATGACATGTAACATAGCTATCTAGATCATACTTTGAGTCTGAAGGGCGGATGAGAGACAGTGCTTAACAGCACTGATCCTTTAAAAATCTGAGTTGCACAGATGGTGCGTCTCTGTCATATTTGGACTCACACACGCCACAGCAGCGCCCGGGTAAAGCCATACCACTACGCACGCTCACCCACATTCTACACCTCCTCCGCTGGTCTGTCCTCCCCCCTTGCTGCTCCTGGCTGCTCTCTACTCACCATACCTGGTGTAATTACCATTGCAGCCTGCTGCCTCCACCACACAGACCGTTTTTTTTAAAGGCGAAGAGTGATCATTGACGTCACATAAGCCTGTGCGGATCCGTGACCCGCCACTACCAGTCAGCGCTGTAGGCGGCTGACTACAATCCCGCACAATATGTTATCGCAACTGTCAACACAGAGAAATGACAATAGCGTGTTTTGTACTCCGGCACAAACATCACTCATTGGCTCACGACTCTCCTGCTGCTATTGCCTGTGGACTATTTCTACTCCTGTTGAAATTAAAGTACTTACGGGCGCAGAGTGCGACTGGTGAGGGTGAAGAGTAATTCGTTGTAAAATGGACATTTTTTCTTTGGTGGTGATGAGCCACTTTTTTCTGCCTTCGAGTGAAATTTGGTGAACGCGTCTCGCACGGACTTCCATCGTTTTTTGATATCCTCTTCTAGTAAGGAAAGAAGACAGCTTGTCATTTGGCATCACAAACCAAAATATAATGTATGTGTTTTTTAACACCTGGCAATAACATACCTATTATATTTTTCAGGTCACGATCTGCCTCGTCAAATTCCATATATAATTGACGACAGATGGATTTCCAGGCTTGCGATTTCTTTTGTCTGTCACTGTAACTTGAACACTCCGTATCCCAGATTTCTGGGTGTGCTTCGATCTACAATAGACAAAGAGACAAATTTTAGTCCTGCCCCTGCACTCCATCAGGGCTTAAACACTCTGTGCTGCTGTGGGTCATGCTCCATGCATACTGTCCTGCCCCTGCACTCCACCAGGGCTTAAACACTCTGTGCTGCTGTGGGTCATGCTCCATGCATACTGTCCTGCCCCTGCACTCCATCCCCTGCAGTATGAATCCTCTACACGACCCCCCCTCCCCGCAGTATGACTCCTCCACACAGCCCCCCCACAGTATGACTCCTCCACACAGCCCCCCCACAGTATGACTCCTCCACACAGCCCCCCCACAGTATGACTCCTCCACACAGCCCCCCCACAGTCCCCCACAGTATGACTCCTCCACACAGCCCCCCCACAGTATCACTCCTCCACACAGCCCTCCCACAGTCCCCCACAGTATGACTCCTCCACACAGCCCCCCCACAGTATGACTCCTCCACACAGCCCCCCCACAGTATGACTCCTCCACACAGCCCCCCCACAGTCCCCCACAGGCATACTTACCAGAGTGAGCAGACGGGGCACATTGATCTGCATCCTGCGATACCACGCCATCCTCGTGCGTTGTTGTTGTTCAGGACACAGCTTCCTGTTTCCTGCTTCCTGTGTCTGCTCTGTTTAAACCGTCATACAAACGCCGGTTTGCGATTTCATGCCGGTTTAGCAGCGGCCTCGCACAGCTCCATTGCCGACAATGAGTCCTAATCTTGGTAGACACGCTGGAAAAACGGTAAAAAGAAGTCACATGCTCTATCTTTGAAAACCGGTGGAAAAGCGGTGAAGAAAGTGGAAAGGAGAAAAAAAAAAAAAGTTCTAATGTGCACAGCGTTTTCTGAAATCCATTGACTAGCATGTTAATCCAACCGGTGGTTAGGATTAACATAGATTAACATAAAACTCAGCGGAAAACGCTAAAAAACAGCTAACAAAACTCCCAGTGTGCACACGGCCTAAGTCATCCACCAAGGAATCTTCCTCTGAGGTCTCGTCAGAAGGCCTCACGGAATCCTGTCTATCTTCCCCATCAATCTGAGAACCCTCAGCATGAGACTCCGTGTGATGAGAGGAGGCCGGTGAGAGTGCTCTACGTGGCCGTTTAGGGGGTCTAGGAGAGGGGGCTATGTCTGAGACCCCTGTATTGCCTCCAGAGTCCAGACCCCTAAAAGGGGACAACTCGCTGTGGCGCCTGCGGCGTGAGGCAGAGGGACCGGGGGCACTTTCCCGGTGACAAGCCTGTAAAGACTCCTGCAAAACTCTGGTTAGAGCCGTCATGGACTGGGCAAAAGAGTCCGAAAAGGACCTAGTGAAAGCTACAGTCCAAGGAGGAACAGCCTGGTCCCCCTGACTAGGGGAAGGCTCTGATGTAGCAGAGCTGGGGGGAGCCCCATGTGCCATTTCAGACTCATGTGAAGTGCAGGCAGAGCAATGAGGGTAAATAGACCCAGCAGGCAGCGCAATCTTGCAAGCAGTGCAAGATGAATAAAATGTCTGCACCTTAGGGGCTTTGCTCCTGGTGGAAGACATGTCGCCCTTAGTAGTAATCCTCCAAGAGGGATACACTAGAGGGGGGAAAGGAGTAGGAAGGCACCAACAGGACACCTGTGGTGACTTACCAGCCTGAGAAGGAGAAGAGTGTGTGCCCTCCGGATGCCACGCTTCTTACTAGCAGCCGCAGAGTGCAGGGAGAGACACTGAGAGAAGTCTCAGCCCATACACAAGATGGCCACCGAAGCCGAGAGAGGGGGCGTGGCCTAGGGGCGCGGGAATCCGGAGGGCTACTCCCCTCCCCAGCAAGACTCTGGTGTGAGCCTAGTGCTGGGAGCGGCCGAGCCCCAAGACCGCCCACCAAGGCGGACGGGCCCGCCTCCGGTGGAGCCCGGGTCTGTGGGCAAAAACAAGGCCGCAATGAAGCCGGGGCCTCGATTTAAACGGCCGGCCAGCGCTCGGGAGCACCCGAGCACGGTACTACATTGAGACCCCGCGAAATTCGTGGCGCTGCGGGGAGAGGCCACCAGAGACCAGGGACCCCCACAGTGAATGGCCCGAGCAGCAGCCGCAGTACAGACCCCCAAAGCACTAGGTGCAGGGGGCCAGTAGAGGTATGTAAAACCCCTGGATAAGCGGGGCCCAGGGAACACCCCGGGTGCTTGGACCGGGCTGCAGCCGCAGCATAACCCCCAGAGTACCTTTGAGTAGGTGCAGGGGGCCGAGCCCTGTGGTCCACAACTCCAGCCTACAGGATCCAAAGGGGCTGTGGATGGAGTCAGAGCTCCAGATGTTCTGGGAGCCCGTAACAATCCCACTTCTCCAGAGCCCCGAGGGGATGGAGAAGGAAAACAGCATGAGGGCTCCAGCCCGTTGCACCCCAAGGGTACCTCAACCGCCTCTGCCCAAGGGTGAGGAAGGAGACATGCTGGGGATCCTTGAGGATCCTCTTTGCTTCCATCCGACACTCTCCAAGGAGAGTGAGTAAGACTGAGTGAGAGTGCATGAGTGCAGAACGTGCCTCCTTCAACACAAAGCTAAGAACTGATGGGATTTCTCCTAGAGGGGGTGTATAGGCAGTAGGGGAGGAGTTACACTTTTTGTTTTAAGTGTAATACTTTGTGTGTCCTCCGGAGGCGGAAGCTATATACCCAATGTCTGGGTCTCCCAATGGAGCGAAAAAGAAAATAATAAAAAGGGAATGCAGTTTTAGTTCGTGACACCACCTGTAGGTTTCCGGTGATGGCACCGGCGCTGCTTGGACCTCCGGGGTGATGGGCGGCAGAAAGGTGGAACCATTCCCTACAGTCGGGAGCTGCAGCGGTGGAATAGGGCAGCTCGGTTGTTCCTGAAAAGCAATGCAGGTTGATGGCAGTTTTGGAATAAGGCTCAGACACGCTGTTCACTCCGAACAGGTATTTACTCAGGTGTTCAGTGGCATACACGGTAACACAGTCCTTAATGCCGGGTAGTGGACCGGGTGGTTTCTGCGGTGAGTACCGTCCTTCCAAGGCTCCACAGATGTCCTTCTCTATCTCTTACTGTCCCTTTTCTCCTCGCTGCTCTGGTATACCTTGCCAGGGATACTGAGGGCCCTCAATTGGGTTTCCGTCTGGATCCTGCCCTTACGGTCCTTGGCCCTCAATGGTGGGTACCCCCCTGGTATAGCTGCGGTAGTTGGTGGGTCGTGAGTCGGGCTCCTAGGAAGCCTTTGACCACTCCGGGTTTTGTGGGGCAGGGGTGAACCAACGGGACCACGTCGGAGCCGGTACTAGAGATTTTGGACTGGGCTCAGGTCTTCAATCACCCGCTCTGACTTTGCCCCCTTTCTCTTCTGGGCCACCAGTGGGCGGTGCCCTCCCTGTTAAGTATCTCCACTCTGCTACTTCTGCTGCACAGCTCCGTGCAGCTCTTGTCACGACTTGACCTTTCTGTTCTGTTCTTGTCTCTCCACTGTTCTAACTCCTTGCTGCTTTACCCACTGCTAATACCCTAGCTCTCCTCCCACCAGGATCAGTTACCCTGGGAACGGGTGTCTAATTGGTCCTCTATCACTAGGTGTTGCATGTGGTGTATGGAGCCTCAGGATTATTCTACTCACCACTGGAACGGAGAATACGACACCTTCAGTCAGGGGTGTAGTCAGGGGCGGGCTGGCCCAGGTGGCAGGGGGGCAAGTGCCCCCTGGGCTGGTGGTATAGTCCACATCTAGGGCCGCCCCCTACAGAAACGGGCCGGCCGCGGGCGTCGCTTTGTGACGCTGGAAGTCTCTGATCAGGTAAGGGCTGATAGCACCCCCCCCCCCCCCCCCGCTTCTCAAGTCAGACCTGACAGCACCCCTCCACCCCCCCCCCCCCCCTGCTTCTCAAGTCAGGGCCGGCAGGGCAAATCTGCCACCCAGGGATGGAGGCTCCAGCCAGCCCCTGGGTGTAGTACCCTCCTGTGACACACTCTTAGTGGGGCGCCACACATGCGTTCCCATGTTAAACATAGGAACACATGTGAGCGTTTGGTACGCTGCGTTTGCATACGCCAGTGTGAAACCACCCATACAGCGCTACAGCTGACTGCAGCAGTCATTTATGTCCATTCTTACAGCGTGCACCGCCCATTATGGGATGTCAGGCACATAGTGATAGTCTCTGAAGACCCAGTGATGGCACAGACTGCGCACAACATACAGAACAGCTGACCCAGCCCCCCCCACCCCCACCTGGCAGGAGGCCTAATACCGCCCTAAAGGCACAAACAACCCTTCCTCCTGCCCGGAGATAAACACCATTTTGCCCTTGCTAATCATGGCAGCCTGGGAACTTCCGGTTCCGCCCCCGCCTCCCCTCTGGGCCTATGGCAGTCCGTGCTGAGTGATGGTCAGGTGACCGGTGGGGCTGGGCCGTGTTATTATCAGGACGCTGCAGAGCTGCCGATCAGTCAGGTGACTCCCCCGTGCAGGACTCATCATGAAGCTGCTGCTGGCGGTGTGCTGTGTGCTCGGTGCCGGTGAGTGCTGGAGGGTGGGCGGCGGAGGGAGGAGGAGGACAGCGGATATGATACAGAACAGTGCGCACTGTGCGGCGGAGGCCGGAGCTTCCTTGTACTGCGGGACACCGCGGGAGTCTGGAGGACGCAGCCCTTCCCCCACTGGGCGGCCTGTGCTGTGCTCCATTGTGGGGAGAGTCCGACTGTTAAAATACCCGAGATGTTACTCTGGGGAGATATGTATAGGTCAGGGGCCACGACATGCCAGCCCAGCTGTGCCCCTGTATACCCGTCCTGCTGGGTGACTGGCTGCCCAGCTGGGCCCCTGTATACCCGCCCTGCTGAGTGACTGGCTGCCCAGCTGTGCCCCCATATACCCGCCCTGCTGGGTGACTGGCTGCCCAGCTCTGCCCCTGTATACCCGCCCTGCTGGGTGACTGGCTGCCCAGCTGGGCCCCTGTATACCCGCCCTGCTGGGTGACTGGCTGCCCAGCTGGGCCCCTGTATACCCGCCCTGCTGGGTGACTGGCTGCCCAGCTGGGCCCCCGTATACCCGCCCTGCTGGGTGACTGGCTGCCCAGCTGGGCCCCCGTATACCCGCCCTGCTGGGTGACTGGCTGCCCAGCTGGGCCCCTGTATACCCGCCCTGCTGGGTGACTGGCTGCCCAGCTCTGCCCCTGTATACCCGCCCTGCTGGGTGACTGGCTGCCCAGCTGTGCCCCCGTATACCCGCCCTGCTGGGTGACTGGCTGCCCAGCTGTGCCCCCGTATACCCGCCCTGCTGGGTGACTGGCTGCCCAGCTGTGCCCCCGTATACCCGCCCTGCTGGGTGACTGGCTGCCCAGCTGGCCCCGTATACCCGCCCTGCTGGGTGACTGGCTGCCCAGCTGTGCCCCCGTATACCCGCCCTGCTGGGTGACTGGCTGCCCAGCTGTGCCCCCGTATACCCGCCCTGCTGGGTGACTGGCTGCCCAGCTGTGCCCCGTATACCCGCCCTGCTGGGTGACTGGCTGCCCAGCTGTGCCCCCGTATACCCGCCCTGCTGGGTGACTGGCTGCCCAGCTGTGCCCCCGTATACCCGCCCTGCTGGGTGA
This sequence comes from Allobates femoralis, assembly GCA_033576535.1. NCBI lineage: Eukaryota > Metazoa > Chordata > Amphibia > Anura > Aromobatidae > Allobates > Allobates femoralis. The sequence continues at coordinate 141,469,130 of JARQOC010000006.1, forward strand.
CTGGCTGCCCAGCTGTGCCCCCGTATACCCGCCCTGCTGGGTGACTGGCTGCCCAGCTGTGCCCCCGTATACCCGCCCTGCTGGGTGACTGGCTGCCCAGCTGTGCCCCCGTATACCCGCCCTGCTGGGTGACTGGCTGCCCAGCTGTGCCCCCGTATACCCGCCCTGCTGGGTGACTGGCTGCCCAGCTGTGCCCCCGTATACCCTGCCCTGCTGGGTGACTGGCTGCCCAGCTGTGCCCCCGTATACCCGCCCTGCTGGGTGACTGGCTGCCCAGCTGTGCCCCCGTATACCCGCCCTGCTGGGTGACTGGCTGCCCAGCTGTGCCCCCGTGTACCCGCCCTGCTGGGTGACTGGCTGCCCAGCTCGGCCCCCCGTGTAACCCGCCCTGCTGGGTGACTGGCTGCCCAGCTCGGCCCCCCGTGTACCCGCCCTGCTGGGTGACTGGCTGCCCAGCTCGGCCCCCGTGTACCCGCCCTGCTGGGTGACTGGCTGCCCAGCTCGGCCCCCCGTGTACCCGCCCTGCTGGGTGACTGGCTGCCCAGCTCGGCCCACTATATACATGTCCTGCACCATGCATGTGCATTCACTTCTCCTGTCTCTGGTGGTATAACCCATTTAATAGCGTTTTTATATGAAACAAAGGTATTAATCAAAGCTCTAAACCACATCAAAATACCCATAAAAACTTATTAGTTTGAATTAAAAGTATATACAAAAGGCAAATATGGAGAGAAGGAAAATTTCCTTATTATAATATATAGTAGAAGTGAAGGGGAACAGGTGAGTGAGCTCTGAACCCTGTGTTCTCCCTGCGGAGGTCGGCGTCCTAAATCACACACATTGATGCTCTGATCACCGACAACTCCCCTATATTGCCCTGTGCGGATTTGAGAAGCGCAGCTATGCTAGGGAGGTAAATAAATATACACAACCTAACCAGTGTTCTGTCCAAGGTCGTCATGTAAATATAGCTTATTGTTCTGATGCTATCACAGTCTGTTATTGTTATTGCAACACCAAGCCGTAACCAACCACTAACATATAGTTGGAGACTCAAGCATGGTCTTCTACAAAAAGAATAATGAATATGTACATATAGCTGCTTCCATTACCTATGTTCACTCGACAGCTACTCCGTATACATTAACCCTACTTCCTATAGTATTACAAAGGGAGCACACACAAGTCACCATATACGAAAAACACAAGCGTTTTGTCCGATGTGTTTACTTCCCAAATGGAGGAGTTCAACAGGGGCGTCATTGTTAATGCAAAAGAAGGTGATAGGATAATCAGCTGGTAGGTATAGATATTGCTTAATTAGGCCATGAAGCATACAATGACATTATCTCAGGCCATAAGGATATGAGACATGCACATAATGTCTTAAGGTGCCGTCACACCTGCCGACGTCGCTAGCGACATCGCTGAAAAAGCGACGTCGAGCTGTGTAAACGAGCGGCGCGACCGCGTTTTATCGCTGGCCGCAGGTTGACAGGTTTACGGGAAGAACCGTAAACCTGTCAACCGGCGACCCGCGATAAGGCTGGATCGCGCCGTGTGACATCGCCAGAGCGATGTCGGCGGCGATCCAGCCTATACCGCAGCGTTGCTGCAGATCGCTCGCTGGGCTGAGCCCAGCCCAGCGAGCGATGTCACCGCCCGCATCGCTGCGGTGTCGCCGGCCGCAGCGATGCTGTGTGACAGCTGGCCAGCGATGTCGGAACCGAGCGGGCACCCGCGCATCGCTTCCGACATCGCTGGCCAGATCGTGCTGTGTGACGGCACCATTACAGTCTTGTAAGGCCAATTCTTACAATATGCAACTTTCTTAGTTATATTTGGTTGGTGACCTACCTGGTCATGTTCCACCTTGTAGTTGTATATTGTGGGTAACTCAATTAAAATAAACCTTTTAGTTGCCTATGACCTGCTAACGATATGGCAAATATCCTTTGGCAGGGATGGTCATATAATGGACCCAGACATTATCCTGACCGGCCTCACTCCAGAGTGCCCTCAATGCTGACAACAGCGAGATGCACAGCGTCCTCATCCTGTGAGCCCCCGTCTGTCGGATAGTCATTTCCTGACTTTTTTGTATATATTCTTTTAATTTAAACTAATGTATTTTTTATGGTTATCTTGTAGTAGTATAAGCCACCTATAGTGTATATAAAGGGGGTTTACATGTAGCGACGCACCAGCGATCCCGACAACGATCCTGCCTGACCGGGATCGCTGGTGAAATGTCAGACACAGATCTCACCAGCGATCACCCAGCGATGCGCTGACACCCGACGTTAGTTGGGATCGTTCGGGGTCTCAGGCGCAGAATGAGGATCGCTGGTAAGTCTGCCTGTCGCACACAGCGATGCAGCCTGGCCAGCGGGAGATCACCAATCGAAAAATGGTCCAGGCCATTCAATAACAATCAGCGCACCCCCAGCGGGGGGGGGAGGGGCGATCGAAGCTAAGTGTCACACGCAGTGAGATCGCTGCTACGTCACAAACCCGGTTAGGTTGCAGCAATTCCCCTATGTGTAAACCACCCTTAACAATTGTCTGAAGTTCTTAATCTCCCAGGGAGGTCCCTTTTAATAATGGCAGTGTCTGTATGCAGCCCCCAGGCGGTTGTTTCTTCTCCCCCATGCTTATTGTCATGTATTGGACTGCATAGTGTATTGTGCTGTCTTGTGTTTAGAGTCTTGTATTCGTCACCCTGTAATAAACCCAGTAAATAATGGAGCCTGCCAGTAACCCTGTAATAATGCGGCTGGTCATATGATCTGTTTATCACTGCTCCAGCTATGAGTCAACAGATTCCTCAGCGAACCCTGGCGAGTGACCTCGGGCTGTGTGATAAAAGGTAAATGTCCAGTGTAGACTGATGCACCATTACAGGAGTCGGGGCAGAAAATCCCAGAACACAAATCTTCATACTAGTTTTATTAACAATCTTAGGGGAGGGGGTGTTATTTCTGGCTCTCAGAAGTAGGAATTACCTGTGTTGTTCTGCTACGGCGCCTCTTGTGCTCCTACAGCTGATTGTCAGCTTTCTCCCTATGCAAAGTATTAAGAAATCAGTCCGTCAGCCTTGGAGGATTCTGCTTATCAGCCCATCATTTTAAAGGCCCTGTTAGGCCATGTGCACACGTTCTGCATTTGATGAGTTTTTTACCTCAGGATTTGTAGACAAAACCAGGACTGGAGCATTCAGAGGAAAAGTCTAATAGAAACACCTGCACCACTTCTGTATTTAATTATCCACTCCTGGTTTTGGCTACAAATCCTGAGGTAAAAAACTCATCAAATACACAGCGTGTGCACGTGGCCTTACACGGCACGACATCATTAATGATATCGCTTAAAAGTCACGGATTTGGAGTCGTTCAAGTGACGGTTACGGCCTCGTTGTGTGTGACTCTGCAAAGTTGTAATGATAAATCGTTGGATTGCTGGTTTGAGAACATGTTCTCAAACCACACGATCAGCCAACCTGCCATATCTTTGTGTGTGACACCGCGATAACTGTCACGACTTCGCCCATTCACAGCAATGAGCAGGGATCGTTCGTTGGGTTGTGCGCACGATACCTGCTCCTAACATCGTTGGTGAGTCGTCCATATCTAGACTGGTGACATCTTGCCAACGATGTCAACACGATGTCTGGAACGACCGCGCTCCCGTGAGATCGTTGCCGACATTGTTCCAATGTCGTGCTGTGTAACAGGGCCTTTAGTCTGATGTGAAGCCTCTGAGGTCTGTTACTGTTTAACTGCCCTTTGTGTAACTTGCTGTAGACCGTCTGTTTGTCTATCCATGTTCTCTTGTCCAGCCTTTCTTGAATTGCACTGAAGGATAAGAGTGGGCCTCTCCAACCTACTTTGAACAAGTTCTTCTACATTTTGAGCATACACCCGCAGGATCTTGGGAATTTTTTTTTTTTTTTTTTCTCTGAATTTTCAACTCACATTTCCTTGTTCACCTACTTCCTTAAAGGTGTCATCTGATCGTCTTCTGCTTGTGCTGATCACGGGATTGTCTTGTACAATGCAATCTGTCATCTGACTATACTTCCTTATGTAATAACTGCATAGTATAACCTGTGGACTGTACTCTGCAAAAAATGCCTGATGGAAAGAACACTTGTCATGTAGAACCTCTGGACATGATTTTAGTTTAGTCTACCTCTCTACTTGGGGCAACCTTGCAACCTTTCATGCATTTTGTGTAGCTTTATTATAAAGTTGCCCTTTCATTCACTTGCCTGCATATGATATAAAATGTTTTCTGCCTTTTTACAGTTACTGCAAAGCCACTATTTGGCACGGAGCAATGTGCCAAAGGCCCAGAAGTGTGGTGTGTAGATATCCGCTCTGCTTCCCAATGTGGCGCGGTCACGCATTGCCAGCAGACGGTCTGGAACAAACCTGTGGTGGTATGTACATACATAGTAGGAGCTTTCACACTTATAGTCGTCTTAGGGCTGGGCTTGAGAATGTGAGTGTATAACTATCCGTGCATCCCTAGTGTAATATCAAGCATGTATTCACACACGCGCAGAATTGTTACAGAGATTTTTGTGATTAAAAATCAGCTCCATTTGTCTGAGTAAGGCTGCGTTCACACATTGTGCTTTTTTGCACGCGCTTTTCAAAAATGCGCAATGTTTCTCTGCATCGGCCGGCAAAGTGAACGTGAAATTAACTTTGCCGTACAGACACAGCGTAAAAATATGCAGCACGTTTTTGGGAGAAAGCACGGGCGTGAAAAGAATGACCATGTCAATTCTTTGCGCAGCTGCCCTGCACTTTCTCCCATGTTTTGCCTTTTATTCCCGCTGGAATTGCGCATCGCCGTTCAGACAATGCGCAATTCCAGCAGGAATACGCCAGCACTGATGTCAGAGGGGAAGAAGAATCCTGTTCCTTCTCCCCTGTGCCAGCCCCTTTAGGGTTCGTAGTGTATTGATATACACTACGAAGCCCAAATTAAAGTAAGCAAAATGTGTGTGTAAAGAGGAAAAAAAAGTATTCAATGTATTTTTCGCTTTTTAAAACAAACTTTTGTGGGGAGAAACGGGGTTGTGTCTGAAAAAGCAACTGGAGGAAAAAAATGCTAAAAATTAAATATTACTGGTAGAGAGGAGGGGGGGGTGGGGGTGCAGCTGCTTAGCGGGGGTGCCTGAGGCAGGTTCTGGCGGGTGGGGGCACAGCTGCAGGACTGAAACTACCGTGATGTAGTGAGTGTTGGGTGCCACCATGTTTTTTGTGCAGTGTGCAGCCGGCCGGTATAGGTAGAAACTTCAAATTGGCTGCCTGTCTCCAGTATGGCGGTGGCCATTTTGTTGAAGCCTCTACAGTTAATGAGTGCAGCCGACCACAAAATACATGGTGGCACCCACCGCTCGCTGCCACCGGTAAATCTCCATTGCTCCAGTCCTGCAGCAGCATGGAGGGAGACACCCGGAGGACAGCGCTGGAGAAGGTATGTAAAGTGTTTTTTATTTTACTATGGGCAACAGCATGGGGGGCCATTGCTAGCACAGGGGGACGTGTCCTATAAATAGGGGATGTATGCCATCACAAGGGGGCCATATCCAGATTAAGGGGGCTAATTTTAGGATGGGGGGGGCGGGTTATATCCCAGGATCAGAGACAATGGACCAGGATAAGGGGGCTATGAGGGACATATACCCTTTATGATTTGTTAGATGGACACTGGCATTATAAGATGGATCCCATTAACCATTAAAATTATTATTTTTTTCTCTTTTCCTTCACCAAATTTGGGGGTGCGTCTTATAAAGCGAAAAATATGGTACCTCTCTGCCGGGTGTTCGGGAGCCTGGAGATCCTGCTGAGGTATCGACCTTCTAGGGCCTTTGAACGCTGATTGGCCCGCTGACAGTCATGTAGCATGTGACATCATGTCAATCCTTTTTATGGTTGACTCCTCCTGTCATTCACGGGCAGGGGAGCTCTTGGGCACTAGTCTCTGTATGGATGAGTCTAGAACGTATGGGCTTCTTGCAGATCCTGACTGCAACGCTCAGCCTAGAATGTATGAGTTGCAGTTATGATGTGCAAGGAACCTATATGTTCTAGGACTGAACGCTGCAGACACAAGTGCGCATGCATGAGATCTCCCCCTGTGAAGTGTATGACGCAGGGGGCGTCTATCTTTAGAAGGGCAATGATCAGTGTGGAGAGGCAGGGTGGACGGTGCAACAATCAAGCTCATCGGACCAAAACCACGCAATTGTAATGCTTTCATAAACTAATTATTTGGTGTACAGGGGCAGTCAGGACCTCATGGCCACCTAAAATGCAGCCTAGGTGCGGCTGAAGGTGGTGCTTGCACCTTGATTCTGAGTGGGTGCTACTAGCTGTAAGTGGCTTATATCATGCAATGCTTCAATGTATCTTTGTCTCTCTGAATGTGGTACGCCATAGTAAAGTTATTGTAATCCTCTTCAGGATGGAAGACTAAAGAAGTATGCACTTCCTTTCTGCTAACCTTATACATTTCATGTTTTCCAGAAAACTATTCCATGTGACATGTGTAAAGAGGTGATAACTATTATAGAAAACTTCCTAAAGGCCAATGACACACAGGTATGTGTAACGTAATGAGCTCCAAATATAGGGTTGTTAAAATATAACAGACTACACAAGAAGATCCCAGAATATAATTAATTGCCTAAAATATAACGAACATGCGAAGTCTGGTGTAGTAACCTCCTTTCATTGATCCTATTCAAACTACCATATGAAGAGCTGAGCTATGTATATTTAACCTCTTAGGCCGGTCTCACATTGCGGGTTTGATCCGATCCGAGGCTGTCCCGTGTAAACGGACAGCCCCGGACCAGATTTTGTCCCCATAGTAGCCTATGGGACAAATATAAGCCGGATGGCAGCTCTCTGCTATCTGGTTTCGATCTGTCCGGGAGAATTCAGAATTCTCCCACAGACACAAAAATGCTGCTTGCACTTTGAATTTCTCTCTTAGGGTACTTTCACACTGGCGGTTTTGCCCGCATCTGTACCAAAAAACGCATCTGCTGCAGATGGTGACACCACGTTTGTTGCACTTACCGCAAGCCCCATGGACAATGCATGGGGCTTGCCTCAAGTATATGACGCATTTTTTCAAAACAGCCAGTGTAAAAGCACCCTTAGTTTTTATTTGTTTTTACCACTTTGTTTTATTTTTACTTAGGGGAGTTGAAGCTCTGCCTCTATGTGATAGCTTGCGCTGTCCAGAGCAAGGGCTAATGCACAGCACAAATGATAATCTCCCGTAAATGCTGGCTGTACTTCACAGGAGTTGTCATGACAGCAACAGGTGTCATCTGACCTCTGGCTGTCATAACAACCCATCGGCGCCCCGCTATCATGGCTGGCGATGGCAGTGGGAAATGGCGCGCTCCCTGCTACCACACGATCTAACTGGTTAACCGTAGTTGGCTTCTCTTCCTGCTGCTGTTGGAGGCATTTGTCAGCTGATCAGATCAGCCAAGATGTGCAGGGTAAGATGTGGGCTCATTGTGTGAGCCAGTATCATGGTAGTCAACACGACCAATGATGTACATAGATTTAACCCTTTCCCAACCTATAACTATAAGTCCCTGTTTCTTCCACTGCCTTCGTCCTTTTCCAGCGGCACTCCAGTCAGTCTGCCGCAAATGACCTGCCGGCAGCTGCAGTGTTTCATGGAGCACAGCAGAGGTCACAACTCAATCCATCTTCGAGAGCCTCGTTTTGGTTATCATGCATTGGGAGTTTGTGATGTAACTACTGGCTTGCAACCAGTCAGAAGTTCCAGGTACAAAATGGAGTGGCAACAGTAAAAGGTGTCACTGGAAGGTGAATTAATCACCAGGGCAGGGGGCTTACATTTAATGCACCACACCATCACTGAAATGAAAACAAAACGTTGTAGTGATGCTATAAAGGGAACCTGTCGCCTCCAAAAAGCCACCTAACCTATAAAAACATGTCCCTGCATCATCCTATGACCATGCTCACAATCCTTTTGTCTGCTAAATGCTGGCTGTAAAAGTACTAAAATACGCCAGCGCTGCCTAGATACCCGCTGTTTATCATAGTTACCAGCGACCTCCCTGCTTAGCGCTGGTAACCATGATAAATACCGGGTATCTAGGCAGCGCACGCTGCCTAGATACCCAGTGTTTACCATGGTTACCAGCCTGTGAGATCGCTGATCGTTGCTCTCGCTGTCACATGCAGTGATGCGCGCTGACCAGCGGAAGCGCAACAATCATAAAATAACCCAGAGCACTTTGTAATGATCAGCGATTTCACAGCAGGGGCCTGATTGCTGCCAAGTGTCACACATAACGAGATTGTTAGCGAGATCGCTGTTACGTCACAAAACCTGTGATGTTACAACGATCTCGCTAACTATCTCGTTGTGTGATGGGAGCTTTAAAGGGAATGTGCCGCGATGATACATTTTGTATTAACTGATTATGTAATCAGTTATACTAATACAAAATTAAATTCATTATATTTATATTTTTTTATTTTTTGTTCTGACACTGGGGGCTCCCATCTTGGATTTGCAGATGTGTAACGACAGTTACACCCTCCAATCACTGCAGCCCCTGCACATTGAACTCTATAGATGGCAGCTGACCCCATAATCGCCATTATAACTGATCTGGACATGCCCCCTGGGCTGTCCACATCACAGCTGGGAGGAGATTGGCGACATCTTTGTGGAGTCCATAGTGTGTGCCATGAGCTCCTGTTCCACTCCCCCTCCGAGCAGTGGCTGATGCTTCAGAAAGATACGTCCTGTGTGAGCATACTCTTACTCTTTGGTTGCAGAGATTTCTGCACCAAATCTGCATCTCCTTCAAGAAACACTGTTTTCGGTGTGTGTGTTCTTTATTTTTTTTTTATATTCATTTTTAGTGGAAAAATACTGCAATAATTGACATGCTGCAGATTGATTTGTGCAAGGAAAAATAAAAGCAACTTGTGCACAAAACGTCAGGCTTCTCGTTGAGTTTGCTGCATAAGGTTTTGGGACCAAACTGCTTTAATGTATCACTGCCTTGCCTCCAACAAAATGGCTGCAATCTAACCCCAGACCCTCTCATCCTTTTGTCAACACCCAGAAAGAGAGGGGGGAGACATCACACATGGAGCAGATCCAGCCCATGTTTTCAGCACATTGCACTGCATGCAATCTGTACACTAGGATTTCAGCAGCTTCTGCCCCTAGTGTTGAAAAGTGGAATATATCAAACTTTTAAAATTAAATAAATGATGTTGGAAAAACAAATTAAGGCATAAATACTTACCATTTTTGCAATTGTTGAACTTATTATTTTTTTGATGGCACCCTCCCTTTTAGGGGTTTAACCTGGTATTGCCTGATTGCCTGTACTATGTATAGTAAGTCAGTGTCATTTGAAGCCCAGCCAGGAGCTGGTGGTTTAAGGAGCTCTGTCATGACAGGCAGACATCTTGAACAAGACCCCTGTCTGTTATGGCAACTCTTCAGTGACCCAAGATCACTTCATGAGAGCATTGATGGGCACATTAATGCCTATGGCTGTTGGAGGCAGGCCTTCAGCCCAGCTGGATATGTGGTGAGCTCACCCTCTGAGCATGGTCCATACAACCATTCCTGAATTGCGTCACGGATGTCTAAGGGTTCAGCTGCAGAAAAATGTGTGAACATCTCTTCCGTTTTATCAGGACATCATACATCTAGATTTTCATGAGTTTGAGCTCCTGCTTCAGCCACCAAGTGTGCCACCCCATCCAACTTTGTCCTTTACCTTTCTAAGTAACATAGTAACATAGTTTTTAAGGTTGAAGGAAGACTTTAAGTCCATCTAGTTCAACCCATAGCCTAACATGTTGATCCAGAGGAAGGCAAAAAAAAACCCATGTGGCAACACTAAGCTCCATATTGGGGAAAAAATTCCTTCCTGACTCCAGATATGGCAATCAGACTAGTTCCCTGGATCAATGCCTATTAAAGGATCTAGTATATATAACTGGTAATATAGTTTTCAAGAAAGGCATACACGTAGTTTGTATTTAAAGCAATTCTCTTCCTGACCTTTATTTTCAGACTGAAATTCTTGCATTCCTAAACAAGCTTTGTGAACAGATCCCAGACCCATCGATGTCTTCTCAATGTAAAGAATTGGTTGGTGACTACTTGGATCTTATACTGAACATGATTAAACAAGAACTGGTAACTAATGTGTATAAATTTTTTTTTTTTTTTCTTGTGAGTCACAGAATTAAACATGTTAATTAAAGATTCTTCGCCACTTGTTTTCCCATATTGTGATCTCAAACCAATTTTGTGATGACACTACTGTAATTTCATGTTACTTAAAGGGAGTCATTGTTTGGCTGGGGATAACTTGCTCATCTGTGGGTATCGCACCATTGGAACCTGCACTGATCAGCAGACTGGGATTGTTCTTGACAAGGAGATTTGAAGGCAATAAATGGACAGTGTCCTCAGAACCACGCTGCTCATACGATGGAAGAGATTGTCATACATGAAGGTACAAGGGTGGCTTTTATTTAATCCGACGTGTTTCAGTCCTATACCGACTCCTTCCTCAGGGAATTACTCTGTTGGCTGCCTGAGGAGGGTCTTGGGGATATGACTCTGAAACGTGTCGGATGAAATAAGCCACCCTTGTACCTTCATCTGTCTGAGCGTCTCTTCCATTGTATGAGTAGCGCGGTTCTGAGGACACTGTCCATTTGTTGCCTTCATTGATTCCCATGTTTCCAGTGGAGTGATGGATCCTGCGGCAGCCATACTATACACTTTGATACCAGTTGTGGGTAACACAACTGGCTCAGGTGAGCAGTTATATTTATACTGCAATTGTTCTTTTAAAGATCAAACCCTATTGCGCTCTCCTTCCTCCATAGTTACTTGATTTGAAAATCACACTTATGTCTGCAGACCTGACTACCGTGCCATTCATTTTGTTTGAGGCTGCCAGAAAGAGCTGATCAATGTTCTCAGTAGCCCCATAGGAAATGACTGTATTGTATGGAAGCATATATACACACTTCTCCATTATTACAGGGATAAGTTTCACATTCTGTAGATAGGTGGTTTTATGTTCATTGTACAGCCCCTTTTTTAACTTGTTAATAATAGTATTGAAAGGACTTCTCCATTGTTATGAACGTCTTTTATTTTTGTTTTTTTAAGGGAAATCCATCAGTCGTCTGCTGTGCCCTTCATCTTTGCAGCTCTCTGCAGCAACATTTAGGAAGCTTAAAATCACCCCAACAGCTCCTCTCCAATGAGATTCCCGACGTAGATATGTCCAAAGTGGTTTACCCATTCATGGCAAACCTTCCCCTTCTTCTCGGTCCCCAGGATAAAACTCAGGAGGCACCTAAGGTAACCAACTCAAATAAGAAGAAACCTGATCTGTTATTGTGGATGTGATCAAACTAAAGGCCCAGTTACACACACAGATAATTGTGCAGAGATTGTTGGCAGATCTCTGGTTGCAGTGAAATCATGGACACATTGTTACATTTGTACACGGCCACAAAATGGAACATTGTGTCCATGATTTCACTGCAACCAGAGATCTGCGAACAATCTCTGCACAATTATCTGTGTGTGTAAAGGCCACGTCACACGCTTCAATTTTATGAACGATATCGCTTGAGCGATCTGATTTTTTGATCGCTCAAGCGATATCGTTTGTGCGTCGCTGCGTGTAATCAAGCGATTTTACAATGTAAAATCGCTTGATTGTTTGATCGCAGATTTGTGAACATGTTCACAAATCTGTCGCTGGTCGGCCGGTGGACACGCAGCATCGCTGCATGTGACACCGGCAGACGACCGATAACACAGCTCCCAGCGCCTCTCACAAGCGCTGGGAGCTGGTATCCAAGGTAAACTGCGGGTATCTAGGCAGCGCGCGCTGCCTAGATACCCGACGTGTACCTTAGTTACCAGCCTTCTCCGCTCACCGGCTGGTATCTAAGGTACACAGCGGGTAACTAGGGACCCTAGTTACCCGCTGTGTACCTTAGATACCAGCCGGTGAGCGGAGGAGGCTGGTAACTAAGGTACACGTCGGGTATCTAGGCAGCGCGCGCTGCCTAGATACCCGCAGTTTACCTTGGATACCAGCTCCCAGCGCTTGTGAGAGGCGCTGGGAGCTGGCTTATCAGTCGTCAAAACATCGTGGAAACGATATTTAAATCCTTTCCACGATGTTTCTGGTCAATTGATCGCTGGTGAGTCTGCCTGTGTGACAGCTCACCAGCGATCTGAACGATATTGTTAGCGATCGCGCGTGCACGTGATCGCTAACAATATCGTTCATGAAATTGAAACGTGTGACGTGGCCTTAACTGGGCCTTTAGAATGTTAATACATTATAGACTTGTTATATACATAGAATTGTAATTGAGCTCAGAAGGTTTAATGCTTTAATATAAACACCCTGTAGATTTTACACATACACATTTAAATTTTTTTTGAACAGTTTTATATTGAAGAATAGTGAAGCAATAATGGGTGAAGTCATTAAAATCTCCATAATAAACTGCACATGAGTATTGAGATGGCCGTACTTTGCTTAGAAGTTCCTCTTTATGCAGTGTCTTGACGTTTATTCAGGGTATGCACAGCTGTGAGCTGCTTCTCCATAAAGGATTTCTGCATTCATTGCTAAATATAAAGAACATAGCACTCTAGTGCAGAAAACTTCCTTTTTCTATACTTTGTGTGTGTATATCTACTTTATAATTGTCTAAGGTGTCTTGTCGGTCACAGAAATCGCACACCAGACAGAGGCCGCTCGTTGTTGCCTGCCGGAGGTGGCCACCAATGAGCGCAGACTATACAAATAGGCGCGCAAATTCAAAGTTCGAATTTCGCGCCAATTTGCAGCCCGGCGACAGAGGCGCTTTAGCGCCGCTGTCGCTGGGATTTGGGTCTGGCCGACTGTTGCAGCGTTTCACTTCAAATAGCGGGCAGGAAAGCCGGCGGTGAAGTCTGCTTTCCCGCTGGTTATTTGACGTGTCTGTCCTCTCAGCCCCCCATTGTCACCCCTTGCCGCACTGTGATGGCTGTGGTGTCCGGGCTATAGGTGGCCAATCCGTCTGTGGCTGTCGGTCCACTCCGGCAGGTGCCCGCACACAGGGAGGCTCTGTCCCGCAGCCGCTGCTCCCTTGCTCACACAGACTCGGGCGCTGCCTCCTTTCAGCACTGCCTGCCTACGCGCGCTCCCGACACTGAACGCGGGTATTGCCAGTCACTCTCCCAGCGGTACGGACAGGGCAGGATGAGAACGCGCACAATCTCTCAGGTGTCGCCGCCTCCCCTCAGTGACCGAGTACACTGTACGGGAGCGCGGAGTGACATGTATACGGTCGCACTGGCCGCCCTGTCACACTCCCGTCACTGTGCCAGCCCGGAGTCTGTGCCGCAGGTGTCTGTGTGCGCGCTCCCGTGTGCGGCAGCACATTGGAGGCTCGGCAGCACACGAGGGGCCGTGACTGGAGGGGCGATGTAGTTCTTGCGTTGACTGAACAAGTTCTGTTACAGTATGTAAACTACATACATATTCTAGAATACCTGATGCGTTAGAATTGGGCCACCATCTAGATAGGATATATCTCTCTGTATATATGTGTATATGTATATTGTCAGCCCAGCATGCCCTGCACTTCCATAAGGCTTTGTGTAGACTTTACATTTTTATTGCAGTATTTGAATCATTGTTAAATGCAAGTTTGTCGATAAGCCTAAAAGTGATCCTGATGCCAACAGTCTGGGAGTCCAGGAGTCTAATGCATACGATGAGTTTGCAGACTTAAATCTGTAGCATGTCAATTTTTGTTGCAGATTTTGTCCATTCCAATAACTGGGTAAAATCTGCATTTTTATTGCAAAGAGATGCAGAAAACTGCACCAAATCCTAAACGTGAGCATTTACCCTAAAGGTAATTGCTTAAAGTACCATTCTAGTATAGGTTTTTTTTTTTCCCCCTCCCTTGTAGCGTTTGGATGGTGTTTTTAATGAAGGTCAGTCCCCTGCCCCTGTATTCTTGCTGTCTGGAGTTTTTTGGCTCTGGTCCTGTTGCGCCATCTTGTGGCTGGTAGGAAATTAGAAGTTGTGTCCAGCTCCCAATACATCTAAGCCAGAATGAGGCACTTACAGCGATTCATTGGGGTGTCCTCTTTGGCTCACCCCATCAAACACTGGAGCTGCCTGCAGATCACAAATCACAAGAGACTGACCAGAGTGGCAGCGACAGAAGATGAAGCTGCCGGAAGGTGGGTATAAGACCAGGGGCAAGGGAATTGCATTTAAAGCACTACGCTGGAGATGAGCTTTAAAAAGAAGAAAATCAAGATGTTGTTAATCTCCATCCAATGAAGTAATATTACACAGTGCTAAGGAGTTCAGTGTATAATGTGCACCTCTCTCTAATGGGAAGCAGATGCCATGTCTGCCTCACCACAAATGGGTCTCTGCAGTTCAGAACATCTATGGGTAAAGTAATCAATAGGATTGGTGACTGATTCTGCTCAGCGCCTGGCCCTAGTGGCCGATCACCAGCCTTAACATAGGACCCAGTGAAGTGAAAAAAAGCAATGGTATTCCTTGGGAAACTACAGATTTGCTATTGCCATTAACAGTTTCTCTGTTTCTGGTATAAATAGCTAAGGTGTAAACAGCCTGCCATCCTTGAGCAGCTGTTAAGATGAATGTAAAAGCCTTTAATTGGCCCAATAAATCTTAGTTTTATTTGGGGGGAAAAAAACAAACTCCTCTTTAAACAGGCTGGATATCCTCCTGCTCAGGGCTGCATTATTTCCCCAATGTTCAGTTTCGTCCATAAACCATCTTGGAGACTTGTCATGCACTGAGAAGGAACGCATACTAAGCACCCTGTTTTCATTTTCTAGAATGGCGATGTCTGCAAAGACTGTCTCCAGCTCGTCAACGACGTCCAAGAGGCGCTTAAAACCAACTCTTCTTTCGGCAAATCTCTGATTGAAAACGCTCTGAAAGAATGTGAACAGCTTGGTGGTATAAGTGACATGGTAAGCCTCTCCCTACAGTTATGTATTATCTAGTATCTGTTACTTGTCACTAAATAAAATGACTTGTCTGCGCCTTCGTGTAAAGAATGTTATCACTGTCACAGTAACGCGATCATTGTATTTGGTCAAAAACAAGCAACTGTTTGGAGTTTTTACACTTTCTGTTCTAAAAGGAGGGTGCCCTCACACCTTTACCCAAGTCAGTTGGATGCTTGTTTGGCCAGTAAGTCTTCCCTGACTCCCCCATGCATATCTATGCTGATTGTGTCCTGAATGAGGAGAGTATGGGTATGTGCCCACAGGACGCTTCTTGCATCATTCTGACCGTCAGAAAACCGGTGGTGAACTTCTGGGGCCTACAGTCCTGAGCTCTGAAGAGTCCAGCGTTTTTTCAGTGGTTTTACATCGTTTTTTCAGCGGTTGTATAGCGGACAACACCATTGATTATAATGACTCACTTTCCTTGCTCTAACCGCTTTAAAAACGCACTTGAAAATTGACATGCTCAATCTTCACAAACCGCCTGAAAACCAGTGAACTGGATGAAGATGAGCATAATATAACCGGCATAGTGGGCACAGCAGTTTCCAATTGCCATAGGTTTCAATGTTAATCCAAACGCTGGTTTGGATTAACATCAATTTAAATAAAACCAACATTAAAACGTCGGCGAAAACCGCACTACAACCGTCCTGTGGGCACATACCCTATAGCAGAGTATAGCAAGTTGGTGAGTGTCAGGCCGTTCACTTGAGAACAAATGGATGAAGCAATGTTCAGCATTGTGGATGCTTCTCTCCCCTGGCATCTGTTGTAGAGTTCAGCCACATGCAGCGGGTCAGCCAGGACTTATTTCGATGTCAATGGTAGCCTTAATAACTACACATTAAATTGGTGAAAGTGTGAAATTGCTTGTTGATTGACCTATTTCTTTTTTTTTTTTTTTTCTCCAGTGCAAGACTTATATTAATCAATATGGTGAACTCTGTTTACAAATGTTTATCCAAATGGTAAGTTCATTATTATCACAAATGTTTCTGTTCTTGTTGCCTTGTCTCTTAGGGTACCATCGCACCTGCTGACATCGCTGGAGATGGCAACGACGCATGGGAGCGAGCTCGTATTTGGCACCCCACCAGCGTTGCCATCGCATGTTTACATGCGGCGATACCTCTGGCGATGTTACAGGTGCTATCGCCGCTGGGGTGTCAACAAACCCCAGCGGTGATCCTGTAACATGGCAGCCTATGGCTCCCATCGCCTGTAACATCGGCGATCAGAGCAGTGCTGCGAAACCAGGCGACCAATCTAACGCCTCTTGACACGGGGCAACCCGGCGGCGATGATGCAGTCGATAGGCCACGCCCCTGCGTCGCATAAATCGACAAAGATGTCTCCAGGTGTGAGGGTACCCTTAGAATAATTGGTGGGCACACATGGGTACGGCTGGGATTATCTAATATTACATACCAGCCATTTATGTGAAAGCTGGTCCCTGTAATGCATGGGTGCACTGGTTTGGGGTGGGATAGTAGTGCAGTATAACTCTGCAATTTCATAGATCATATAGATAATTTTACATTGTGACCTCCCCTATAGTTTAGAGTGAAAGCTGTACTCTAGGGAAACTCATACTTGCAATTCTATTCGCTTGTGCTACCGTGACTAACCTAAAATACACCACATATGTTATTCTATTGGGGAATCTGTTTGCTTCATACTTTGTACTTTATTTGTACTGATCTCTCCTTTCTCTTTGGTGCTGGTCCTTTTGGTTTCTATAACTGATCAGGATCAGGTATGTGTATTTTACTGTGCATCTCACAAACCGCACATTACGTCTTTGGGCCGGTGGTGTGATTTGTAATAACCTTTTTAATAATCTAACTAGTGTGCTACCACCTAATATCCCTAACATATAGTACCCTTAATCAAGCATTTGGTGTTGCTGAATTGTGCCAGGATTAACCCATTCTCTGCATTGAAGACTGATTTCCTTGAATTGTGTGCTCTGTCTGTTCTATAGCTATGGCAATAAAGTCATGAACCCCTAATCTCCATATATTGCTCAATTTACAGCTAAGCAGAAATTTACACAACTAAACATGACCTTCTTAGTTAGCATTCTGATCAAACTGTATGAAGCCCACTTAAAGGAAAAATGGGGCCCACAAACCTCTATTTAATCAATGCCCAGCGATCAGTTCCCTTATCCACCTATCTTTCCCAGACAAGGTTTTAATTGTGAGCAGTGCCTGGTTTACCTTCACTTCCGCTTTCAGATAAGTCTTGGAGGCACATGGAGAGGTAGGATATTAGTGTAGGGACCATTCATATTTAGTTACCCCTTGATGGTTGGATGACTTCTGTGCTCTTCAGTCAAAAACCACTAAGCATCTTGTGTTAACATTTTACAGCAATATTGGAGTTCAAGGATTCATTACTCTCAGTGCGGCACCGCACCATGTATGTGTCATCCATGGTGCCCATTGCCACATCACGGGAAACCTCTTAGTGTGTACTTGACCTTAAAGGGGTGGTCCAGCACCTAAAATGTCCTTTCTAAATATCTATCGGTCTTTACACTTTAATCACTTATGTAGTTAGATATTACACTTTCTTATTTGGATATTAGCAGGATGTGTTTGTGTGTGTTGTGTTGTTTTTTTTTTTTTTTTTATACTGCATTTGAGTTTCGTTTAAGTAGAGTCTTAACCCCTTCCCAACCCATGACATAGGACGTCCTGGTCCGGTAAGGGTGTTTGATGTGAGCTCCGGCGCGGAGCTCACATCAAAGCCCCGACATCTCGGCTGATCTCATCAGCTGAGATGTCAGGGTAACAGCACCGATCGGATCAGGGATCCGATCAGCGCTGTTAACCCCTTGGATCCCACTGTCAATCACTGGTAGTTTCCCGCCTGCTCCGGAGATCCTGCGATGGCTAGACCCCCGAATGCTGTCGCTGAGCAGTTCCATGTTGTGGTTGGCAGGCGCTGCCAACCACAACAGGTCTGCGATTCTGAGAGATACAGATGAGCTGAAGCTCATCTGTGTCTCCCAGAAGCGATCGGACTGTGCAGCAAGGTGCCTCTTAAAAAGGTAGTGTAAAAAAAAACCAAAAAAAAAAAACCAAACACATTTGGTATCGCCGCATTCAGAATCACCCGATCTATCATCCTATTAAATCCACTCCGTAACGGAAAAAAATGGTCCAGCCACCAAAATTCCCTTTTTTTTTTTTTTTTTTTTTTGTCGCCGCAACATTGCTTTAAATTGCAATAACGGGCGATCAAAACTGCGGATCCCCCCAAAAAATGGTATCGTGAGAAACGTTGGCTCAAGACGCAAAAAATAAGCCATCAAGCAGCCCCAGATCCCGAAAAATGAGGGCGCTAAGGGTTGCAGAACATGGCGCAAAAATCTGTTTTTGTTTTTTCCAAACTTCTGAGTTTTTATTCACCACCTAGATACCAGTAAAATGTTGGGTGTCTACGAACTTGTACCAACCTGAGGCATCCACCCCGTCACGTCAGTTTTACCATATAGTGAACATGATGACTAAAATGCCCAAAAAACAAACGTGTAATTGCACTTTTTTTTTTTTTTTTTTTTTTTTTTTGCCATTTCCCTGTACACTATATGGTAAAATTATTGCATGTGAAAGTACAGCTCGTCCTGCAATAAACAAGCTGTCATATGTCTATATTGACAGAAAAATAGTTATGGCTCTTGGAAGCAGGGGAGCAAAAAACGAAAATGAAAAACGAAAAATTCCCGGGTCATGAAGGGGTTAAATGGGACATAAGAGGCTAGGACTGCACTATTTTCTCTTTCATGTCTGTTGCCATCCCTGGATCAGGATGTAATTGGTGGGCGGGCAGCGCTGCAGTTGCTTAAATTTCTTGCTTTTGCCGACCTCTGTGGTCTTGGATACATGGTGAGATGCTGTAAGAGTGACACAAACACTGCTCCACAGCATCTAGCACAGACCTTAAATAAATAGCCATCAGGAGGTATCACTGGTGTCACACAGCCTCTGTCAACCTGTCATTTATATACACATTTACTACATGGAGCAGGTTCACTTATGAAGGAGTATATGCATTGTTTGTTACCTTTTTACCATTCTGCATAGTTATTTATCATGTGTGAGGGGCTTACATAATGGCACACCTTTCCTTTTTTTTTTTTAGTCTTAATTTTCAGCCAGCACAGGTGATCTGTTCTACCTCGGGTTTGTGTGCACAGGAAAAGTCTTCCCCAATGTTGGAAATGACTCCTGCAAAAGCAATTGTTCCTGCAGTGAAACTTCAGCCTGCTGTCAAAGTAAGTTCTGTACTATGGAATTATTATAACGTTATGATGTGCTGAAAGTTTAAATCTTCACTGCATAATTTCTTTAATGTCCATTTTTTAGATTACAGAGAAACCTTCACAGTTCAATCCAGTTTGTGAACTTTGTGAAGTGGTAGTTAAAAAACTCGAAGATCTTCTAGACAAAAACTCTACACAGGTATGATTTATACTCTAACAGCTATAGAAATTGTCAGATGACAGGTCGTGTATCGGCCACCGTCTGGCACACTTTCCTGCCTGTGTTTTTTTGCAGATCTTTTTCTTTTAATAACTCAATTTGCTACCATAACGGACCTCTTGGCTTCATACTGAGCTGTTCAGTGGCATGGCCTCCGTTTTGCTTGAATTTATTTTGTAGGTAGAAGGATCTCCATAATTCAAAGTACGCATAAAATTTGGGAGCGATATATGGAGGTTGCTGAGCGTGAGGACATCATCCGCAAAAGCGAAATCTTAACTATTTGCTCCCAACCATAACCCCAGAGATGTCGCGATCCTGCCAGATTGCAGCCGCTACAAGCTCTATACAGTGTGCAAACAGGGGTGCCCCTTGTTGCCCCTTCTATCTAGTGCCATTTCAGATGGAAAAGGATTTGGAGGTGCGAACGGTGAGTTTAATGGCCGCCGTGTGATGGTTATATAACGATTTTAGTGCTGACATGAAGCCGCCTGGGATGCCAAAGATCTTTAATGTCCCAAAGAGGAAAGGCCAGGAGAGGCGGTCAAAAGCCTTCTCCACGTCAAGACTCAACACTAGCATCTGCTGTTTCCTCCGATTTGAGACATCCACCAAGTCCTCTACCCTCCTAGTGATATCTCCCCCTGACGACAGGGGATAAAGCTCTCCTGGTCTTTATAAAAAAGCTGGGGCAACCAGTTAAGTCTGGAGGCCTATAGCTTGGTGAAGATCTTCAAGTTGGAATTCGAGAGGGCTATCTGCCTATAATTTCCACAATCCAAGGGATCCTTGGGCGGCTTCGGGAGAATTCTATGGGAGTGGAGCATTGTGGACTGAATTGGATCGCCCTGAAGGAAAGAGTTAAACAACACAAACATCGGGAAGGAGCTCCTTAGCAAATGACTTGTAATAAGAATAGGTCAAACTGTTGGGACCCAGTGACTTCCCCTGGGGTAGACTCCAGAACCCCCTCCAATTCATCAGGGGAGAACACACCGTTAAGTGCATCAATTGCCTCCTGAGGCAGTGAAGGAAGGTCTAGGGCGGAGAGATAATCCTCAATCGCCGCTGACCCTTGGGGACTTGCGGTCAGCAGGATCTGTAAATTGTAAAGTGTGTTATAGAAGTTGTAGAAAATCTCTATGGTGCCTGGGTGATAATGGGTGACCCCCTTATCCTGTAGAGCTTGGTGACAGGAAACTAAGGAACGCTCCTTTAGTTGGAGAGTATGAACTTTATTGCCTTTCGTAGAATGTTTGCTTACAAAAAGTCAAAAGCTTGTCTGCTCTCCTCCATTGCCAGATCCTTCAAACTCTCCCTTCAGACCCCGTTACACGGCACAACATTGTTAACGATATCGCTTAATTTCATGGATTTGGAGTCGTTCAAGCGTCATCGTTACGACCTTGTTGCGTGTGACTCTGCAAAGTTGTAATAATGATAAATCGTTGGATCGTTTATCACAGGGTTGGGAACATGGTCTCAAACCACACGATCAGCCAGCCTGGTATATCGTTGTTTGACACCGCAATAACTGTCGTTTACGACTTCGCCCATTCACAGCAATGAGCAGGTATCGTTCCCTGCATTGTGTGAACAGTATCTGCTCACAACATTGGTGCGTTGTCCACGATATCTAGACATGTGACATCTCGCCAACTATGTCTGCAACGACCATGCGCCCAAGAGATCGTTGCCGACATCGTTCTAATGTCGTGCCGTGTAACGGGGTATTAAGTGTGATAACCTCCCTTAAAGTGAATAGAGAGGGAGATGGCAAGAGTTCCCACTCCTGAAGTTTCAATTGAGTGGCCAGGGACACCCAAGCCTCAGCATATTTGTTGGCCCTGGCACCCTCGCTGATAGTGGCCCCTCATCACCGCCTTGTGAGCCTCTCTTAGAACTGCCAGTGAGAAAACTGAGTCCACATTGAGCTAGAAGTATTCCACAAGCTGGTTTAGAAGGGAGGTCCTGATGGAGTCTTTGGGCAGGGATTTGTTCAAGCACCAGTGTCCAGACCTAGACCGGGCTGTGGCCCCCCTTTAAGATCCAAGGTCAGGGAAGCATGATCCTACCATGTAATGGAACCAAATTCCACCCTCTCTACGTGCCCCAGCAAAAGTGCATTTACAGAGAAATAATCCTTGTATGGGTCTGGTGGGGTGTGAAAAGAGAGAATGCCCTCTCCTGTGTGGTCCACCCTCCAAGCTTCATATAAGGCTTCAGATCTAATAATCTTTCGGAAGTTCAAGAATAACTTCCTTAAAGCCTCAGAGGGTGGATGACCCCTGACAGAGATCCTATAAGAGACCCCCGAAAACAGGAGATCAAAATCACCACCCAATATTGTTGCTGTAAGAGGAAGCCCCCGAATCAGAGAGGATCCCCCTCAGGAAGCGGATCGGACCGTCATTCGGGATGTATATATACAGTTGTGGCCAAAAGTATTGACACCCCTGCAATTCTGTCAGATAATACTCAGTTTCTTCCTGAAAATGATTGCAATCACAAATTCTTTGGTATTATTATCTTCATTTAATTTGTCTTCAATGAAAAAACACAAAATTGCTAAAGCCAAATTGGATATAATTCCACACCAAACATAAAGGGGGTGGACAAAAGTACTGGCACTGTTAGAAAAATCATGTGATGCTTCTCTAATTAGTGTAATTAACAGCACCTGTAACTTACCTGTGGCACATAACAGGTGTTGGCAATAACTAAATCACACTTGCAGCCAGTTGACATGGATTAAAGTTGACTCAAACTCTGTCCTGTGTCCTTGTGTGTACCACATTGAGCATGGAGAAAAGAAAGATGACCAAAGAACTGTCTGAGGACTTGAGAAACCAAATTGTGAGGAAGCATGAGCAATCTCAAGGCTACAAGTCCATCTCCAAACACCTGAATGTTCCTGTGTCTACCGTGCGCAGTGTCAAGAAGTTTAAAGCCCATGGCACTGTGGCTAACCTCCCTAGATGTGGACGGAGAAGAAAAATTGACGAGAGATTTTAACAGAAGATTGTGCCTATGGTGGATAAAGAACCTCGACTAACATCCAAACAAGTTCAAGCTGCCCTGCAGTGCGAGGGTACAACAGTGTCAACCTGTACTATCCGTCGGCGTCTGAATGAAAAGGGACTCTATGGTAGGATACCCAGGAAGACCCCACTTCTTACCCCGAGATATAAAAAAGTCAGGCTGGAGTTTGCCTAAAGTTACCTGAGAAAGCCTAAAACGTTTTGGAAGCATGTTCTCTGGTCAGATGAGACAAAAGTAGAGCTTTTTGGGCAAAGGCATCAGCATAGAGTTTACAGGAGAGAAAAAGACCTTTAAAGATAAGAACACGGTCCCTACAGTCAAACATGGCGGAGGTTCCCTAATGTTTTGGGGTTGCTTTGCTGCCTCTGGCACTGGACTGCTTGACCGTGTGCATGGCATTATGAAGTCTGAAGACTACCAACAAATTTTGCAGCATAATGTAGGGTCCAGTGTGAGAAAGCTGGGTCTCCCTCAGAGGTCATGGGTCTTCCAGAAGTACATTGACCCAAAACACACTTCAAAAAGCACTAGAAAATGGTTTGAGAGAAAGCACTGGAGACTTCTAAGGTGGCCATCAATGAGTCCAGACCTGAATCCCATAGAACACTTGTGGAGAGATGTAAAAATGGCAGTTTGGAGAAGGCACCCTTCAAATATCAGGGACCTGGAGCATTTTTGCCAGAGAAGAATGGTCTAAAAATCCAGCAGAGCATTGTAAGAAACTCATTGATGGTTACCGGAAGCGGTTGATCGCAGTTATTTTTGCTAAAGGTTGTGCAACCAAGTATTAGGCTGAGGGTGCCAATACTTTTGTCTGGCCCATTTTCGGAGTTTTGTGTGAAAAGATCAATGTTTTGCTTTTTTCTTCATTCTCTTTTGTGTTTTTTTTCATTGAAGACAAATTAAATGAAGATAATAATACCAAAGAATTTGTGATTGCAATCATTTTCAGGAAGAAACGGAGTATTATCTGACAGAATTGCAGGGGTGTCAATACTGTATGTTGGCTAGTATAAAAGGGAACCCCCCCCTGAAGAGCCTCCAAAACCACATCTACCATGAGTGTCTGTGAGAAGCAGTAACCTGGATAGGGCAGCTAGGAGCTATTAGAATTGCCCCCACCCCCCCTCCCTTCCTGGAATCCAAGTAAGCCGAATATTGGTGGGGGAAGTTATGTGCCGCAAATTTAAATGGGCTTTATGAGTCAAAGTGCGTTTCTTGCAGGAAAGCTAGAATAGCCTTGGAGCGGAGCTCTTGAGCTAGTTTCCTCTTACGAGGGGAGTTAAGGCCCTTCACATTGGGAGATATAATGCGAGCCATATTGAGAGTTCAACCATAGGGAAGGATTCTGGGCACTAGAGTTCCACAAGTCTGCCCAGGGTCCAGTCACAAAATGTCTGTTCTTCTAAATCTTTGGATGACACTCCCCATTAGATGAAGGTTCTTTTAATCTAAGTGCTCTGTTGTGAGGTGCGGGTTACAAACATTGTGGCGGGGAGGACAACGGGCGCGTGTTTCGCCTGATTAGGCTTCCACGGGTTGATTGGACCCGTGGAAGCCTAATCGGGTGAAACGTGCACCCGTCGTCCTCCCTCACCGCTACATAATGTTTGTAACCCGCACCTCTTAACGGAGGACTTGGATTAAAAGAACCTTCATCTAATGGTGAGTGTCTGTTTCTTCTAAATCTTTCCATATTGAGAGAGTAATGGGGGTGATGAAGCAAAGTTCTCAGGTGTACCTGTGTGGATGCAGTAACCCATGAGTCATCGCAGCAGGACTGACTGACCAATTGAAGTCTAACTTGGATCGTGCCAAGGAGGTGAGCAGGGTCTGGAAGAACACGAGGGAAGAACATTGAGGGAAAGTAGAGATGAGGACTAACTATAAAAGAAATTTGGAATGAGATAAACAGAAAATTTGCATAATTAACATTACCCGAGATTTAACCCAGTCAGGGATCTCCCGAGAGGCTATATTTGGGCCACACAAGGCCAATAAAAAGAAAATGGAAATACCATACCTAGTCTCTGCTAGGGTCCCTGTAGTGGGTTGGGGGGTTAGTGTCCAGAAAATCTTGAGTCCAGTTCAGCGAGCAGCTCCACAGACAGGGTAGTCAAGGTGGAGAAAAAAATTGGGATGAAGCTCCCACCAACCACCTGGACCCAAACATGAATGCCCCCATAAGAGGAGATGCTGACAATGCTCTAGTCATTGAGACAGGCAGCAAACCTTAACCCCACAAACACAGCGGATGATATAAGCCCGAGCAGAAGGTCAGACAATGTTGCCACCTCCCCCGCCCCCGAATTTCGACCACACTGGGGTTGGGGGAACTCCAGTATGTACAAGATCCAGGGTGGAATGTGGACATCCGGGACCTCCAGGGCTTCGTAAGAAGCTGGGACATCTGCTGGTGTGCGTAGGGTAGCTTATTTCCCCTCTTTCCTGGCGGTCAAGGCAAATGGGCCCCCCATTGATATGGTATCTGATGGTCCTGCAGGGGCCTAAGGGGTGTCCGCTTCTGCTAGGTGATGTGGGAGATGTCTGGGTGCAGCTGGACCTCCGCATCATTATATGTGGGGGCACTGTTCCTCATTTTGGTCTTGAACATGATTAACTGTCTAGTAGCAAAATCGTGGACGCAACATATGTCCTGAGGTTGTGCTGACATGTTTTTGGGCTTCAGTGCCCTATTCAGCTTGGTGATGTTAGGAGAAGGAGCTCCGAGGACCTCATTTAAGATGGTCTGCAGGATCGAGCCAGGGGATTCAGCATCCACAGCTTCGGGTATTCCCCGCAAGCGTATATTGCATCGGTGCCCTCTGTTGTCAAGGCCCTTTAAATGGGACTGCATTTCCTCCATAACGGGTGGCTCCTGGCACTCGCCCACTTCCTGAGTGTCCCCCTGCTGTTGAGCGTGGCATGGAGCGGTCTCCTTCCCTGCACCACGTGCCAGGGAAGATGGTGCCTGTATCTCCTCCTGAGTCTGTAAATATAGCCACGGCACACACAAAAGATGAGATTTTTGGTATCTTTGTGTTCTTTATTACAACTTGTTCTTGTCAACCTTTTATATCACAACGTTTCGGCTCAAGGCGAGCCTTTCTCAAGTGAATCTTGTGGATGTGGTTAGAGTACGTGGGTAGTTTCCCACATGAGGACAGGCTCCTGTCCCTCCATACAGACCAGCCACTATGCTGTTGCTACACTTGCACTAAGAATTTAGGATGGAGTCACCTGCTGAGTATCCCCTGAGGGTACTGGCCTGAGCGGATGCTCATGTGGGAACTTACCCACGTACTCTAACCACATCCACAAGATTCACTTGAGAAAGGCTCGCCTTGAGCCGAAACGTTGTGTGATACAACTTGTTCTTGTCAACCTTTATAATAAAGAACACAAAGATACCAAAAATCTCCATCTTTTTTGTGTGCCGGGGCTATATTTACAGACTCTGCAGCCTTTTTTTCCCCAGAGAATCCAAACGGTGGTTGAGCTGTACTATATGCTCTCTAAATGTATCTCCTCCTGAGCTTGTTCCAGGCCCAGGAATGCTTCCAGCGTGGTCTACTGTGTCGGTGGGCCTGTTGATGGTTGCTGCAGGGCCTTGCTACGTCTGGGACCCATGGAGGAAAGGCACCGTGGGGATGCAGGTACTTAAATTGCAAATTTAGCTGAGGGTCAGCAGGAGCTTCTCTGCACCACGTCCTCTCAGCACGGCTTCCAGACATGCCCCCTCAGCGTAACACTCTTAAACTAGATAAACAAATTCTGCATCCTCTTGCCATGAATGAGCGAAAACGTTGATGCCAGTTTTAATTTTAATTGCTTCTTACTCCTGACTGACGTTTCACTTAATCTATCTTCACCAAATACAGATTGCATGTGGGAATTTTATATTACTAGATTACAACCGAATACTTAAACTCTCATGAATAGTAGGTCTACTCGTGCTGACTGTAGCTCGCACATTGTTGTTGCACCAACTGCCATCTCCTCCCTTCATGGAATGCTGTTGCTCCAACTACTGCATTGCAGAATACATTAGAAGCTTCGGCCCTCCCCCCCCCCCCTTTCTTTTGTTTAATGACTGATCTTCCTACAATGAAATATTTCATTCTTTCCTCTACAGGAGTATATAGATAAAGTTCTTGAAGAAATCTGCAACCTTATTCCTCCCAAATATCATGACAAGTGCAAAGACTTTATTGATATGTACAGTGCAGCTATTATTGAACTGTTAAAGAACGAGATTTCGCCAAAACTAATCTGTATGACTATTGGATGTTGCAGTTTCCGCGAACGCAAGATGGGTAAAAATTGCTGATTTTCTTTTTTTTTTTTTTTTTCGATAATTGATACGAGGTGAATGTTAAAGCAGTTGTTTAATTCTACATCTCCGTAGTGATTTCAGTGGGTCTAGTTTCTGCAGCTCTAAAGGCCACGTTACACACAGATATCTGTGACCAACATCTGAACAGATCTCTGGTTGCAGTGAAATCATGGACACATTGTTCCATTTTGTGGCTGTGTACAAATAAGCAATGTGTCCATGATTTCACTGCAACCAGAGATCTGTTCAGATGTTGGTCACAGATCTGTGTGTAAAGTGGCCTTAAAATGTACGGCCAAGTCGATAAGCTGGGTAGAACAAGCATATATATTCCTGTTTACATTTTCCATCATGTTTTGCAATTTGTCTCAAGAAAACGCACAGTAGTTTAAAGGGGACCTGTCAGTTACTTTATGCCCCCAAAACAATCACTTGCTGTCCCTGCAGCTTCATAGTCCATCCCTAATCATCCCTGTCGGACCTAAATGTGTAGTATAAGGGTACATTTCCCTCTAGGTATAAGGCATCATCAAGATGTGTGGGGTTCTCTGAGGCTCCAGTTCTCCCCCCCCCCCCCCCCCCCCCCCTTCCTCTATGGCTATGGTTCGGTGGGCTAATAACCTAATTTACAATCACTCCTAGTATTTTAATTCTCTGTGGGCTCCTTGTATATGTGATGCCACAGGGTGTAATTTCCGGTCCTGTGCGTTGTGTGGGAGTAACATTAAGATCCTTTATTCTACTTTCTTGTGGGGTGGTCCAAGTCCGATGAGCATCGCTTCTCTTGATCACTTCGGATCTCAAATTCGAGGTCTGCACAGTGCAGGTTTAGAGGATTTCCTTAGCATTTGACAGTTGGATTTATCACCTGTGCTTGAGATTAAATTACCAACTGTCAAATGCTTAATAAATACTGAAAACATGACCGGTTTGTAGCCCTTGAGTTCTGGAGTTTGAGACCCCTGTTCTATGTCATCCACAGTCTCCTCCATTGTTCTCCTGGCCTCAACGGGGCAGAGAGAAGTACTGTAATGCGCAGAGTTTGAAAGGCCAAAGAACGTCTGTGCAGGCGCACTACAATACTGCTCTCCCCCTCAGCAGTGTAGAGAGAAGTGCAGGTGTGTGATAGAGGACACTGTGTGAATGATGTAGCATGCCTCATCCAAATAAATCAAGAGAAGATGCCAGATCAAGACAAGCCACGCTCCTCAGACCGGACTGCCCCGTAGGTAAATAAAATAAGTTATTTTTCAGAATGTACAGATCAGCCAGGGACTTGTACAGCATTGTAGAATACTGTATACGTAAGGGCTTACAGGTGGAGGACTCATTTCACATGGGATAAACCTGGTGACTGGTTCCCTTTCCATTTTTTGTGCTAAACTTTTTAAAAACTTCCTTCTAACAGTAAAACTCAGCTCTGAACATATTCAGTCTGGAGGAAGCTGCGCAGTTTGCAAGATGATTGTACAGTACGTGGACGAGATTCTGAGCAAAAACATTACTCAGGAGAGAATTAAGAACGCTTTACATGTGGTGTGTAATTACCTGCCACCCAGCATGGCAGACGAGGTAAGGCACTGCTGCCTGTATTGTCCTGAATAATTAGTATGTTGAATATAGTTTGTTTTTCGTGCCACATGATTGATTTTTCACTGGTTCTAATTTTTCTGTATCTAAATTTTATTTTTTTTCATATAAACTATTCACATTAAAATCCTTCATCTCAACCAGTTTACAAACTGTGCGCTACCAAAGTTACAGGAAGCCACAAATCCAAGCCTCATGATCACTGCTGTGCAAAGTCTTCTGTAGCTCAGGCTACGTTACCATTATAGCTGTGCAGTCTTCACCTGTAAAGTGGTTACCCAAGTTAAAACAAAATATCCCTCACCCCTTGGTCACAGTTTCAGTGATTCTGCATTGCCTCCCTGTGGTCGTCAAAATGCACACATGGCTGGAACTGTGCTAGCCCAAAACCTAGGGGGAGTGTGTGTGATGTCATTAAAGGAGGGAGTTGATCAGTAGTGGGTAGCCCCCATTAATGAAAAAATAAGTTTGGTCAAGGTTCCTGTCAATGTATTCTAACCCTCACTGTTCGGTCATCATAGGGCATGCCTGGAATATCGCAGATTTTCAGGCTTTGAACTGTCATTTAAGAGCTAAATCACTCTGTGGGTGCGATAAAATGTCACACAGCAAATGGACATCTACCAAGGGTGAGCACCCCCTAAATTGTAAAAGGCTGCCAGATGGCCACTGCTCTATGTATGTTTGACTTCAGTCAACGGTAATCCCTGGTGGTGCTGATATCAAATGTACCGTGTCTGCTTATTTCAAGGACCGGATCGTAAATTCTGCGTACTGACAGTTTGTTGAAGTTCAGTTTGCAGTTATCTAAAGCATAGGTCCCCAACTCCAGTCCTCAAGGCCCACCAACGGTCCAGGTTTTCATTATTTCCTTAGAAATTTGACAGTTGGTATTTCAATCTCCTGCACAGGTGATGATTCCAATTGTCAAATGCCAAGGAAATCCTGAAAACATGCACTGTTGGGGCCTTGAGGCCTGGAGTTGGGGACCTCTGATCTAAAGTATATGGCTGGCAGGGCTGAAACTGCTCCAGATATCATAATGTTGTAATGCTGTCAGCATTTTATGGCTCTGTAAAATGCAGCTGCTGAAAGTGCTGTCAGCACAGACAGCGGGGCAGGGAAGCAACATGTCTATATACAAAAGCAGTGTCATCACTGAGAATTTAAGGGTTAATGTTCCAATGCTAACACTACATTGAACCATTACAAGTCTTGTTAACTCTTTACTGCACGTGTTATATGATGATCATCCTTAGTTTATTCTGTGCTTTTTTAGTGCAGTGCCCTTGTTGACACCTATGAAGGTTTGTTCATTCAGCTCCTTCTGCAAACATTGGACCCAACCTTTGTCTGCGAGGTAAGATTTAGACATGATTTGCTTGTCATTTTTCAGTTTTTTAAAGTTTTAAAAGTGTTTTTTTTTTTTTTTTTTTTACTTCTAACAGAAAATGGAGCTCTGCCCCAAATCCTCAAAACCACTTTTGGGAAGTGAAAAATGTATGTGGGGGCCGAGTTACTGGTGCCGGGACATGGAGACTGCCGGGAGCTGCAATGTAAGGGTCGCTTATTGTTTTTAATCAATTTGCAGGTGTAGTTGTTTTACACTTTCCCCGTATTCTTCACATTTAATATACATTTGCTTCATATAGTGTGTAGTGTATTTTTTTTTTTTCTTTGTATGATGTAAGAGGCTGTATGGCTAAATGATATATTAAAAGCTTCTTAATCATGTCTAGTGCCTCGCTGCTACTATAGCATCTATATATTCTTTGCACTGGTGTCATGTCCAACATCCCCGCTGAAGTTAACTATTTTATTTGTTTTGTTTTAGGCTATTGAGCACTGCAAGCGTCATGTGTGGAACTAGAAATCACTGCCCAAATCAACAGTAATGGACTGGAGCAAGCAACTTTTTTTTTTTTTTTTTTCATTTCAAATAACAACCCCCCCCTCCCCAACCCCACCCAAACACTCCTTCCCTCTGACCCCCTCCTCCCCCATCCCTTTCCTCTGACACCCCCCCCCCCCCCCCCCCCCCCAGATCTAGTGTTCTATTGACATGCAGAAGAAAATGTGCGGAGAAGTAATAAGTAGATGTACATATTTGTTCTTTAAAGAGAATGGAGAATAATAATTTTTTTTTTATTCGATGGCTTTCATTAAATTTTAAGCTTGTTGATCATGTAATATAAGCTTATCGCATAGCCAGCTTTTTACTATACAGTCTATACGGATCTGTTTCCGATACATTCATTTCAGTCTCTACACGTGTCTTCAGTGATTGCCTGAGCTTGGGTAGAAAGGGGGAAACATGTCTGCTGTTTCTAATCATTCAAACTCACAAGTTTGCTTTTGTTGTGTGTTTTTGGCCATTAATGTTCGGTTATTGTCCCATTTTCTATTGTTACTGCTTTTAAAATTTTACTAATGTAACATGCTAAATCTGAGACTTGAATTCATTTAACGTTTTTGAACTACTGTCAAACTTTAGATACAACAGGTATAGATTGACTTGTTTCTTGCACTAAAGGATAATAAAAGCTAATATTCGATTTTTGGGTCTGTATTCTCATTCTGATCACTTGGGCCATTAGTGGGTTTTGGGGACTTGATGGACATTTCATCATTAGCTCAGTTATCCAATGATATGCTATTGATATTTAGTATTGAATGACAACCTAAAACAAACAGCAGTTAGTAAGGGGTTGCACTGAGTGGTGTTTCTGCCATTCACATAAAACCAACAAGTCTGAAGAAATCTGCATGCAGATCCCAACCCGGCTGCCCTGGACGTTGGATGCTGAAATCGGAGCTAAAATGAAAAATTAAGTGCAGGAGACGGTCAAAAGATGACTCCAGCCAGATCCCAACTTATAATGAATGGTAACATTTACATTGTGAGAGGAAATTAAGCAACTTTTCTGGTCATCATAATGGGAGACCCAGACAATGGGGTTTAGGGCACTGCCCTCCGGAGGTCACACTAGGTACTACAAGTTTGTAGACACCGCCCCCTCCGCTTATAAACCCCTACCGCAGGGAACATCCTCAGTTTTAACCTTAGTGTGCTCGGAGGATCACGCTTTGCTTGCACTTCACTGCATTCTCACTACTTACGTGATGGCGTCTGAAGACAAGGTAATAAGGTCCCAGTCGGGACCGGTGACAGCCTCCCCGCTCACCCTTAGTGGCACACGCTGGTGGAGGTACCGGAGGGTCTAGTGCCTGGACACCTGGTGTTCTCCCGGTACGCTGTTACACTCCTCTCCATCCCTCTCGGGGGGGCTCTGGTGAGTGGGAGATGGGAGCCTTGCACAGCTCCGCTCCGTCCGAGGCCTCCCTAAATGGTGCTTACAGACCGGACTGGAGCCAGCCCAGTCCGAGGCCTCCCTAAATGGTGCTTACACTCCGGACTGGGCTGAGCGGCCCAGTCTGAGGCCTCCCTAAATGGTGCTTACACTCCAGACTGGTGCTGCACCCCCGTCCGAGGCCTCCCTAAATGGTGCTTACAGACCGGACCGGCACTGAGGCACTCTGTGTCTCCTGTGTGCCTGGGGTAGTGTCTGGCACTTTATGTGTTTCATGACACTCAGACCGCGCGTTGCCCTCGGGCCCGCGGTTCTGCGGGTGTACCCTGTGCTGGGGTCGCCCTGGCTGACCGCCCTGTGTGTCACAGGGGCTGAGGCCGTAGGCTGCGGATGTGTGACATGTATTTGCAGTCTGTGTACAATGTTTTTTACACTGTTTCCCGCGCTGCGGGCTCCAGCTCCCTCATGAGAAGGATGCTTGGAGGATGGGATGCAGCCCGTGCGGTGACGTCACCGCGGGGCGTGTGTGTGGGTTTCCCGCGTGTCTTCGGCGCCGCCCACAGTTTCACTGTCGGCGGCCATCTTTACCCTCACTTCCCGGCTGGGAACTGTATGCAGCGTGCGTCTGCACTCCAGAGGGGAGACCGGAAGACGGCGCGGAGGTCACACACACACACCGCTCCCTCATACCGCTTTACAGCGGTCGGTAAGCCACCGGGATCCCCGGTTTTATTGTCTGCAATTGAGCTTATCTACCCCTACTGTGGCCATGTCCTCAGCTGGGAAGCGGGCTGCTAAGGCGGCCGAGACCACCGTTACATGTGCTACGTGCAATGGAACACTGGTGGAGGGGTCCTGCAATAACTGTGGACGCCCAGAGGCCCGGGCTGCAACTGCTGGGTCAGCAACCCCGGTGCTATACCCCGAGGTTCAGGTGATCTCAGGGCCATGGGAGACTCAGAACAGGATCAATGAATCTCTGTTGTCTCAGCTGTCCTCCATGTCGCAATCCCTGGAGGCACTTAATAGGAGACTGGATAGCCCAGCTACTCCGTCCAGTTACCCCCGGGTGTCTCCCTCTTCTGCTGTGAGACCCCTTAAGCGGGCTCGCCGTGAGGCTTCACCCGAGCTCCAGACTCTCTCTGAGGAGGAGCGTTCCTCTGATGGTGAGGAAGATGATGGGGGTTCAACTTTCGGGTCAACGTCTGTGTCTGAACCTCCAGAGGGGGTGGAGGATCTGGTGTCCTCTATTAACGAGTCCTTGCGTCTCGTGACATCCCCTGAGGAGGTGGCTGTACACCCGAAGGAGGTCTATCAATGGCTGCGGCCTGAGGCTAGACCAAGTGGCTCCTTCTTGGATCACACCAACTTTGGAAGGGTGGTTAGGGCACCCAGGTTACATCCTGGGCGGCGTTATGTCCGAAAACCGAAGGACACTCGCTTTCCCTTCCCCCAGGAGGTGCTTCAGGAATGGTCGCAGTCCCCGAAGGTGGATGCTTCCATGACCAGGATTGCTGCACGCTCCCTATTTTCTGCCTCTGATAGCTCCTCGTTGAAGGATCCGACTGATAGACAGGTCGAGCAACTCGCCAAGTCTTCCTATGAGGCTGTGGGGTCGTCCTTTGCCCCCAATTTTGCCGCGGTTTGGACCTTACAAGCAATTACTGTCTGCTTGGATGGTATCGCGGAACTGGCAAGGTCCAGTCCAGAGGTCAAGGCACTTACCGAGAGGGCAAGAGCTTATGCTGACTACGCCAGGACGGCGTCTCTGGAAGCTGCTAATCGCTCAGCTGTGGCCTCGGCCAATGCTATTGCGATTCGTAGGTTGTTGTGGCTGCGTCTCTGGGACTCAGATGCCACATCTAAGAAGATTTTGCAGAATCTTCCATTTGCTGGTGACAGGCTGTTTGGCACTGAACTGGACAGGCTTATAAAGGATTCTGCTGAGTCTAAGATACCGCAGAATAAGCCTAAGCCACGATATACGGTGAAAAGGAACCCTAAGCAGTGGTCCTTTCGCTCCAGCTTACAGTCATCAGCATCGTCCGCTCGTGCGGACCGAGGGGGCAAGCCTGCTTCGCAGTGGCGCACCAAGAGTCGTCCCAAGAAGCCGGCGGGGGCAGCAGCTGCCACCCCCAAACCCGCCTCTACATGACTCGCTCTACCTTCCTGCCTCCCCACAGGTGGGGGGCCGCTTGTCTCACTTTCAAGACCAGTGGCTTCTTCACGTTCAAGATCAGTGGGTTCGAGACGTGGTCTCGAGAGGTTACAGGATAGAGCTGACATCACAACCTTTACACCGGTTCCATCGGTCGGTCCCATCGCCAGACAAGGCTCAGGCTTTTCATCTGGTGTTGGAAGGTCTCCGCAGGGACGGAGTGGTGGTCCCAGTGCCCACGGCAGAGAGGTTCAGGGGTTTTTACTCCAACCTCTTTATCGTCCCAAAGAAGGACGGATCCTTCCGCCCGGTTCTGGACTTGAAGTTGTTCAACCGCCACGTGCTGGTTCGGAAGTTCCGTATGGAATCACTGCGCTCAGTGATCGCGGCTGTGTCACAGGGGGACTTCTTAGCGTCCATAGATATCAGAGACGCTTACCTTCACGTGCCCATTGCACCGGCTCACCAGCGATGGTTGAGATTTGCAGTGGGGGAGGAACACTTCCAATTTGTGGCGCTGCCGTTCGGCTTGGCCTCAGCACCGCGGGTGTTCACAAAAGTGATGGCCTCTATGATGGCTCTCCTGCACGTGCAGGGCCATGCCGTCATTCCCTATTTGGACGACCTGCTGGTCAGGGCGCCATCGGAACACCTCTGTCAAGCGAGCCTGGATGTGACCATGCGGTCTCTGGAACAATTCTGTTGGCTCCTCAATGTTCAGAAGTCAACCTTGGTTCCGACCCAGTCCTTGACTTATTTGGGCATGGACTTCAACACGTCCTCAGCCCTGGTGTCTCTGCCACAATCCAAACAGGTGGCGATCCGATCGGGAGTACAAGCAGTGCTCCTGTCACCACAATCATCCCTTCGTGGGTTGATGAAGCTGGTGGGACACATGGTGGCGGCGATAGAGGCGGTGCCGTTTGCACAATTTCGCCTCCGTCCTCTCCAGCTGGAGATCCTACGCAGGTGGGACAAGAGGACGATCTCGCTGAATCGGCTGGTGACACTGTCACAACCGACCCGAGATTCCCTGCAGTGGTGGCTTCAACCACATCACTTGTCGCGGGGCCGGTCCTTCATAAAACCGTCTGGGTTTCTGGTGACCACCGACGCCAGTCTAAAGGGCTGGGGTGCGGTGTTCTTACACCACAGGGCCCAAGGCCTCTGGACTCTGTCGGAGTCGGCATTGCAGATCAACGTGCTGGAGATCAAGGCGATCTATCTAGCACTCCTGGCTTTTCAGAGATTCCTCTCGGGACATCCCATCCGGGTTCAGTCCGACAATGCGACGGCCGTCGCTTATATAAATCATCAAGGAGGAACCAGGAGTGCAGAGGCTCTGGCTGCAGTCCACCGCATCCTATCCTGGGCGGAGGACAACAACTGCCTGATCTCCGCAGTTCACATCCCAGGGGTCGAAAACTGGGAGGCCGACTATCTGAGCAGGCAGGGGATGGACGCCGGAGAGTGGGCCCTTCATCCAGACGTCTTTCGGGACATCTGCAGCAGATGGGGCACTCCGGACGTGGATCTGATGGCCTCACGGCTGAATCATCAGGTTCCGCAATACATGGCGAGGTCATGGGACCCCCAGTCGTTGGGAGCGGACGCCCTGATCTTGACTTGGTCCAAATTCAATCTACCATATGTGTTCCCTCCTCTGGCTCTGATTCCCAGGGTGCTGTGGAAAATCAGGTCGGAATGCAGGGTAGCCATTCTAGTGGCTCCAGACTGGCCCAGGAGGTCCTGGTATCCGGACCTGTGGCAACTGTCAGGCGGACACAGGTGGGCTCTTCCAGAACGCGCAGATCTTCTCGCGCAAGGCCCATTCTTCCACCTCAATTCCAAGGCCCTCAGATTGACTGCATGGCTCTTGAGGCCTGGCTGCTGACATCCAGGGGGTTCTCCCCTACAGTGGTTGCCACTATGAATCGGGCTAGAAAGCCAGTTTCCAGAAAAATGTACCACAGGACGTGGAAAATCTTTTTTACCTGGTGTGCCTCTGGGGGCCGGTCTCCGTGGCCCTTGTCCATCCCGACATTGTTGGCATTTCTACAGTCGGGTTTGGAGTTGGGATTATCCCTTGGCTCCTTAAAGGGTCAGGTCTCAGCACTTTCTGTGCTGTTTGACAGACGATTGGCGCTTCTCCCGAAGGTCCGTCAATTTCTGCAGGGGGTGTCGCGGATGGTTCCACCCTACAAAAGACCTCTGGATCCGTGGGACCTTAACATGGTCCTGGCGGCATTGCAAAAACCGCCATTTGAGCCTCTGAGGGAGGTTTCCCTTTCTCGTCTGTCCCAGAAAGTGGCTTTTCTGGTGGCGATTACATCTCTGAGGAGGGTCTCAGAATTGGCTGCACTATCGTGCAAGTCTCCCTTTCTGGTGGTTCACCAAGACAAGGTGGTGTTACGTCCACGGCCGGAATTCTTGCCAAAGGTGGTTTCAACGTTTCACCTGAACCAGGAGATTGTTCTCCCATCATTTTGCCCCGCTCCCGTTCATCAGGTTGAGCGCGACCTCCATACTCTGGATCTCGTGAGAGCTATACGCATTTATATGTCCAGAACCGCCTCCTTTAGGAGTTCGGATTCTTTGTTTGTTCTTGCGACAGGTCGCTGTAAGGGGTCCGCGGCTTCAAAGTCAACCTTAGCCAGGTGGATTAAGGCTTCCATTCAAGAGGCTTACCAGTCTTCTGGTTTGCCTCTCCCGGTGGGATTGAAGGCTCACTCTACCAGAGCCGTAGGTGCCTCATGGGCCTTGCGACATAGAGCGTCTGCTCTACAGGTGTGTCAGGCGGCCACTTGGTCCAGCCTACACACTTTCTCTAAGCACTATATGGTGCATGCCCATGCCTCTGCGGATGCAAATTTGGGCAGGCGGGTTCTACAGGCGGCGGTTGCCCACCTTTAAAAGGGAACCATGTTATCCGTCTTGTTGAGGAACTCTTCCCGCCCTGGGGTATTGCTTTAGGACATCCCCATTGTCTGGGTCTCCCATTATGATGACCAGAAAAAAGAGAATTTTGTTTACGTACCGTAAATTCTTTTTTCTTTAATCATCAATGGGAGACCCAGTACCCACCCAGTTGTTCCTTTGCATGTTTTGCATTGGCTCTGTTCTCTGTTGAGACAGTGTTTGCCGGGTTGTTGAACCGTTTGTGCACGGTGTTCTTCCCGATGTTTCGGGTGTGGTTTATTTTCCTCCTCGCAGCTTGTAGACCAAACTGAGGATGTTCCCTGCGGTAGGGGTTTATAAGCGGAGGGGGCGGTGTCTACAAACTTGTAGTACCTAGTGTGACCTCCGGAGGGCAGTG
Organism: Allobates femoralis; assembly: GCA_033576535.1. Classification (NCBI taxonomy): domain Eukaryota; kingdom Metazoa; phylum Chordata; class Amphibia; order Anura; family Aromobatidae; genus Allobates; species Allobates femoralis. The sequence goes on from JARQOC010000006.1 coordinate 141,506,532, forward strand.
CCCTAAACCCCATTGTCTGGGTCTCCCATTGATGATTAAAGAAAAAAGAATTTACGGTACGTAAACAAAATTCTCTTTTTTATCCCCTTATATTGCTAAAGCCTGTTGATACCTTCCTGACCTGGGCAAATCTTCCAATTCCGACCAAGTGTCACTTTTTGCGCTATTTTTAATGAATGAATATATTTGGAACTATTCGTTACTCGCACAAATATTAAGGTATTCGGGATGTTCGCTACACAGCGAGTATCGTGGGTGCTCAAAAGTGATGTAAGTTAAAGATCTAAGGCTGGCTTCACACCAAGGTCTGATCAGGTCCGGGACTGTCTGATGTTAACCAGACAGCCCCGGACCCGATTTTGAAAGCGAACCGGAGGATAAATATGCCCTCCAGGCCGGTTTGCAGCCAGATTTGCAAGATCACAGCTGCTGAAACTTCAAGATTGCGGCGAGCGCTTGCTGCTAAACTCCAGCAGCCGACGTCCAGATCAAATTATTTTTTTTTTTTTTGTCTGAACTGAACTCCCATGATAGTGTGCTGGATCTGGGAGGATCTGATGTTGTCCGATTTTTGCCCCAGACACAAACTCCAAGCAACGTTTTTGTGTCCGGGAAAAAAAAAATCCAAATTCTCTCGGACAGATGGAAACCGGTTGGCAAATGGCTGCCATCCAGTCCCATAGGGCTGCATTACTGCAAAATCTCGTCCGGGGCTGTCAGGTTCGCACCGGATAGCCCCGAACCTGATCTTGCCGAGGTGTGAAGCCAACCAAACACAAATTGCTGCCTCCCTTCTGTGTACAATGGGAGCTTGCACCCTAGTGAGAAGCCCTTGAGTTATTGGAAGGCTCTCACTGGGAGGCTGGAGCAACGTGTGTTGTATGCTTTGAGCACAGAAATACTGCCCTCCTCCAGAAATTATCAGTTTATGGCTCTGTGGGAAGAGCCCATGACTAATTGACTTGCATTAGGTTAGGTATTCGAGTTGAATGCCCGAATGGTAAAGAGTATTCAGCTAGAATATTCTGAATACTAATCTTTCAATATTCTTTCATAACTAGAATACTTTCACTGTGTTTTTTTTTTTTTTTTTATCACACATTGTACTTCATGATAGTGATAAATTTAGGTCAAAAGTTTTTTTTTTTTTTTTTTTTGTTTTTCTGGTCATCACAATGGGAGACCCAGACAATGGGGTTTAGGGCACTGCCCTCCGGAGGTCACACTAGGTACTACAAGTTTGTAGACACCGCCTCCTCCGCTTATAAACCCCTACCGCAGGGAACATCCTCAGTTTTAAACTTAGTGTGCTCGGAGGATCACGCTTTGCTTGCACTTCACTGCATTCTCACAGCTTACGTGATGGCGTCTGAAGACAAGGTAAAAAGGTTCCAGTCGGGACCTGCGACAGCCTCCCCGCTCACCCTTGTGGAACACGCAGGTGGAGGTACCGGAGGGCCTAGGGCCTGGACACTTTGTGTTCTCCCGGTACGCTGTTGCGCTCCTTTCCATCCCTCTCTGGGGGGCTCTGGAGAGTGGGAGATGGGAGCCTTGCACAGCTCCGCTCCGTCCGAGGCCTCCCTAAATGGTGCTTACAGACCGGACTGGAGCCAGCCCAGTCCGAGGCCTCCCTAAATGGTGCTTACACTCCGGACTGGTGCTGCACCCCCGTCCGAGGCCTCCCTAAATGGTGCTTACAGACCGGACCGGCACTGAGGCACTCTGTGTCTCCTGTGTGCCTGGGGGTAGTGTCTGTCACTTTGTGGCCTGACACTCAGACCGCGCGTTACCCTCGGGTCCGCGGTGCTGCGGGTGTACCCTGTGCTGGGGTCACCCTGGCTGACCGCCCTGTGTGTCACAGGGGCTGAGGCCGTGGGCTGCGGATGTTTGTACATGCAGTCTGTGTATAACTTGTTACACTTTTTCCCGCGCTGCGGGCTCCGGCTCCCTCATGCTGAGGCTGCTTGGAGGATGGGAAGCAGCCCGTGCGGTGACGTCACCGATGGGCGTGTGTGTGTGTTTCCCGCGTGTCTTCGGCGCCGCCCACAGTTTCACTGTCGGCGGCCATCTTTACCCTCACTTCCCGGTTGGGATTTGTATGCAGCGTGCGCCTGCACTCCAAAAGGGGAGACCGGAAACCGTCGCGGAGGTCACACACACACACCGCTTCCTCATACCGCTTTACTGCGGTCGGTAAGCCACCGGGACTCCCGGTTTTGTTGTACTGCATTTTGGCTTATCTTCCCCTACTGTGGCGATGTCCTCAGCCGGGAAGCGTGCTGCTAGGGCGGCAGAGACCACCATTACCTGTGCTACATGCAATGGAACACTGGTGGAGGGGTCCTGCAATAACTGCGGACGCCCAGAGGCCCGGGCTGGCACTGTTGAGTCAGCAGCTCCGGTGCTATACCCTGAGGTTCAGGTGATCTCAGGGCCATGGGAGACTCAGAATAAGATCAATGAAAATCTGTTGTCTCAGCTGTCCTCCATGTCGCAATCCCTGGAGGCACTTAATAGGAGGCTGGATAGCCCAGCTACTCCGTCCAGTTACCCCGGGCGTCTCCCTCTTCTGCTGTGAGACCCCTTAAGCGGGCTCGTCGTGAGGAGTCACCCGAGCTCCAGGCTCCCTCTGAGGAGGAGCGTTCCTCTGATGGTGAGGACGATGATGGGGGGTTCAAATTTCGGGTCTGTGTCCGTATCTGAACCACCAGACGGGGTGGAGGATCTGGTGTCCTCTATCAACGAGACTTTACGTCTCGTGACACCCCCTGAGGAGGTGACGGTGCACCCGAAGGAGGTCTATCAATGGCTGCGGCCTGAGGCTAGACCAAGTGGCTCCTTCATGGACCACACTAATTTTGGAAGGGTGGTTAGAGCTCCCAGGTTACATCCTGGGCGGCGTTATGTCCGTAAAACCAAGGACCATCGCTTCCCCTTCCCCCAGGAGGTGCTTCAGGAGTGGTCGCAGTCCCCGAAGGTGGACGCTTCCATGACCAGGATTGCTGCACGCTCCCTTTTCTCTGCCTCTGATAGCTCCTCGCTGAAGGATGCGACGGATAGACAGGTCGAGCAGCTCGCCAAGTCTTCCTATGAGGCTGTGGGGTCTTCATTTGCCCCTAATTTTGCCACGGTCTGGACCTTACAAGCGATTACTACCTGCTTGGACGGTATCACTGACATGGCAAGATCCAGTCCAGAGGTCCTAGCACTTACTGAAAGGGCAAGGGCCTATGCGGACTACGCCAGGACGGCGACCCTGGAAACTGCCACTCGCTCAGCTGTGGCTTCGGCCAATGCTATAGCGATCCGCAGGTTGTTGTGGCTGCGTCTTTGGGACTCAGATGCCACATCCAAGAAGATTTTGCAGAATCTTCCGTTTGCTGGTGACAGGCTTTTTGGCACCGAACTGGACAAGCTGATTAAGGATTCTGCTGAGTCTAAGATACCGCAGAATAAGCCTAAGCCACGGTATACCGTTAAAAGGAACCCAAAACAGTGGTCCTTTCGTTCCAGCTCGCAGTCATCAGCACCGTCCGCTCGCACGGATCGAGGGGGAAAGCCCGCTTCCCAGTGGCGCTCTAAGAGTCGTCCAAAGAAGCCGGCGGGGGCGGCAGCTGCCACCCCCAAACCCGCCTCTACATGACTCGCTCTCTCATCCTGCCCCCCCACAGGTGGGGGGCCGCTTGTCTCGCTTTCAGGACAAGTGGCTGCTTCACGTTCAAGATCAGTGGGTTCGAGACGTGATCTCGCGAGGGTACAGGATAGAGCTGACGTCAAAGCCGATATCCCGATTCCATCGGTCGGTCCCGTCACCAGAAAAGGCTCAGGCTTTTTACCAGGTGTTGGAGGGTCTCCGCAGAGACGGAGTGGTGGTCCCGGTGCCTTCCGGGGAGAGGTTCAGGGGTTTTTACTCCAACCTCTTTATCGTCCCAAAGAAGGACGGATCCTTCCGCCCAGTACTGGACCTGAAGTTGTTCAACCGTCACGTGTTGGTTCGGAAGTTCCGTATGGAATCACTGCGCTCCGTGATCGCAGCTGTGTCACAGGGGGACTTCCTAGCGTCCATAGATATCAGAGACGCTTACCTTCACGTGCCCATTGCACCGGCTCATCAGCGCTGGTTGAGATTCGCAGTGGGGGAAGAACATTTCCAATTTGTGGCGCTGCCGTTCGGGTTGGCCTCGGCACCGCGGGTGTTCACAAAAGTGATGGCCTCCATGATGGCTCTCCTGCACATGCAGGGACATGCCGTCATTCCCTATTTAGACGACCTGCTGGTCAGGGCGCCATCAGAACACCTCTGTCAAGAGAGCCTGGATGTGACCATGCGGTCTCTGGAACAGTTCGGTTGGCTCCTCAATATTCAGAAGTCAACGCTAGTTCCGACCCAGTCTTTGACATATCTGGGCATGGACTTCAACACAGCCTCAGCCCTGGTGTCTCTGCCACGAGTCAAACAGATGGCGATCCAATCAGGAGTACAAGCAGTCCTCCTGTCACCACAATCCTCCCTACGGGTGTTGATGAAGCTGGTGGGGCGCATGGTGGCAGCAATAGAGGCGGTGCCGTTCGCACAATTTCGCCTCCGTACTCTTCAGCTGGAGATTCTCCGCAGGTGGGACAAGAGGACGATCTCTCTGAATCGGCTGGTGACCCTTTCCCTACCGACCAGGGATTCCCTGCAGTGGTGGCTACAGCCACATCACTTGTCTCGGGGCCGGTCCTTCATCAAACCGTCATGGTTAGTGGTGACCACCGACGCCAGTCTGAAGGGCTGGGGGGCGGTGTTCTTGCACCACAGGGCCCAAGGCCTCTGGACTCAGTCGGAGTCGGCGTTGCAGATCAACGTACTGGAGATCAAGGCGATCTATCTGGCACTCCTGGCTTTTCAGAGATTCCTCTCAGGACAACCCATTCGGGTTCAGTCCGACAATGCGACGGCCGTCGCTTATATAAATCATCAAGGAGGAACCAGGAGTGCAGAGGCTCTGGCCGAAGTCCACCGCATCCTGGCCTGGACGGAGGACAACAACTGCCTGATCTCCGCAGTTCACATCCCAGGGGTCGAAAACTGGGAGGCCGACTATCTGAGCCGGCAGGGGATGGACGCCGGAGAGTGGTCTCTTCATCCAGACGTCTTCCAGGACATCTGCAGCAGATGGGGCACTCCGGACGTGGATCTGATGGCCTCACGGCTGAATCATCAGGTTCCGCAATACATAGTGAGGTCATGGGACCCCCAGTCTCTGGGAGCGGACGCCCTGATCTTGACTTGGTCCAGATTCCATCTACCGTATGTGTTCCCGCCTCTGGCTCTGATTCCCAGGGTGCTGTGGAAAATCAGGTCGGAGTGCAGCGTAGCCATTCTAGTGGCTCCAGACTGGCCCAGGAGGTCCTGGTATCCGGACCTGTGGCAACTGTCAGGCGGACACAGGTGGGCTCTTCCAGAACGCGCAGATTTACTCGCGCAAGGCCCATTCTTCCACCTCAATTCCAGGGCCCTCAGATTGACTGCATGGCTCTTGAGGCCTGGCTGCTGACATCCAGGGGTTTCTCCCCTACGGTGGTTGCCACTATGAATCGGGCTAGGAAACCAGTTTCCAGGAAGATGTACCACAGAACGTGGAAAATCTTTTTTACTTGGTGTGCCTCTGGCGGACGATCTCCGTGGCCCTTGTCCATCCCGACGTTGTTGGCTTTCCTACAGTCGGGTTTGGAATTGGGATTATCCCTTGGCTCTTTGAAAGGTCAAGTATCAGCACTTTCTGTGCTGTTTGACAGGCGATTGGCGCTCCTCCCGAAGGTCCGTCAATTTCTGCAGGGGGTGTCACGGATGGTTCCGCCCTACAAGAGACCTCTAGACCCTTGGGACCTTAACATGGTCCTGGCGGCATTGCAGAAACCGCCGTTTGAGCCTCTGAGGGAGGTTTCTCTATCTCGTCTATCCCAGAAAGTGGCCTTTCTGGTGGCGATTACGTCTCTGAGGAGGGTCTCAGAATTGGCTGCACTATCGTGCAAGTCACCCTTTCTGGTGGTTCACCAAGACAAGGTGGTGTTGCGTCCACGGCCAGAATTCTTGCCGAAGGTGGTTTCAACTTTCCACCTGAACCAGGAGATTGTTCTCCCATCATTTTGCCCCGCTCCCGTTCATCAGGTTGAACGCGACCTCCATACTCTGGATCTCGTGAGAGCTATACGCATTTATGTGTCTAGGACCGCCTCCTTCAGGAGTTCGGATTCCTTATTTGTTCTTACGACAGGTCGCTGTAAGGGGTCTGCGGCGTCGAAATCGACATTGGCCAGATGGATTAAGGCATCCATCCAGGAGGCTTACCGGACTTCTGGTTTGCCTCTCCCGGTGGGATTGAAGGCTCACTCTACCAGAGCCGTAGGTGCCTCCTGGGCATTGCGACATCGAGCGTCTGCTCTACAGGTGTGTCAGGCGGCCACTTGGTCCAGCCTGCACACTTTCTCTAAGCACTATATGGTGCATGCCCATGCCTCTGCGGATGCAAGTTTGGGCAGGCGGGTTCTCCAGGCGGCGGTTGCCCACCTTTAAAAGGGAACCATGTGTTATCCGTCTTGTTGAGGAACTCTTCCCGCCCTGGGGTATTGCTTTAGGACATCCCCATTGTCTGGGTCTCCCATTGTGATGACCAGAAAAAAGAGAATTTTGTTTACGTACCGTAAATTCTTTTTTCTTTAATCATCAATGGGAGACCCAGCACCCACCCAGTTGTTCCTTTGCATGTTTTGCATTTGCTCTGTTCTCTGTTGAGACAGTGTTTACCGGGTTGTTGAACCGTTTTGTGTACGGCATTCTTCCCGATGTTTCGGGTGTGGTTTATTTCCTCCTCGCAGCTTGTAGACCAAACTGAGGATGTTCCCTGCGGTAGGGGTTTATAAGCGGAGGAGGCGGTGTCTACAAACTTGTAGTACCTAGTGTGACCTCCGGAGGGCAGTGCCCTAAACCCCATTGTCTGGGTCTCCCATTGATGATTAAAGAAAAAAGAATTTACGGTACGTAAACAAAATTCTCTTTTTTTTTTTTTTTTTTTTTTTTTTTTTTTTTTTTTCCCATTTATTTATGAAAATATTGGCATTTTGGCAATGATAAAAATTTAGCAATTTTCAAAATGTCAATCTTGTGCCCTTAAACCAGTTATATCACACAATAGTTAATAACATTTACCCCATGCCTACTTTAAATCAAGCACAATTTTTTAAACGTAACCCTTTTACCTTTCAAACAAAATAAAATTGTTTATCAGTTTTCTCATTTTTCCAACAAAATGTAAACTTTCTTTTTGAGACCACATCACATTTGAAGTGACTTTAAGGGTTCTATGTGACATAAAATACCCAAGTGACTGTTCTAAAAATTGTACCCCTTAGACTGTTAATCATCCAAGTTTATTAACCCCTTCTGCTGCTTCAAAAACTACAGCAATATTGAAAGAGAATTTTTCTTACCCTTGTGAAGTTATTTTTTGGAAAAAGTAACACATCGCACAAAAAAGTTTATGGTGAATTTTCTCCTGAGTACACCTAGACACAATGTGCAGTGAAAAAGTACTGTTTGGGCACCTGGCAATTCACTGAAGGTAAGAAGTGCCATTTACTTATGAAATATAAAATCGTCTGAGATCGATAGCTGACGGCACCGTTATCGTTTGGTTGCCAGCCAGTTACAACTTGGCAGTTGGGGGGCTGGAATCCTCATCGTGGAGAGACCCAAACGTTGTGGGCCCCCCACACAATGAATTGCAACCCACAGCCACCCTAGACAGTAGCGCATTCATTAGAGGTGCCATTTTCTGGAGCTGTACCCCCAACTCTTCCAGTTGCCCTTGTGCTGGTGGCACACAGGGGCTCTCCATACACGACATTGTGTCCACTAACAATTGGAGCTAATTTTCCATTGGAATTGTTAGCGGACACAATGTGTATGGAGAGCCCCTGTGTCCCCCACAAATGACCCCATTTTGGGAACTAGACCCCCCCCCCCCAAGGAACTTATCTAGATGCATAATGAGGACCCCCAGGTGCTTCACAAATTGATCCGTAAAAATAATGAACATTTTTTGTGAAAAAACTTTTTCATTTTTACAGACTAATTTGTGAAGCATTTGGGGTTCAAAGTGCTCAATATGCATCTAGATATGTTCTTTGGGGGTTTATTTTCCAAAATGGGGTCACGTGTGAGGGTGCTCCAATGTTTAGGCACACAGGGGTCCCTCCATATGTGACATAGTGTCCGCTAACAATTGGAAAATTGCCCCTCCCCCCCCCCCCACAAAAAATGTTTTTAGCCTCAATTTCTTTCATTTTCTCATGGGCAACAGGATAAAATTGATGCTAAAATTTGTTGGGCAATTTCTCCTGAGTACACCGATGCCTCATAGGTGGTTATAAACCACTGTTTGGGTGCACAACAGTGCTCGTAAGGGAAGGAGCGCCATTTGACTTTTTAAATAGAAAATTGGCTCCAAAAGTCAAGTGGCGCTCCTTCCCTTCCGAGCGCTGCTGTGCGCCCAAAGAGTGGTTTACGACCACCTATGAGGTATTGGTGTACTCAGGAGAAATTGCCCAACAAATTTTAGCAACAATTTTACCCTGTTGCCCATGAGAAAATGAAAAAAAAAATAGAGGCTAAAAACTTTTGTTGGAAAAATTTTAAATTTATATATTTTTTTTTTTTTCCCATCGTTTCTTTAGTTCCTGTAAATCACCTGAAGGGTTAATAAAGGAATTAATTCAAATCTTGAATGTAGTTTGAGGGGTGCAGTTTTCGGAATGGAGTCACTTGGGTGTTTTCTGTCACATCGGCCCCTCAAGGACTGATGTGGTCACTAAAAAAAAAAATGGGTTTGTAAATTTTGCTGAAAACAAAGAAATTGCTGATGAACTTTGAACCCTTAACTTCCTAGCAAAAAAAAAGTTGTTTTTTTCCCAAAATTGTGCTGATGTAAAGTAGACATGTGGGAAATGTTGTTTAACTATTTGGTGTCACATAACTCTGGTTTAACAGAATAAAAATTCAAAACTTGAAAATTGCTAAATTTTCAAAATTTTCAGCAAATTTTCAATTTTTTCACAAACTCAAATTATCGACCTAATTTGCTACTAACATGAAGCCCAATATGTCACGAAAAAACAATCTCAAGCCTTAGGATCCATTAAAGCTTTCCAGAGTCATTAACTCATAAAGGGACACTGGTCAGAATTGCAAAAAATAGCAAGGTCTATAGGGTCAAAATGGGCTGGGTGGTGAAGGCGTTAAATCCCCATATGGGACATTTAACTTGTTCAATCACTGGTGTAATGTATTGCAATGCACCAGCCTTGCAATACACTTTACCTGTAAGTTCTGCACTGACAGCCTCTCAGACCATGTTCCTGGTATGAGTTGACAGGGCTTGCTTGTAGCCAGGTAACCCTGATGTTATTTGACCTCTATTACCATGGCAACAATTGGACCCTGTAATCACGTCTGGTAGGTACCGATTGAGTCTGAGAGAAAACACATCCCTCTCCCAGCCTCCTAAATGGCGTGATCACTATTGATCATAGCATTTAGGGGGTTAAACATCCTTGAAAAGTGTGGGGCACTGCTCATGGCTTTGATAACTAGATCTCTATCGCATAAGCCAAGCTTCCGGCGGTGGTCTGTGCCAGCATGATCTACAGCAGAGGTCCCCAACTCCAGTCCTCAAGGCCCACCAACGGTCCAGGTTTTCATTATTTCCTTAGAAATTTGACAGTTGGTAATTCAATCTCCTGCACAGGTGGTGATTCCAATTGTCAACTGCCAAGGAAATCCTGAAAACATGCACTGTTGGTGGGCCTTGAGGCCTGGAGTTGGGGACCTCTGAGCTACAGGACATCCAGTATGTAGTATATTGTGGTCTGTTCCCGCAGTTGTACGTACTGTCATGTTCAATACTGGGAAGGAGTTGACCCACCCCTCATCCTTGTGAACCTTTCCTCCTACACACTAATTTATTTCCACATACGATTGATTGCTGCCTTTCCACATTTAAATGAGCCACATGCACCAAAGTCAGAGATCCAGACATCATAAAAATAAAAAATTTTTTCTTTCTTTCTCTAGTCACTTTCCACGACAGCAGCATTAGAGGATGACCCCATGCCCTAATAGGGGACAGGAACACACAAAGGGTAAACACCCCTCCCTTCCTACAACCACCAGTGTTTTTCCTGTTCCATATGGGGCATGAAGAGGTTCTCTGATGGTACTGCCAGGGCTGGCGATATGGAGCACTCAGCTATATTACTTACATGGCCGTGCAGCTGAGGTCGGGGGCGCCACTCTCCTGTGTGATGCTCCCGTCTCCATGGTACCATGTGACTCAGGACCTCTTTTTTTTTTTTTTTTTTTTTTTTTCCCTCCCCCGCATCTCCTGTGCCTCCTTCTGGGGGGGGGGGGGTGATATGCGGCCAGGTTCCTCCTCCCCCCTCATGCTGACTGATTCCGGAGTCAACGCGCACCGTAAATGACTTTCTGCCGAATTTCCAGTTTACTTCCTAGATGCTTTCCACTGTGGAACGCACACGCTCCTGGGAAATTTGACCAGGTGGCGGTTCCGGATTGGCAGACATGTTGGGCTGTTCCCAAACCCAAAATCCTCCTTCTCCCCCCCCCCGCCTTCCCTGATGACCTGGGAGGGGAGGAGCACAAGATTGAACGCTGGGACCTTGGTTAATTAATCCTGGTCGGGAGATGCCTCTAGGTAGGCCCATTGTCTGTGTTTCTGTGTGTGACTTGCTGACAGACTGACTGATGGACAGCATAGACGACTCCCATTCTGCCTCTGTAGAGCCCAGTGTCCAATCTCCTACTTTAAGTATTGGATTGAAGGTACCTATCATTGGGTCTATTATGTCATCATGGGACATGGTCCATGTTTCATTCTCTTTCTAAAGGCCGCGTTACATGACACAACATCGTTAACATCGCCGATACGGCACTGGTTTGGAATTGTTCCAGCGACATCGTTATGACCTTGTTGAGTGTGACTGCCAAGTTATAACGATAAATCGTTGGATTGTTGATCGCAGGTTTGAGAACATGTTCTCAAGCTACATGATCAGCCAACATAGTATATCGTTGTTTGAAACCGTGATAACTGTCGTTTACGACTTCGCCCATTCACAGCAATGAGCAGGTATCGCTCGCTGGGTTGTGAACGATACCTGCTCACAATATCGTTGGTGAGTTGTCCACGATATCTAGATGTGACATCTCAGCAACAATGTCTGAAACGCCCACGAGATCATTGCTGACATCGTTCCAACGTCGTGCTGTGTAACGGGGCATTTAGGGAGATTAGGCCCCTGCCCAGAGATGGATAAAAAATAAACAGCTGCAAGTGTGGTGTATGTGCAGCCAAGCTTCCTTCCGCATATAGGAGGAAACTTTGCCAGTCCTGTATTGACTGTCATGCATGCTGAAAAGCCCACTCTGTTGGATATCATTAAGACCCTCATCAAACAATAGGTTCTGTCCTTTATGTCCGCCTTTTCCCAGGTTCCAGTACTGCAACACCCTCCTAAGAAAAGGAAAATGGCTCCTGTAGAGTCTGGCTCAGATTCTGGCGAGATCCGTGACTCTGGTTCGGAGGATATTTGGGACAATGAGGATTCCACTTCCACCCCAAAGCTGAGAACAAAAAATATTATTTCTCCTCTGAAAATATGAGGAATTGATTAGTATGGTGAGAAGCACCATGGGCGTTGAGGAAGAGGAGGTTTCACAGTCAGTACAGGACGAGATGTTTGGGGGTCTAAAACCAAAAAACCAGGTTTCCCCATACATGAGAATATTCTTAGCCTTACACCACGAGTGGGACCTTCCCGAAAAGGGGCTTGGCATCCCTTCAGACCTACAACATTGCTTTCCCATAGATGGATATTACTCTGAATGGGAGATGTCCAGGTTTCCGGGATGCAAAAAAGACGTCTATTCCGTTTGAGGATTCCTCTCAGCTCAAAGATCCTATGGATCGTAAGATCGAGAGCTTACTATGTAAATCCTGGGACACCTCTACTAATTTGCTGAGAACAAATTGGCATCTGCCTGTGTCACTTGATCCCCTTTTCACTGGCTCTGTACTTTAGAAGGTCACTCAGGGAACTTCTAGAGAGGAGATTCTTGACTCCCTTCCCTCTTACAGAAAGCAACAGGTTTCCTGGTTAATCCTTCGGCTGAATCCATGTGAGTGGCTGCGAAGTCCACAGTCCTCTCCAACTCAACTAGGAGGGCTCTGTTGCTAAAGTCTTGGAGTGGCGATATCAGCTTTAAAACCAAGCTTTGTGCCACACCCTTTCAGGGACATCATGTCTTTGGTTTGGCCCTCATGAGATTTTGGAGAAGGCGACGGACAAAAAAAAGGCACTCCCTGAACAGAAAAACCCTAAAAAAAAAACAAAAACTTTTTTTGTCCCTCCAAAGATCAGTCCTCCCAGAGGGAATACATAGGGAAGGGCAAGTCAGGCCATTGGAGCTGCCCCCAAAGGTGGGAAGGGCAAAAATATCTTTGTCCCTCAGCACCAGCTAACACCTGATAAACAATGACTGTGTGCTCCTGTTGGGGGTTAACTCTTCGACTTCATAGCTCAGTGGCAATCCATCTCGACAAACCAGTGGGTTCTCCGTACCGTTCAGGATGGGCTAAAATTGGAGTTCGAGAGTTTTCCCCCACAGTGCCTAAGGGTCACCTCACTGCAATCCCCATATTTTGAGAACTCCTTACTGTTAGGTTTGCAGGGTCTTCTCCAAGCAAAGCTGATTTCTTGGTTTTCCCTACAGGAAATAGGCAGGGGCTACTATTCTCGCCTCTTGGGGGCTCACAGAATTATCATCAATGTGAAACCTCTTAATCGCATGATCAAATACACACAGTTCAAGATGGAATCGATCAAAACTTCAATCCCACCAATTGGACAGGACTGGGTAATGGCGACTGTAGATCTGAGAGATACCTATTATCATGTTCCAGTCCACCCCGGATCATCGGAGGTTCCTCAGATTTGCAGTTTCGTAAGGTCACCAGGTCGACCATTACCAATTCAACGTTCTCCCATTTGGCATTTCATCAGCACCACGGGTGTTCTCCAAGATTTTGAAAGAGGTTGTAATGTTCATTCGTCAGCAGGGGATTTGCATCGTTCCATATTTAGATGACTTCCTACTTATCGCACCATCTGTTCTCCAACTGAATCAGGATATCACAAGGGTCTTGAAGAACCTGCAATCCCATGGCTTGGTCCCAAATCTGGCGAAATCAGATCTTCCTTCTCCAAGAAAGAAATTCCTGGGAATTCTCATGGATGCAAAAAGAACATCCTTCTTACCCAGAGATCATCAAGTCAGTCTCCTCCAGTGTATTTCCAGGTTGAGAGACCAGAGGGCTCCTACCCTGAAGGACTCTATGTCTATCCTGGGATCACTATCATTGTGCATCCAGGCAGTGTCTTGGGCCCAGGCCCATATAAGAGTCCTCCAGATTCATATCCTTTCATCCTGGGACTGACACCAGGATTCTCCTGACGAGGAGGGTTCCTCTTCCTGGTCATGTGAAGTCCTCTCATGCATGGTGGCTGAATCCCCGAAACCTCCAGTGGGGGGGGGAGTCAGCTGGAACCATCTTCCCCTGAAAGTCCTTACTTCGGACGCCAGTCAAAGGGGTTCGGGTGTCATGGTGGAGAAGATTCACTTCCAAGGTCTATGGCCTCCAGACATCAGTTCCAGTTCCTCAAATCTCCTGGAACTGAAAGCGGTGGATGAGTCGTTGAGAGCTGCATCTGCCCTGATCCAAAGTTATCATGTCGCATATACTCCGAAAACATGACCACGGAGGGAGATAAAGCAGTGTTTTCGGCGGCGTGGTGAAGCTTCCCCGATGCAGTAGATTGAAGGAGAGAGTTGGGGTAGATGAAAGGGAGTGAGAAAAGAAATATAAGGAGATAACATAAGGTAGAATTGTTAAGTGAAACAATGCAACAATCAAAGCATTTAACTCAAACCATAGAAAATGCATCCGGAGTGGTTTCATTGGTCACAAGGCGTTTGAGTAAAGCTGTCGAGAGACCAGCGAAAGAGACACAGGCTCGGAAGCCAGTAAATAATAGGCAAACAGTATTTGTAGCTTCAGGTATATTTGTGTGTAACTGTGGTTCGAGTCGTTAATGTCAAAGAAAGCACAGCCACCTTGCATTTCTTGGTGAGGATCTCTGCAGTGCTCCTTCAACAGTATCTAAACCAATAACAGCAAAAAAAGGAATAAACGGTTAAGTGTGATGTCGACAGTAGTCTAGGAGACTTTGTCGGTATTGCAGTAAAGATGTATAAGGTTGCAATATGTTGTCCCTGTGAACAGAGGTGAGAGAGATTAAGTGTGTGTGCGATATATGGCGCAGACGGGTTCACCAGATGGATCATCTTCACGAATTGCAACTGATTTGGCAGACCTCCGTGAGCTCTTTGGGATTTAGGGGTCAGGGTTGTCTGCCATGGAGGGAGATGAGGGATGGGTTTCAGCAGGTGGGCCGAGTTGATTACCTCCATGTCTGGGTAGTGATCAAGCATGATGTTGAGGTTAGAACATACTTTTCTGATGTCGACCGATGTTCTGGTTGGAATTTCTTGTCGTAGGCAGTTATAAAGATTCCGAAGAGGAATAGCCAGCGGAAAGGTAAACTTTTTTGATGCAGGATTGTAGTGAAGGGTTTCAGTGGTCTCCTCTTAATTCAATGTGATTACGGAGAGATCCTGGTATATTTGAATCTTGGAGCAGTTGCAGGTTATATCAGTTCCCTCTCTGTCTCTGTGGAGTAAGAGGTCCTTGGTGCTATAGTCCAGGAATCGGAAGATCACATCCCTAGGTGGTTCAGTAGGAGGAGGAGCCACTAGGTTTAGCAGTTGATTTTGTTGGTTTATTGGTAGACTTAACCATTTTGTTTGAGTTGTAACTGTAATCTTACTTTGCCCCTGCATCTTGCTTTTCTCCCATGGGCAGGTGAATGTTATTCACATGACGCGGGCAAGTATATGCAGTTGTGAATCAATGGCTTAAATGTGTATTTGGGTAAGTGTTAGGAGGGTGGAGACCTTACCACTGCGGGATTTAAAAGCACAGGTGAAGATCCAGAAGAAATGGTGCGGTCAAGGTTCTCGTGTAGATACCAGCTCAGTTTAAAGGGGTTTCGGGCTGAACACATCAGGCGGGCAGCAACAGCCTCCTATGGAAGGCAGTGGGTTAGCATGGGTAGGTCTCTGCTTCAGTATCAATAGTTTACACGGGCAGAGCTCCCAGTGTTTGTGGCTGCCCAATTGGGTATTAGTGGGGTGCCACATGGCTGTGGGGCCCTGCTGGAGTTGGTTGGTTTCAGAGTCAGGGTTGGAAACGGAGCCTTTAGGTGAACATACAAAGTCAAGCAGCACCCGTAGAAAAGGAGATGCAGGCAGGGGGAATCACACAGCGGCCGGCCCAGGTCTGTGTTAGATGGCCAGGGTTATGATGCCAAGATGGTGGTTTAGGTAATATGAAGTCACTGGATTCTGAACCACTCCACCAGGCTTTCAGAGGATAGCTGCTAAGGCTGGTGGTCAGAGAGTCTGGGTATATCTGGCCAGTTGGGGGATGACTGGGCCCCTGCAGCGGTGCAATGGAATCCTAGGTACTGCAGAGAGGAAAGGGTGTGCAGGGCATATAGTGCAGCTGTTGCTCTCTCTCACCTGCTCTCTGGCGTGATCTGCTGAAGACGTCCGGGTAGGTGGATGCAGAGCCAAAGCTGCTGGTAGAGAGGAGGTCCGGAGAGATGTCTGGCAGGTGAATGCCTGCGGTCCCCGTGACCTCCGGGAGTGTGTGAGCCTCAGGCGCCTACAGTCTATGCCGGGAATCCGTCCGGAAGTGGAGGCCGCTCGGTTCACGGCAGAGCTTCCCGCCTCATCCAGAACAGGTGGCGCACCGTTATCGGCGGGTGGTGGTCGGTCTGCTGCTGTTATCAAGCAGAGTCCCTTCTTCCTCCGCAGCATGCCAGTGTTCAGGTGGGCTGCCGCTGGAACAGATGGCGGATCAGGCGGCCTTGCAGTGTGAGGTGCAGGGGGATGGAGGGGGGGGTCGACCATGAGCAGACTTGCAGCAAGGAATTCCTGGGGTCCCGGGCAGTAGTAGTTGTAGCAGAAGGTGCCTCCGTTATTGTCCCTTCGGGATGCTCTGCCCTGTGAGTCCCAGATGAGGGATGCAGTGGATTTTTGTCGGTGCAGCAGGAGCTCGTCAGGAGAGCTGCTCACTGATCGTGGCCTTTTTTGAACCCCCTAGAAAACACCCTCAAAGGGCCCAAAGGCTGCCAAAACAGCTCAAAACAGGGATAGACACCAGGAAAACTCTCCAGCGTTTACATTTTCATCATTGTGCATTATGGATGCATGGGACAAGGCCAGGTTGAGTATTTCAAGCTTCAGGTGTGAGTATGGTGTTTAGAGAGCCTTGCCAAATTCAGGAAACAGACAAGCAGACTCCAAAAAGAGTCTCTACATTTCAAAAAATTAGGGCTAGATACCACCAAACTGGCATTAATTGACCCAGGATAAAAATTGTAGAATGGTGCAGCATGCATGCAAGGCACAGGGTCTGGAACAAGGCCTGGCCAAGCATTTCAAGGTTAATTACTCATCAGTAACCTCCTTGATGTCGTGGATATTGAGCTCTAGATACATCCTCTCCAGTCATTCATTCTGTGGAAGACTTGTACTCATCTCTACTGTTGGATGGGTTGTTTGAAAAAATTGGTCAAATGACTCCAAAAAATTACTTCTGACAGTTGCATTGCTGCTGCTAATGTTTCTACTCTGACGACTTCTTGTAGCTCGGGTGTACTGCAATGTGTACTGTGTCTCTCACTTATGTGTTAGGGAAAAGCACTCGTAAGTTTTTCTACCAGCTTTTTTTGATACTCCAGTATGTGTGTGTCCCTGTCCAGGGCAGAAGCATCTGGCAAAATTTACTCTTGTATCGTTTGGGTCCAACAGTGTTGCAACACAGAAGTCGTCGCTAATTTGAATCCTAATTATATGAGTATCATGTTGCAGATAGTGCAGCAAAAGGGGCTCATCTGTCTTGACGCATCCATGACGCCCATGCTACTTGCCTCCTCCGTCCTCTCCCACTCTTCTCGGTCAACACAAAGGGGAATCATTTTTTCCTCATCTCCTGACTGTTCTATGCCCATCACCTCTTCATCCTTGCCCTCCTCCATTTGTTCCTCCACTCCAGCAACTTTCCCACTAGTTTGTCTGGTACCATGAGCTCCTTTGTGTTGCTCTACTACATGCCACCCACCTGTGTATGAGAGTTGTCATCCTTCTCTTCTTCCTCCTCTTCCTGTGGTACCATCTCACCTCGAAGACTTTTCAAAGTTTGCTCCAGCATGTAGATGAGCGGAATAGTGATGCTGATGATGGCATCGTCAGCGCTAGCAATCTCAGTAGCCGTTTCAAAACTGTGAAGAGTGAAGAGGTCCTTGATCTGTTCACACTCTGCAAGCATCATTTGGACCACATTCGGCTTGCTTTGAGTCACTGTAAGCGTCATGTACGGCGCCAAGGCTTGTTGCTGCTACCAAAATCACTGCAGCATGTGCAGAGTGGAATTCCACCATGTCGGCACATCGCATATCAAATGGTTGACCGGTTGTACAAAAGTCCTCTGTAGCGATGCCAGTTGATGCGCTGCGGGGTGAGAATGGTGGAAGTAAGCACACAGCGACCACGCCTTATGCAGCTGCTCATCCAGGCCAGAATGGTGGCATAGGAATTGCTGTACAACCAGGTTGAGGACGTGAGCCATGCAAAGCACATGTGTAAGTTTGCTCTGGCGTAGGGCTGCCACCAGGTTTGGTTTTTTGTTTTCCATAATCGCCACGACAGCACCACCTGAGGCAGTACCGCCCATCCAAGACAGGAAACCTGTGAGATAAAAAGACGGGACCTCTCCTGGACCTCAGTTTAGGTTTCCTGTCTTGGAGGTGGGAGACCTCTGAAGCTCATGCGGTCCTGGCCTGACCCGGTAGCTGGAAGAACTGTCCTTACCTAGGCAGTGGCTCCGGACTTGGGTGCAGAGGCTCCTCCACGGGGTATCCCCTGTGGTGGTGGAGGGCACGGGGTCTTGAGAGGGCCACCAGCGGCCTGTTCTCGGCCCTTGTCGCCACCCAGGTATCACAGCTGCAGGGTTGGTGGCTGCCCTGCAGTACGGTGCTCTGGGTGAAGGGGATCATTTCCAGGCTGGGTGCAGCGTTCCTGGGTCTGTAAGGGGCCTGGGAGCGGTTTCTTTTCCGGCGGCAGGTTGAATTTCGCGCCGGGAGCCGCTACTTCCGGTTTGGGCGTGGACCAGAAGTGACGTTCCGCGCATGCGCAGTGCGGGCCAAGATGGCGGCGCCCACATTCGGCAGCAGGGAGACGCTGGAGCGCTTCCAGGTGCTCTGGGGCAAAGCACGGAGGGCAAGGCCGGCCAGTCGTGCAGCGAAGGGATGGAGCAGCAGTCCCTTTCGGCTCCCAACGTGGGGAGCCTCATCAGTCAGGTGGCGGTCACAATTTCCCTCACAGAAGGGATCCAGGATGGATGTGGACCCTAAAGCTCCCCGAAAATCGGTATGCCTCTGGTGGGTAAGTGCCTGTATGTATTTACACCGCCTTCTTGCTTGTTTTTAGGACAGCAAGAAAAAGGCTGCCAACCAGAGGCATAAGGAGTGTGCTATCTGCAAAGTCCCTCTTCCTGATGATTGTCCTAAAGACTTGTGTGCCCCTTGCATTGAAGACACTGTGAGAGACGCTGTTCCCAGTCTGGCCTCTAGCCTTAGGGATTTAGTGAGGGAGGAATTTAATTCCCTGCAGAAATCCGGGAAGGATAGGGCGCGTAAGAGAAAGAAGTCCCAGGACTCTTCTTCTGGTTCTGACCGTGCCGCTCATAGATCTTACAAGGGGAGATGCAGGTCTCGCTCTTCCTCGGCCTCGTCCTCCTCATCGTCCTCCTCCTCAGGGTCTTTCTCCTCGGATGACAGCGGGGATGGGAAGCCGTGTTTTCCCCGTAAAGACACTGATTTTTTAATAAAAGCTGTTCGTTCCACTATGGGGTTAGTGGATGTCCGTGACCCCTCTTCGGTGGAGGATTTAATGTTCAGTGGTCTGTCTTCCAAGAAGAGACGGACCTTTCCTTTAAATCAGAGGGTCCAGGCCTTAATTGTGGAGCATTGGACTAAGCCTGATAAGAAAGGCTCTCTTTCCTATTTGGCAAAAAAGAAGTACCCCTTTGATGAGGAGGCCACTACTTCCTGGGATAAATCCCCCAAGCTTGACGTAGCTGTGGCCTGGGCGTCTAGGCGTTCCTCTCTCCCCTTTGAGGATTTAGGGAATTTGAAGGATCAGCTGGACAGGAAGGCAGACGTTACTTGGTAATTCCTGGGAATCCACTGCTAGCATCTTTCGTCCCTCAATTGCGGGCACATCGGTCGCTCGGTCCCTCATGATTTGGTTGCAGCAGTTGGAGGCTCAGGTGAGGGACGAGGCTCCTAAGGAGGAGATCTTGTCTTCCTTTCCTTTGGCTCTTTCTGCGGCGGCTTTTCTGGCGGATTCCTCGGCTGACTCCCTGAATTGGCGGCGAAGGCTACGTCCTTCTCTAATGCTGCTCGTCGTGCCTTATGGTTGAAGGCTTGGCCCGGTGATGTCCAATCGAAGTCTAAGTTGTGTTCTTTACCTTGTACGGGTGATTTTCTGTTTGGCAAACCGTTGGATGATATCTTGGAACATGCTAGTGACAATAAGAGAAATTTTCCCTCTGGGATTCCGGCTTCCACCTTTCGTGGTCGTTCCTTTCGTAAGCCACGGTTTGCCAAGCGGAAGCCCCCTCGTCGGAACTGAGATTCTTGGGCCGATAGAGACAAGAAGTCGGTTTCTTGTTCAAGGGTTCCTCCTTTGACAGGAAGCACCAGTCTAAGTGACGGCTCGGTCCAGGTGGGAGGAAGGCTTGCCCATTTTCTCCCAGCCTGGTCCGAAATTGGGGCTTGCGATTGGGCTCTCGGTCTTCTCAGAGATGGGTTGAAACTGGAGTTCGCTTCGACTCCTGTGGGGTCCCTGGTGATTAGTCTGTCAGCAGTAGAAAGATGCAATTTTCTGATGGGCGAGGTGCGGGCCCTTGTGAAAAAAGGAGTTTTTCCCCGGTTCCTTCAGCCGAATGCAGCAGGGGGTTCTATTCCACACTATTTCTCGTACCAAAACCAGACGGCTCATTCCGGACGATTATAAACCTGAAACACCTGAACAGCTTTCTAGTGCAGCGTTCGTTCAAGATGGAAACTTTAAAATCGGCAATCAGGTTATTGTTTCCAAATTGTTTCATGGTAGTTCTGGATCTGAAAGACGCATACTACCATGTTCCGGTTCACCGTCACCACCAGCAGTTTCTGAGGTTCGCCCTGTATATGGGGGGCTCCCTCTGCCATTTCCAGTACCGGGTCTCTTCCCTTCGGGCTGGCGATGGCTCCTCGGACTTTCACAAAGCTGCTGGCAGAAGTGATGGCTCACTTCCGACGTCAGCAGATTTTGATTATTCCATATCTGGACGATTTGCTGATTGCGGGGGACTCCAGGGATCAGTGCCTCGACCGTCTGCAAATGGTTCAGTCTTCCCTGGGTCAGTTGGGCTGGATTGTCAATCTAGAAAAGTCCAGGCTAGTTCCCGCCACGCGTCAGCTGTTTCTGGGGATAATTCTGGACTCACAGTCTCAGCTTTGCCTCCTTCGACAAACAAGTGCGTCTTCAGTCTTCCCTTTCTGCAGTTCGGGACTCTCCTCAAGTGACTTTAAGGAGGGCTATGTCTCTCTTGGGCTCCCTCACGTCCTGTATCCCAGCAGTCCCCTGGGCACAGTTGCACTCTCGGGCCCTTCAGTGGGAGGTTCTCCAGCATCAACCCAGGTTGGGGGCGGCCATGGACGCAAAGATTGTGCTATCCCCTCCGACTTTAGATTCTCTAGGGTGGTGGCTGGTCCCCGAGCACCTTTCCGTGGGCATCCCGTGGGGTTGTCCGGTCTCCGACGTAATTACCACGGATGCCAGTTCCTGGGGATGGGGGGCCCACCTTCGGGACCTGTCCGCTCAGGGAGCCTGGGACTCACGCCTCTCCAGGATGTCCTCAAAAATGCGGGAGCTCCTGGCAGTTTGGAAGGCAGTTTCTGTGTTCCTTCCTTCCCTTTGGGGGCGCCATCTAAGAATTCTCTCCGACAACAGTGTGTCGGTGGCTTACTTAAACCATCAGGGAGGCACCCAGTCTCAGGCTCTCATGGGCGTTACACGGGACATTTGTCAGTTATTGGAAGACCGTCACGTTTCCCTCTCTGCCCTTCACATACGGGGGGTGGCAAATTCCCGGGCGGATTTTCTCAGCAGGGTGCAGCTCCGACAGGGGGAGTGGGCCCTGGATCCGAGGGTTTTCGCTCAGATTGTGGACAGGTGGGGCCTTCCGGAGATAGATTTATTTGCAACTCGGGAGAACAGGCAGGTGCGACGGTTCTGTTCTCTGAATCCCGGAGACCGGCCCTTTGCTGTGGACACTCTGCTGATCCCCTGGTCCTCGGGCCTTCTGTATGCCTTCCCTCCCTTGGTAATAATTCCTGCTGTGCTTCGGAAGATCAGGGAGGACGGAGCCAGGGTCATCATGATAGCGCCCTTCTGGCCCCGAAGAGCTTGGTTCTTTTGGCTCAGTCGCCTGTCCGTGCAGGCTCCCTGGACTCTCCCCCTCTCCCGGTCTCTCCTGTCTCAGGGGCCGGTCCACCATCCACAGGTCTCGGGTCTCCGGCTGATGGCGTGGAACTTGAACGGCGGCTCCTGTCGCGTAGGGGATTCTCAGACGGCCTTGTTCGTACGCTGATGTCCAGTCGGAAGCCGGTTACCACCAACATTTATAGTAAAGTGTGGAAAAATTTCTGTCCACTTCGGGGGCGAGTCCAGAGGGTGAGGCTCCTGTGCCGGCAATTTTAGAATTCCTCCAGAGGGGGTGGGAGATGGGTCTCTCTGTCAATACCCTGAAACTCCAAGTTTCGGCCTTGGGGGGGCCCTGTACCATTGTCCCCTTGCTGGGTCTTCTTGGGTGACGCGGTTTATACAGTCCTGCAAGCGGGCCACTCCTGTTCCCTGTCCGAAGGTGCCTCCTTGGGATCTCAATTTAGTTCTGGATGCCTTAACCAAGCCTCCTTTTGAGCCTTTATCTTCTGCTTCGCCTAAGGTCCTTACTCTGAAGGTAGTCCTGTTGGTGGCTTTGACGTCGGCCAGACGTATTAGTGACCTGCAGGCCTTGTCGGTGGTGGGCCTTATACTTAGATTTTGCAGGACAGGGTCATCCTCCGCCTGGACCCTTCCTATCTTTCCAAAGTGGCTACCAAGTTCCACAGGATGCAGAAGATTGTCCTCCCTTCCTTCTGTGATCATCCTGCAAATCAGAAAGAAGAGGTTCTCCACACGTTAGATGTCAGGAGGGTGTTGCTTACCTACTTGGACAAGTCCGGGGCCTGGTGTCAGTCTCCGTCCCTCTTTGTTTCCTTTCAGGGGGCCTCTAGGGGTAAGGCAGTGTCCAAGGGTACCCTTGCTAGGTGGTTGCGGGAAGCCATCGCTCTTGCTTATTCTTCTAGTCAGGTGCAGGTCCCGGGGGCTGCTTCCTGGGCGGAGAAGGCTGATGTCCCCTTAGAATTGATCTGTAGGGCGGCTACTTGGTCTTCTCCTTTGACTTTCTTCAAGCATTACAGGCTTGATCTTTCTTCCACTGATGAGGTGACCTTTGGTAGACGGGTTCTGCAAGCGGTGGTCCCTCCCTAGTTTTTCTTTTCCCTGAAATCTCTCAGGTGGTGCTGTCGTGGCGATGATGGAAAAATCTAAATTACTTACCGGTAATGGGTTTTTCCGGAGCCACGACAGCACCAACGCATCCCTCCCTATTGCCTGTTGGTGTTGGTCACGTTTGGGGGTGTGTGCATTGTTGATTTCTTTTGGTGGTGGTTGTGTACTAATGCTTGTTGGGTTCTCCTCTCCGGTCTCTGTAACCTAAACTGAGGTCCAGGAGAGGTTCCGCCATTTTATCTCAGAGGTTTCCTGTCTTGGATGGGCGGTCCTCTTTCAGGTGGTGCTGTCGTGGCTACGGAAAAACCCATAACCGGTAAGTAATTTAGATTTTATTGAGTACATATTAAAAGATCATACAGTAATGGATCATATAACAACCACGATAATCAAATGCATACAGATTTACAGTGGACATTGTTAGGAATGAGTCGGTGGTGGGACAGGGGGGTTGTATAGGAAGTCCATCAACAGAGATTGAGGGCCACAAGCTTCCAGTGCCATCTGTATTTTAGATGTCTGTGGGGTGTCGACTCCCATCCTAGGCGTTATGGGTGGCTTATTCCTCTGCACTGTTTTAGTTTCGTGTACATGTGGTTCAGCGGCCCATCAGATCGTGGGTTGGGTGACTCGCTCTGAGTCCTACAGAGTTGGCTATCGTTTAATGTTTAGATAGTCAACAGATGATAGAAGGATGTTAGTGCAAGCATGGAGGAGATTGGGAGGGTGTGGGAGAGGGGACGGAACTTGGGGGGAGGAGTATTGAGGTTCGCCTGGTTCTCCTGGGGTCTGCATCTGTGCTTTGCCACTCGGCTTTAGGGTGGCTGGGAAAATAATTTTAGGAGATCGGGGGAGTCCCTGAACAAGATCCATTGCATCCATGTGACGTTTCATTTATCCATGGATCCCGAGCTCTCGGCCGCCAGTTCCTCTGTGGCACCCCAGGGGTTAATGTGCCACAGTAATTACACCAAGGGTTAATTCCCCACACAACACACAAGACTACACTAACACCTCCAGGCCAGAAGGGGGAGCTAAAGCTTCTCCCCTATGTATTCTGGTGTGGAGAGGAAGTGAGTAGTTCAGTTCCTGGGATAACTGAGGAAGAAGGACTGGGGTGTAAAGGAGATGCCTTAGGCTCCCCCACGGTCCGCTGCACAATTCCATGCCTAGCCAGGGTCTAAGGAAAGGAGTTAATAGAAACAGAGGAACACACCTGGGAGATTGAGTTACCCTATAACTCGCCCCGGAGGAGCGCAAAGACCGGATACCGGTTCCGAAATTGTGCCTGACACAAACATCACAGTAAACACCGGACTAGTAGAGGTTATACATCTTCACTGTACCACAGCGAAGCAACACGGGGTCAGAAGCACAAAGATAAGACTCAAGTTGCCTAGCAAGTGGGTACCCGTGAGAGGAGACAGGGCCGGCAGCCTACCTAAAGCGGCAACAGGGCCACACACAGCGCAGGAGTGGGAAGCCAAGGACCCAGTCAGGGTGGGAGCAACCCGGCCCCGGTACAGACTCCGTGGACAGTACTCTGCTGAATAACACCTACAGTAAAGACTTGGAAAACTACAAAACCGTGAGTCTGTGTAATCCTTGCGCTCAAGTCCTACTTCCCCTCACAAACTGTTACCATCTCTACCACTGCCCCTACTCTGCATCATCCATAGACTATCATCATCACTGCCCCGGGGAACCAGGCTCTGCCCGTGGAGAGCCCATCACCGGCTGCCAAACATCATCCTCGGAGGTTCTGCAGCAGCGGTGGTCACCCTGACCACACCACGGGTGGCGTCACGACTTTCTCCCCTGTAAATACCCCCCATTACTTGTGGGCTTGGGACACGGTCCGGACCAAGACTGCCGTGATACCCCCCATGATACCCTGGTCCGGTACCGAGTACCCCGTCCCAGTGGGCTCCACAACTTGGTGTCTATGAACAGGATCTGCCATGCCAGGTAAACCAGGCATTGTGTGCTGTGATTTGTGACTGTTTTGAACCTGCCGCTATTCCGGAGCGCGCGGCAGGCAGTATTTGAACTGCGCCACAAGGACTGTGTTTTTGAATTGCCGCCATTACAGAGCGCACGGCACGCGGGAAAAAAAAGGGCGTGTTGTTGTGGGCGGCACTCTGCAAAGCGCTCTGACATCATCCAGAGGGGAAGAGAATCCCTGTTGCACAGCGGAACCTTTAAAGGTACCGTCACACGCGGCAATTTTGCAAGCAATTTCACTGGCGATTTGCTGGTTGCAGTGAAATCATGGATACATGGTTCTGTTTTGTTGCCGTGTAGAAATGGAACCATGTATCCATGATTTCACTGCAACCAGCAAATTGCCAGTGAAATTGCTTGCAAAATTGCCGTGTGTGATGGTACCTTAATAGACATCCGGACGGAAGCGGAAGACAGGAGAGGAAATCCTGGCATATCCGGATTACCATCAACCCTTCATTCTGTACAAGGATGCCAGCAACGTGGGACTGGGAGCAGTACTGTCACAGAAACAAGGAGGCGAAGAGTTATTGCCTTTGCAAGCAGGAAACTCCAGCCTACGGAAAGAAACCCTGAGAATTACAGTTCCTTCAAGTTAAAACTACTGGCATGGGCTGTAACCGAGCGTTTCAAGCACTACCTGGCAGCTGCAGAATTTACCGTCTACACTGATAACAACCCATTGACCCACCTGGACTCAGCAAAATTAGGTGCATTGGAGCAGCGATGGATATCGATCCAGCTGTGAAGCTAGTGAAAGAACTGCTTACACAACAAGGTGCGTACCCTAATCAGAATGTTCCAGCTGAGACCCAACAACTCCTCAAAGAGAAAAGCAAATTGTTCCTATATCAAGGGAAGCTTTGCAGAAGGTACACCAACCCTAAAACACGAGTTGGTCTGGCAGATTATCGTACCCAAGAGAGACATCAAAATGGTCTTAGGGCCCTTTCACATCAGCGTTTTTTGAAATTTGCGGCAGATGCGGTGAAAAAAACGCATCTGCCACAATTACCGCATACCGGCTGCACTTGCGGCGCGGTTGCTGTAAACGCCATGCAAAGTATAGGCGTACTTGTGGCAGGTGCGGCAAGTGCGGTTTTGCACTTGCGGCAGGTGCGGCAGCGAAAAAACCCGCGGCTGACCGCGGTTTTTTTCGCTGCCGCACCTGCCGCAAGTGCAAAACCGAACTTGCCGCACCTGCCGCAAGTACGCCTATACTTTGCATGGCGTTTACCGCAACCGCGCCGCAAGTGCAGCCGGTATGCGGTAATTGCGGCAGATGCGTTTTTTTCACCGCATCTGCTGCAAGTTTCAAAAAACGCTGATGTGAAAGGGCCCTTAGAAGCCTACCACGACGGTGCAGGTCATTTTGGCTGGAAGAAGTTGTAAATGCTCTTAAGAGAGAGATTCCACTGTGCTCTTAAAGAGGATCTGTCACCAAACCAGGCATGGTGATCTAATTACAGCACTGGATGCAGCATGTCTGCAGCATCCAGGCAAGGGGTCCCCCAGCACTTGAGCAGCCCTATACCCCGAGATAATACACTTAGAAAACTTACATCCTGCAGCCGGAAAGGAGGTGGCTAAGGGCTGGAGTCGAAGGGCAGATTCACACCCCCTGCATGTTTAATCTGCCCACCGCTGCCAATCATTGTCTCCCTCTTCAGCAGCATTAAACAGAGTTTTTTTTTTTCAGAACTTACCGTTTGGCCCCGCCCGCCCCTCAGCCTCAGAGGGCGGGGCCAAACGGCAAGTTCTGAAAAAAAAAAAAAACTGTTTAATGCTGCTGAAGAGGGAGAGAATGATTGGCAGCGGTGAGCAGATTAAACATGCAGGGGGTGTGAATCTGCCCTTCGGCTCCAGCCCCTAGCCACCTCCTTTCTGGCTGCAGGATGTAAGTTTTCTAAGTGTATTATCTCAGGGTACAGGGCTGCTCAAGTGCTGGAGGCCCCCTTGCCTGGATGCTGCAGACATGCTGCATCCAGTGCTGTAATTAGATCACCATGCCTGGTTTGATGACAGGTCCTCTTTAAGAGAGAGATTCTACTGGGTTGGCATGAGAAAATCAATTGAAGATTGGTGTAGAAAATGTGGCCCGTGCAACCTCAGAAGAAAGGATCAACAGAGAGCCCCACTCCAGTCCATAGCAACCACTTGAGTTAGTTGCGTTAGACCACATCAAGTTGTCACCAAGCCGGTCAGGCTGTGTCTATGCCTTAACCATCGTGGACCATTACTCCTGCTTCTTAGTGGTGGCACCCGTCAAGGACCTGACAGCGAAGACGGCTGCAAGAGCATTTCAGACACATTTCTGTAGACATCATGGCTTTCCGGAACAAGTCCTTGCAGATCAAGGTCCAGCTTTCGAGTCGGAGATTTTCCAGGAATTCTGCAACATGTACGGCCGTAAGAAGATCCGCACGACAGCCTATCATCCCCAAACCAATGGCTTATGCGAAAAGATGAACCATATTGTGATTCACCTGTTGAAAACCTTATTTGAGTCAGAGAGAAATCAATAGCCAGAGAAATTACCCGATTTGGTAGACTTGTACAACCATGTCACGGTGAGTTCTACAAACTGCACCCCAGCCTACCTGATGCGAGCAAGACCCGGTAAGCTGCCAATTGATTTAGATATGGGAATTCTGAATCCAGATGCAGAAGTTGAAGAATCCAATTGGGATACCCTACGTCAACAGCAGTATCGCCAAGTACAAGAGTGCATAGAAAAAAAGTCTCCAGCAAGCTAGAGAAAGACAAGAGAGAACCTTTAACCAACATGCTCTAGCAACCTATTACAACCTGGTGAACAAGTTCTCAAGAGAAAGAGACGCACCAATAAATTGGATAATCAGTGGGAAACCACCCCATATAGAGTCTTACCATCAAATCTAGACAATGCCAAAGTGTGTCTAATCAGCAAAGACGAAGGAAGGATGTCGGCAGTTGTGTCAAGAGACCATCTGAAACCGTGTCCTGAAACCCTGAAGACACTAGAAGTAACTGTACCCATACAGGTCCAACCTGTCAAGAAGAAAGAAGAGGATGTGTTCCATACTGTTTAGGAGATTTCCCCAAAACATGGCCAAATTACTACAGAGCAGTTGTAGTTCCCATGATTGCTTTCCCTCCAATGGTTGAACCAACACCAGAACCCTACCACTAGAAGTCCAAGACATGACGAACGGGAAGTTGAGCCTGAAGAGGAAGAACCAATTCCTGGTCCCAGTGAGCTTGCCAGCCTACTGTCAGATCTCCATCTGCAATAGTACCAGATACTACAAATAGGTACACGTCCACCCACACCATCAGGCTAAGTACACCCAGTACACCAGCATTACGCAGATCAGAGCGTAGTACCAAGAGTCAGATACCACCAAGGTACAGAAATTAAAATGTGAAGTAAATGTGAAATTTAAATATGTTGTGGTAAAGTTTAATAGAACCCGGTAGAGTGTAAATGTACAAAAAGTACAGAGAGAGTAAGAACTTGGCCTCTTATGCGGTGACCCGAGGGCTTTGGGAGTCTACTGCACTTAAACCAGAGACACCCGTGTGTGTTAATATTGTTTTGCAACATTAAAAGCCCAGTACCAACAGAGACTATCATGTATGAACTACTTAAACATTCTTGAACTTTGAACTTTTCTTCATTTTTATTTATTTATGGAACATACCTACCACAGAACTGGTTGTGGTAAAGACTCCATTGTATATATGTATCAGCCCGGAGGCAATAGACTAAAACCTCCGGAAGGACTGATTTATTTTGAACTTTTGGACTCTTTTTGAGGTTTTAGTGGTTTTTGTATTTTTTACTTTTTAAGACTCTGTAAATATTAATTGATTTGTTTTGTTGTTTGTTTGTTTTTTACAGTCCTGGAGTACTGTCTTTCATTAAGGGGGAGTGTGGCACCCCAGGGGTTAATGTGCCACAGTAACTACACCAAGGGTTAATTCCCACACATCACACAAAAGTACACTAGCGCCTCCAGGCCAGAAGGGGGAGCTAAAGCTGCTCGCCTATGTATTCTGGTGTGGAGAGGAAGTGAGTAGTTCAGTTCCTGGGAGAACTGAGGAAGAAGGACTGGGGTGTAAAGAAGCTTCCTTAGGCTCCCCCACGGTCCGCTGCTCAATTCCATGCCTAGCCAGGGTCTGAGGAAAGGAGTTAATAGAAACAGAGGAACACACCTGGGAGACTGAGTTTTACCCTATAACTCGCCCCGGAGGAGCGCAAGACCGGATACTAAATCCGAAATTGTGCCTGACACAAGCAGCACAGTAAACACCGGACTAGTGGAGGTTATATATCTTCACTGTACTACAGCGAAGCAACACGGCAGGGTCAGAAGCATAAAGATAAGACTCAAGTTGCCTAGCAAGTGGGTACCCGTGAGAGGAGACAGGGCCGGCAGCCTACCTAAAGTGGCCACACACACAGCGCAGGAGTGAGAAGGCAAGGATCCGGACAGGGTGGGAGCAACCCGGCCCCAGTACAGACTCTGTGGACAGTACTCTGCGAATAACACCTACAGTAAAGACTTGGAAAACTACAAAACCGTGAGTCTGTGTAATCCTTGCGCTCAAGCCCTACTTCCTCTCACAAACTGCTACCATCTCTACCACTGACCCTACACTGCATCATCCATAGACTATCATCATCACTGCCCCGGGGAACCAGGCTCTGCCCGTGGAGAGGCGTTACATCAACGGCTGCCAAACATCATCCCCGAAGGTTCTGCAGCAGCGGTGTTCACCCTGACTACATACCATGGGTGGCGTCACAACTTTCTCCCCTGTAAATACCCCTCATTACTTGTGGGCTCGGGACACGGTCCGGACCAAGACTGCCATGATACCCCGGTCCGGTACCGAGTACCCTGTCTCAGTGGGCTCCAAAACTCCATCCGAAAAATATCCAGGATCTCCTCACACCAGTCTACAATAGGAGGTTGTTCTGTGGATATCCATATTGTGGGATGATGGACCTGGCTGCTGAGAGAAGCGGAGGATGTCCCGTTTGGTGGCTTTGATCGATCTGGGGTACACGGATAGTAGGGCCATCTCAAGACTGCCAGTTATTTGTTTGCCTGTGATGAGGTTGTAATTACGAAATACTCTCTCCCAGAAACTTTTAATATTAGGGCATTCCCACCATATCTGGAACATGTTTCCTACTTCTAATTTGCACCGCCAGCATAGCTCTGAGGTCGAAGGGAAGATCATGTATAGCTGGTCGGGGCAGCGGTACCACCTGAGCAGTATTTTGTGGTTTCTCTCTTGGGCCACACATGTGTTTGCCATCATGTGTGAATAGAGAGCTTTTTTTCAAGTCAGCTAAAGTGATTTCTTTGCCCAGCTCTCTCTCCCACGCAAGCTAGAAGGGGCGCTTCCCAGTTGCCTTTTCCTCTGTCAATGGCATGGTGTATTGCAGTGATTGCGTGAGGGGGAGAATTAATTTTGGAACAACTCCTCTAGGGTGGAGGAGAGGGATCTGATTCCTCCTAACTGAACTGCTGGGGAGCAGAAAGATCGCAGTTGGAGGTATTCATACCATTTCAGAAGTGTTGTCGGTAAGAGACTTTGTATTGACTCAAAGGAGGGGAGCTCGCTATTGTGGAGAATTTATCCCATGCGGACATCCTCTCCTCTCGTCCGTCCCAAGAAGGACATCTTGTGGAACTCTGGCTGAAAGGCACGGTTTGAGAAAAGGAGGACAAGTGGGCTCTCATGGGAGTATGGTTTCTATAGGATTGCCAAATTTCCAGAGTTTCTGCGGTGAGGTCAGACATAGGGCCAATTTGTTTTGGATCAAGAGGGTGTTTCCATGGGAGGTAGTCCAGGGGGATGTGCAGTCCCTCCTGCTCCAGTGCTACCCATCGTTTAGTGTGGTGTCTGTGTTTCCAATGCAGCAACCTGACTAACGATGCGGCCAGGAAGTAGTTATGAAAGTCAGGTAGGCCCACACCTCCGAGTTTGACGTGGGCTGGACAGGGTCCTCATGTTTACCCTGGATTTCATTGATCCCCATACAAACCTTCCTATAAGGGAGCAGAGTCTGGAGAAGAAGACTCTATTGGGTGCTGTGGGGACGGTTTGGAAAATATATTGTGTTCGAGGCAGGATGTCCATGCTAATTATTTTTATACTTCCCATGCAGGATAGTTTGAGTGATCTGTATGAGGATAGCTGCGTGTCCAGTTGAGATAGTATGGGCTGGTAGTTAAGTGAGTAGAGTTTCAATAAGTCTGAGGGAATATAGACTCGCAGGTATTTGATGGCATCTGTTTTCCATTTGAAGGGGAAACTTGTTTTAGGGAGGAGACTTTCTCTGGGCAGTGGGATATATTCAGCACCTCCGACTTAGTGAAGTTTACCTTGAAGTTGCTCACGGAGCTAAACACCTCGAGTTCCTTCAAGATAGATGGGATCGAGATCCTCGGTTGGGATATGTATAGGAGGAGGTTGTCAGCGAACAGAGCTATTTTATGGTGGCCCCCTTTCACCTGTATGCCATGTATGCTATTGTTGCCCCTGATGGCATTAGCTAAGTGTTGCTTGACTACCAAGTAGAAGAGGGGTGACAGCAGGCAGCCCTGTCTGGTCTCATTCCCGACTGAGAAGTGGGCCGACAGGACGCCGTTGACCCTGACCCTGGGAGTATAGTGAGAGTAGTTGTGTAGAAACTTAGGGCCTAGGCCAATTTGGGTGAACACCTCCCTCATGAAGCCACAATGGACCCTCTCACAGACCTTTTTAGCATCTACAGACAGCCAGCTAAGAGGGAGGTTATGAGTTTGGGCCGTATTGAATAGGAGCAAGGTCCTAATTGTATTGTCTCTAGCCTCGCGGCCCTTGACAAAGCCCACCTCGTCCATGATGATTATAGAGGGGAGTAGGCATGATAAGCGATCCGCTAGGATCTTTGAATAAAGCTTAAATCGATGTTTAGTAGGGAGATAGGCTATAGTTAAGCGACCAGGGTAGGGTTGCTTCCGGGCTTGTGTAAAATACTTATGTGGGCCTCCATCGATTGTGGGACAAGGTCAGTGCCATCGGATATGGAGTTAAATGTGGCTAGCATTTGAGGCAGTGTTTGG
Source organism: Allobates femoralis (assembly GCA_033576535.1). Lineage (NCBI taxonomy): Eukaryota > Metazoa > Chordata > Amphibia > Anura > Aromobatidae > Allobates > Allobates femoralis. The sequence goes on from JARQOC010000006.1 coordinate 141,538,548, forward strand.
GCCTGGAGTGTTTTAAAGAATATTGGGGTTAACCCGTCTGGTCCAGGGCTTATGGATGTCGCGGTAGTTTTGATGGCAGTTAGGATTTCGTGTTCAGTAAACTCGGCTTCAAGGGCCTCTACGTGTCATTTCCACGGGGGGGTGGGGGGAATGCTGTGGATTTTATATAGTACCGGGTCTTGCAAAGTAGGTCGTCTGGTGCCATGTCTGAGTATTTCCCCTTAAGGTAGTATGGTCTTAGAGAACGGAATACCTCCAATATTTCGGATGGGTTATAGGTATCCTTTCCGTTTGCGGACCTGATTTTGGTAATGTAGGTGTAGTTTGACCTGGGGTGGAGTCATGTGTGCTCGGGGGCAGCCACACTTATTAGAGACCTTAGACCACAGAAAAAAAACAGTCTAACAAATATGTGGAAGTACTCTGCTATAATAAAATAATATTAAGAAGCAAGTGCCAGTGAAAAACAGTATGAAAAAAGGGTACTTGGTTAATACGTTTTTGCCAAAAAGTACAGAAGCCGTTCTACCTCTTCACGGTGACCCTTATCAGAATGATCCTATGTAATTTAAAACCTCATCCTGTATAATATACCTCATGGATGCAGACTGAAGACAGGCTAGAGTGCAATATGGACACATGTAGCAGATGGCTTATGTGCCCGACTCAGAATGGGAGGGGGTGGGGCACTCCCTGTCTTGCTAAACAAGAAAATAAAGAAAAACTGCACCTGGGCCAGGGCACAGTGTGAACGGGTGTGTAGGACTGCGTTCACTCCACCAAATATCTAGACCACAGAAAAAAACAGTATAACAAACGTGTGGAAGTACTCTGCTGTAATAAAATAATATTAAAAAGCAAGTGCTAGTGAAAAATAGTATAAAAAACAGGGTACTTGGTTAATACTTTTCTCCAAAAAAGTATGTAAGCCATTCTACCTCTTCACGGTGACCCTTATCAGAACGGTCCTATCTAACTAATTTAAAACATCTGGTGCCATGTCTGAGTATTTCCACTTAAGGTTGTATAGGTCTTTAGAGTAGGAACGGAATACCTCCAATATTTCGGATGGGTTATAGGTATCCTTTCCTCTTTGCGGACCTGATCTTGGCAATGTTGGTGTAGTTTGATCTGGGGTGGAGCATGTGTGCTAGGGGGCGGCCACACTTATTAGAGACCATGTAGTAGTAATTTTTGGTTCTTTCCGTCTGTTGTTTCTGGTCTAGTAGATCCCTAAGTTCCTGTATTTTGAGGATGAGGTCTCTTAGTGTTGATTCGGTTAGTGTCCGTTTAAGTGTTGTCTCTATGACGTGTATTTCATAGATTAGTTTGTTGATTGATTTGAGTATGAGCTTTTTAAGTCTGGCTCCATTTTTATCAATGTTCCCCTCAGGCAGCATTTCAGGGCTTCCCATTTGAAGGGCTGTGGCATTGGGTCTAGCTCATGGACCTGGGTGAATGCTTCAATGTCACATTTCAGCTCCGTCAGGCAAGTGTTGTCCATCAGGAGGTTACTGTTCAACCTCCAGGTCCATGGCTTGTGCAAGTTGAAGTTGCCCCCGCTAATCGTTTTCCCTTCAACGAATTCATTGAGTTGGGTCAGGAGCGTCCTGCAAATTTTATCTGTTCCCTGTTGGGCAGGTGCCAGTTAGCAGCAGTCAAAATGGAGTTAGCCTCGTGCAATTTGAGGAAAATGTATCTCCCCTGTGTCGATTCTGGAATCTGTTATCATAGGAGTCAAGTTTTTGTGGATCGCTATAGATACTTCCCCTTCGACCTAGAGTCAGCATTAGTGGTGTGTAGCCATGCTGAGTAGAATTTGTTTTTGAAGTCGGGTACGAATCCAGTTTTGAAATGCTTTCCCTACAGAAGTAAAATTTGGACAATCCATTTTTGCATGTCAAGGAGGATTTGGGAGCTTTTCTGGGGAGTATTAAAACCTCCCACATTGAGGGTTCCAATTTTAGGTCGGCCATGTGTGGGGCACCTCGTGTGATACTTAGTGAGAGGCGACTGGGGTAGAGAGAAGATAGGGTATGTGGGCGGACTGGGGTCTAGGTTAGGGTTCCGGAGTGAGGAAGTTACCAGTGGATCGGGTAGCATGGGGTAGGGATAGTGGGGAGGAAAGTGGAGGTAAGACTGAACTAAGTGGAGGGGTGAAGTAAAGGAGGGGTAAAGCTGGTAAGAGAGATAGAGCAGTGGAAGAAGATTTTGAGGGAGAGTAAGATGATTGTTCCCGGGTTCTGGGGTCAGTAGTAGGGTGGGGATTGTTGCAGTAAATTCCGCATCTGCCTGCAGTGTGTGTAATCCCCCTTGAGGAAAGGCCTTTCCAGGTAGAGCAGGTCCTCCCCACGACAAAGGCTTCTAGTACATAGGCATAGAACTCAATAAAAATCAATAAAACAGCAACATTAACTAACATAGTAGCGGAGTATTAGATACAAGTAAAAACATTCAAATTTCAATATTGGTGGGATGTAAACAAGGGCTTACAATATGGCGTCGTATGTAGGGCACCTTTTAGGGAGAAGGGCCCGTATGCGTGCAGCATGGGTGCTATCTAGTGATTAACCATGACCGGCAGGGTTGGGCCCTCTTTCCCGGCCTCCCCTTCTTGTACACCGCCATAGCCTTTGTTCTCTTGGGGCCCATGGGTGGAGGCCTGGCCACTCAGTGATGTTGAGGTTGGGGGACGGGATCCTAAGGCACTCCAGGAATGCCGGGATATCCCTAGGGTGGCTTACCAAGAGAAGATGGCCCTGCCTACGTACCTGGAAGGGAAAGGGGAAGCCCCAGGTGTACAGGGTGTTGTTGCTGCGCAGTACCTTCAGTAGGGGATGGAGAGCCCTGCATTTTGTAACGGGCAGCGTGACAGATTGGGCATCAGTTGGATAGGGTTGCCTTGGTACATTAGGGGATCAAGGAATCGGGCCTTTGCAAGGAGGACCTCTTTAGCTTTGAAGTTCTGGACCCTGCAGATAATGTCTCTGGGTCTGGCACCCTCTGGGGGAGAGGGGCCCAGGGGTCTACGTGCTCGGTCTAGTTCTAGTGGCGTACCCTTTGGCATGTTACGGACTGAGTTAAAGACCCTGCGGAGTGAAGTGTCCAGGTCCCTTGCGGGGATGGATTCTGGTAGGCCTTGGACCCTAATGTTCCATCTGTCACGGTTCTCTAAGTCCTCCATTAGGTTTAGTAGGTGGTCGAACTCTGAATTTTTGCTATGGACTTGCCTCGCAAGGGCCTCTATATGTCTGGTCAGGTCGGTGATAGTGGATTCAGTGGAGCAGACTCTGCTAGTGAGCTGGCGGACTTTGCCCCTGAGTGCGGTAGCCTTGGTCTTAAAGGAGGACTCCATTCTGTGGAGAAAGCCTTCCATCCCCTCCCTGGTGGGTATGGCCTGTATGCTGGATCTGTGGTCATCCAAGACCACTCTATCTGACATTTGGGGGGCCTAGGGGACCTCTGGGGATGTGGGGGGTTTCCTACAGTCTAATGCCGGGTCCCTGGGGCTTGCAGTTATGGTCAGCTCGTTGTCTGTCTTTATGGATTTCCCCGGGTCGGCACAGTAATTTCTGTGCCCATCCCTGCGAACCCTGGGTTTCCCCATCTCCTAGGGGTGCAGGGTCATGTGCTCCTCTCTAAGCTTGCTGGGTCTTTGAGCATTGTGCAGACCTCCTGCAGCTGGTACCTCCAGGGTGTGCCGTACCTCTAGGGGGCCTTGTGGCTGAGATCGGCATGTGCAGGGCCTCTCCTCCTCCCTGTGTGGTCTCGTCGGCATCGTGGATGGTGCTGGACCAAGATGTCGCTGCATATGAGCGGGTGGGCAGCTGTGGGTTACCGGCATCAGGCAGTAGTAAGATGTCCTCCATGGAGCTCTGCTCTGAGCCGTCTCCTCTAATGCCTGGTCGGGTGGGGGGGTATCTCTCCGCTGTCTGGTGCTTCGTCCATCCCTGTCCCGCTGCCCAGAAGGTCAGTGGGGTCCTCCATATTGTGGGCCATGCGACCTGCTCCACTTCTGCCCGCACTCCACAGATATTGGGTGATTCCCACGGCAGGGGTCACCTTGGGGCCCGGGCAGGTGCAGGGCCAGGTGCTCCGCTTCTTAGCCGGCATATACAGTGGTTTTGGCTGGTCGATGCTGCTGGATTGTGTTAGAAGCCTGGCGTGGAGAGCAGGAGCTGGGATTTCAGCTTCCTCTCCTCTCCATGGCAGGGATACGCCCCCAGGCTGCCACCAGGTTTGCACCGTTATCTCACACAGACTTCCCTGGCTTCAGGTTTAGTGGAGACAGCCATTGCTCAAACTCGGCCTGCATAGCTGTCCACAACTCTTGAGCTGTGTGACTCACAGCTCGAAGGTATTTTAATTTAAATACTGCTTGATGGTGGAGAGCCTTGACAGTGCAGTATGAAGGTGTGGTGGATTCTGTCTGAAGTGTTGCAACATTAAGGGAGAGGTCAAGGGGACAGCTGGATGCCCTCAAGGAGATGGAAGAGGTAGAAGCAGTGGATAAAGAGGTAGAGATTAGTCCCAAAAGTCTTGGGGATTTAAAGAATTGGGTAGTATCCCCTTCCCCACTTAGTTTCACAGCCACCAAAGACACATAGTGGCCAGTGAGGGAGATGTAGCACTCCTGGTCATGTTTGCTCGTCCAGGTGTCAGTGGTGATATGCACCCTGTCACACACCAGTCTCTCAAGGAATGGATATTGTTATCTTTGACATGCTGGTATCGTGCAGGCACAGCTTGCTTAGAGAATTAGTGACAACTGGGCAACTGATACTGGGGAACTGTGACCGCCATCAGCTTTCGAAAACTGTCTGTATCCACCAGGCAGAAAGGCAGCATTTCCATAACCAACAAATGAGAAATGGTGAAGTTTAAGCTCTTTGCTTTGGGATGTTTAGGAGGAAATAATGTTTTCCATGACCATAACTCTGGCACCGAGGGCAGGCTGCTGTGCTGAGAGAGGGTGAAGTGGGGTGTACCCGACAAACTGCTACACTGTGAAGGAGGTGCAGGCCCAGACGTTATGGTTGGCTGACAAACAAGTGGTGTGCTCGGTGTCTGGGATCTGACAAAACTATCAGGCAAGTCCACTTCTGCAACAGCTGAATGTCTGTCAGTCATCCTGACTGTAGCAGATAAACAAGTGGAGGTCCTGTGGTTGGACACCTGTCTGCAAACACTTGCCTCGCTGACAGAGGAGGACGAAGCAGCAGATGCATTTGATGCGGCTGATGGTGTTCAGTTAGTCACAGTTTTACCGCAGTAATTTGTCTAAACTAATGCACATTGCTGGCCCATGTGACTGTTTATGCTTGTAGTAGTTAGATTGTGGAGATTTTTGCCTCTATTCAATTTTTAGGTACAAAAATTGCAAATAACATGAGTTGGTTAATCTTTTGCAATGCCAAAAATTCCTGTATGTAATAAATGTGGCTTTGGAAAGGCACACATGTTTTAGAATTACACTTGTTCTCAGTACAAAATGGCTATGCCCAGATGGACACTCCCACTCACCTATTCTATCTAAAAAACATGGAGTAACTATCTTATTGTGTAACATGTACGGAGCAGCAGCAGCACTGTCCCTAGCAGTAACATTCTGAAAATGGCGACGATTGCAAGTGCCTGCCTTTTATATCCCTAGGGACATGTGACTTTGGCAGCCAATGAAAGACTAAAGTCAATGGCACAAGCCCTTGTGTCTTCAACTTGGGGATGTTTTATGCACCCTGATTGGCTGCAGACCAAGAACATCCTAGTTTTCTAAACATACAAAATGTCTGAAAAAAATGGGGTCTGACACTACTTTTACCTCTCCACACCCCCTCCTCTCATCAAACATGTCCCACTCGCTATCCTACACTGTCAGAAGATAGAAGAAAAGTATCACTTAAACGCAGTAGAGCTTTTTATAATCTGATTACTCACCGAACAAATTCACGTTCACGGACACTTTTTGGGAAATTGCTCAAGTATGCTGAATCGAATCAGCCATGTTCAAATTTGAAATTGGCGAACATGTTCGGGGAAGGTTCGCTCATCTCTAGTTAACAATATTAGTGCTTCGGGCTTCCCCCTTTATCAGGTTGATCAAATGTTAACTTAATTCTTTTATATATCTACCCTCACATTTCTAAATACGTGGTAGCCATTCAGGAAGTGACATTTCACCATACAACTTGATAAATCAATCCATATCCTGTATATATGCTGTATACTAATATATGCCACTACTAGGGGAGAATGTGGTACTCAGAAGCTCTGAACTTGTGCAGTGCTGTATCGTTCTAATAAAACAAGAGTTTTCCTGTTGACCAGAGCTATCACTGAAGGAGGAGAGCACACCCTGGTAGAAACCAGAAAGTAAGAAGACTGCTAAGATCGCATTGTTCTGCGCTGCTCAAGACTATAGATGAGCGAACTTTCCCCAAACATGTTCGGCATGAACATTGCAGATTCTTTTTGTGATCAGAAACTCAAGCAATTTTCCAAATATTCGGTGAACACTGCTTTGCTAGGAAAAAATGTTAAAAATTTAAAATGGCACTAAAACTTTCCATCATTGGGGCCAAAATGCTCGCCAGAAGACCCGTTGGCCTTGAACATCACCTAACCTTATGCTTAAGTGTTACTGGCCATTGGGTCCAACATTTTCTTTCAAACTGTAGAATTTTATGTAGCTTTAAATTATCTTTTTTTAGCATCCTGGAGGTGTTTTTTAACACCTGCATGGTGCGAAATTTGGAAACAGTGCCAGATGTGGCAGCAGCTGTGAAGCACAGGAACCTTACAATGTCCTTAAAACATCCGTTTAACAGAGCTTTATATTTTTTTAGTTTATTATTTATTTCATTTATTTTTTTTGGAGAGCAAATTTTTATTACTAGATGGTGGCCCGATTCTAACGCATCGGGTATTCTAGAATATAGAAATAGAGATTGCATGGGGAAGGCAGTGAGGGCTGAATTGGGAGGAACTTTGAAGAAGGAGCAGCGGGGGAAGGATGGCATGGCAGGGGGGAGGAGGGAGGACAGAGCAGCAGGGGGGAGGAGGATGGGGGACAGAGAAGGTAGCGGCGGGGTGTGGGAGGATGTAGCAGCACATGCAGGGGGAGGAAGGAGCGGCAGGGGGAGGATGAAGCACAGAGCGGCAGGGGGCAGGAGGACAGAGGACGAAGCAGCGGGGTGGGGGAGTATGGAGCAGCACAGGCATGGGGAGGACGGAGGATGGAGTGGCAGAGGGGAGGAGGACAAAGGAAGGAGGAGGAAGCGTTGGGGTGGGGAGGATGGAGCGGCACAGGCAGGGGTAGGACAGAGCGGCAGGGGGAGGATGAAGCACAGAGAGGCGGGGGGTGGAGGACAGAGGATGAAGCGGCGGGGTGGGGGAGGACGGAGCAGCACAGGCAGGGGGAGGACGGAGGATAGAGTGGCGGAGGTGAGGAGGACAAAGCAAGGAGGAGGAAGCGGCGGGGTGGGGGAGGATGGAGTGGCACAGGCAGGGGGAGGATGGAGCGGCAGGGGGAGGACGAAGCACAGCGGCGGGGGTAGGAGGATGTAGGAGGAAGCGGCGGGGTGGGGGAGGACGGAGCAGCACAGGCAGGGGGAGGACGGAGGATGGAGTGGCGGAGGTGAGGAGGACAAAGGAAGGAGGAGGAAGCGGTGGGGGGATGGAGTGGCACAGGCAGGGGGAGGACGGAGCGGCAGGGGGAGGACAGAGCGGCAGTGGGAGGACAGAGCATAGAGTGGCGGGGGAGAGGAGGATGGAGGACAAAGCGGCGGGGTGGGGGAGGCTGGAGCAGCACAGCCTGGGGGAGGACAGAGGATGGAGTGGCGGAGGGGAGGAGGACAAAGGAAGGAGGAGGAAGCGGTGGGGTAAGGGAGGATGGAGCGGCACAGGCAGGGGGAGGACAGAGCACAGAGCGGCAGGGGGTAGGAGGACAGAGGACAAAGCGGCAGGTGGGGGAGGATGGAGCAGCACAGGCAGGGGGAGGACGAAGGATGGAGTGGCGGAGGGGAGGAGGACAAAGGAAGGAGGAGGAAGCGGTGGGGTGGGGGAGGATGGAGTGGCACAGACAGGGGGAGGATGGAGCACAGAGCGGCGGGGGGGGAGGAGGACGAAGAACGAAGCGGCGGGGTGGGGGAGGCCAGAGCAGCACAGGCAGGGGGAGGACGGAGGATGAAGTGGTGGGGGGAGGAGGATAAAGAAAGGTGGAGGAAGCGGTGGGGTGGGGGAGGATGGTGCAGCACAGGAAGGGGGAGGACAGAGCAGCAGGGGAGAAGGACAGGATGAAGCGGTGGGGTGGGGGAGGATGGAGCAGCACAGGCAGGGGAGGGATGGAGTGGCAGAGAGGAGGAGGACAGGCAGGGGGAGGACAGAGCACAGAGCGGTGGGAGACGGAGGACAAAGCGGCAGGGGTGGGGGAGGATGGAGCAGCACAGGCAGGGGGGATGGGGCAGGGGAGGAGACGAGCCTGGAAGAGGTGGGTGATGGGTGGGTGGGAAGCCGGAGCAGCACAGGCAGGGGGAGGATGGAGCAGCAGGGGGAGGACGGAGCACAAAGCTGGTGAGGGAGAGGAGGATGAAGGACAAAGCGGCGGGGTGGGGGAGGCTGGAGCAGCAGAGGCAGGGGGAGGATGGAGTGAGTATCGGAGGGGAGGCGGACAAAGGAAGGAGGAGGAAGTGGTGGGGTGGGGGAGGACGGAGCAGCAGGGGGAGGATGGAGCAGCAGGGGGAGGACGGAGCACAAAGCGGTGAGGGAGAGGAGGATGAATGACAAAGCGGCGGGTGGGGGGAGGCTGGAGCAGCACAGGCAGGATGGAGGATGGAGTATTGGAGGGGAGGCGGACAAACAAGGAGGAGGAAGTGGTGGGGTGGGGAGGAGGAGCGCGGAGAGGCGAGCGGTGGGGGAAAAAGGACGGAGGACAAAGCGGTGGGGTTGGGGGAGGACGGAGCAGCACAGCGGATGGAGGATGGAGTGGCGGAGAGGAGGAGGACAAAGGGAAGAGCGGTGGAAGAGGATGGAACGGCACAGGCAGGGGAGGACGTAGCATGGAGCGGTGGGAGGAGGAGAATGGAGGACAAAGCAGCGGGGTGAGGGAGGATGGAGCATTGTACGGCAGCTCAGTGGTTAGCAGAGTGTACAGGGGCTCAGTGGTTAGCAGGTATACGGTGGCTCAGTGGTTAGCACTGCGCTGTGGCTCAGTGGTTAGCACTTCGCGGTGGCTCAGTGGTTAGCACTTGCGCGTGGCTCAGTGGTTAGCACTGCGCGGTGGCTCAGTGGTTAGCACTAGCGCGGTAACTCAGTGGTTAGCACTGCACGGTGGCTCAGTTTGTAGCACTGCGCGGTGGCTCAGTGGTTAGCACTGCGCGGTGGCTCAGTGGTTAGCACTGCGCGGTGGCTCAGTGGTTAGCACTGTGCGGTGGCTCAGTGGTTAGCACTGCGCGGTGGCTCAGTGGTTAGCAAAGTATGGTGGCTTAGTGGTTAGCACAGTATATGGTCGCTCAGTGTTTAGCAGTGTGTGCGGCGGGCAGAGTGGTCAGCTCCATGCGGCAGGCAGAGTGATCACGCCCTCGCGGCAGAGTGTCAGCGCATGGGCGGCAGAGTGGTCAGCCCCTGCGGCGGGCAGAGTGGTCAGCGCCGTGCGGCAGGCAGAGTGGTCAGCGCAGTGCAGCGGGCAGAGTGGTCAGCAGAGGACGGAGGCACTCTGCCTGCCATACTTACCACCGGGTCATCGTCTTCCCCGCCGCCGCATCTTCGCTCCGCCATCCCCAGCATCTTGGCTTCACTCTTCCGTCCGGGCGACATGTTTATTCCAAAATGGCGTCCGTGAACTCTCGCAAGACTTCCGGGGCCGGGAAATCTGTGGAGAGTTCCCGGATGCCATTTTGGAAGAAAGATGTCACCGGGATGGAGGAGTGGAGGCAAGATGGTGGGGAGGCGGCGCGAAGATGCGGCGGCGACGGCGGGAAAACGATGGGCCGGTGGTAAGTATGGCAGGCAGAGTGCATGGAGGTATGAGTGTGGAAATGGTGAGCGAGGAGGGGGGCGCGTGGAAGGGGTGTGTGTGTGTTAAGTGTCGGAGGGTGTGTGGAGGAGTGGGGAGTGTGGTGTGGGGCCGCAGATTGAAACTATGGCGGGAGTGGGGCTTTGGAAGCCCCGCTCCCGGCATCGGGCTGTCATATTAGAACACTCACAGTGGGTGTAGAGGCTTACTTCAGCCAGGATGTGACGTACCATACCGTTACATCCTGACGGACCGACCAATGAGCATAGCGCCTCACTGCCCATTGAGATACATGGAGGACTTTGAGTTTCAAATTTACCGCTGTAAGTGAAGGCGCGAAGCTCATTGGTGCTGTGTGCTGGCGCCGACCAATGAGCATAACGCCTCACTTCCCATTGAGATACATGGAGGACTTTGAGTTTCAAATTTACCGCTGTAAGTGAGGCGCTAAGCTCATTGGTCGCTGTGTGCTGGCGCCGACCAATTACTCAATGGGCAGTGGCACTATCTCATGTCGCAGACATCAGGACAATTGAGTATCGCGCCTCACTTACAGCTGGTACAATTTGAACTCAAGTCCTCCATGTATCTCAATGGGCAGTGAGGCGCTATGCTCATTGGTCGGCGCCAGCACACAGCAGACCAATGAGCTTGTGCCTCACTTACAGCTGTAAATTTGAAACTCAAAGTCCTCCATCTATCTCAATGGGCAGTGAGGCACTATGCTCATTGGTCGGCACCAGCACACAGCAACCAATGAGCTTCGCGCCTCACTTACAGCGTAAATTTGAAACTCAAAGTCCTCCATGTATCTCAATGGGCAGTGAGGCGCTATGCTCATTGGTCGGCGCCAGCACACATCGACCAATGAGCTTCGCGCCTCACTTACAGCTGTAAATTTGAAACTCAAAGTCCTCCATGTATCTCAATGAGCAGTGAGGCACTATGCTCATTGGTCGGCGCCAGCACACAGCGACTAATGAGCTTCGCGCCTCACTTACAGCGGTAAATTTGAAACTCAAAGTCCTCCATGTATCTCAATGGCCAGTGAGGCGCTATGCTCATTGGTCGGCGCCAGCACACAGCGACCAATGAGCTTCGCGCCTCACTTACAGCGGTAAATTTGAAACTCAAAGTCCTCCATGTATCTCAATGGGCAGTGAGGTGCTATGCTCATTGGTCGGCGCCAGCACACAGCAACCAATGAGCTTCGCGCCTCACTTACAGTGGTAAATTTGAAACTCAAAGTCCTCCATGTATCTCAATGGCCAGTGAAGCGCTATGCTCATTGGTCGGCGCCAGCACACAGCGACCAATGAGCTTTACCGCTGTAAGTGAGGCACGAAGCTCATTGGTCGCTGTGTGCTGGCGCCGACCAATGAGCATAGCGCTTCACTGGCCATTGAGATACATGGAGGACTTTGAGTTTCAAATTTACTGCTGTAAGTGAGGCGCGAAGCTCATTGGTCGCTGTGTGCTGGCGCCGACCAATGAGCATAGCGCCTCACTGCTCATTGAGATACATGGAGGACTTTGAGTTTCAAATTTACTGCTGTAAGGGAGGCGCAAAGCTCATTGGTCGCTGTGTGCTGGCGCCGACCAATGAGCATAGCGCCTTACTGCCCATTGAGATACATGGAGGACTTTGAGTTTCAAATTTACTGCTGTAAGTGAGGCGCGAAGCTCATTGGTCGCTGTGTGCTGGCGCCGACCAATGAGCATAGCGCCTCACTGCCCATTGAGATACATAGCGGTCTTTAGAGCTGTGCATGGCCAGACACTTGGTTCTGTTTTCGGCCACGGCGCTCGGCTCTCGTCGGTCGGAGCGACGAAGTCTGTAGCTCAGGCCCCCTGTATTCTCATTACTCGCCGCTTGTAGCCACCGCCGGAGCTGGCGTTCTGGCGGGGTCGGCGGGGTGTACGCCGGGGCGGGAGACTCGCAATGGCCGTTGCGCGGCCATTGCTCGTGACGGTGCAACGGCTCGCAATGCCCGCTGCGCGGGCAATGCTTCACAGGTCGCGTGGGCGCCGTGCGCCCACGGCCACAACTACGGAAACAGCGCCGAAACTTACGGAAGTGCGTTAGGGGAATTATATATTAGATACTTTAGCACTTTAGTATTGCAAAAATTATGTTTTTTATTGGCCCCATCTCCCATTTAAGGCAACCATATCTGATCAGTGTTGAACATGTAACAAAGCATTACACTTGCTTAAAGATGGCAACACAATGGTGGCTCAATGGTTCACACTAAGGGTACCGTCACACCTGGTGACATCGCCACCAATTACATAGGTGACGCAGGGGCAGGGTCTATCGGCGACAACGCCACTGCGTCGCCTAATGTAAAGGGGCGATGTCGGCAGTAAATATCGCCTCTGAGTGGTCGCCTGGTTTCTCAGCAGTGCTCTGAAACCAGGCGAGCACTCTGGGGCGATGTGCAGACATCACCGCATGTAACATGCCGACCGGCGATGTTACAGGCGATGGGAGCCATAGGCTCCCATGTTACAGCATCGTCGCTGGGATTTGTAGACACCCCAGTGGCGATGCCTCCTGTAGCATCGCCGGTGCGTCGCTGGAGGTATCGCCGCGTGTAAACACTCGACGTCGATGCTGGCGGGGCGCCAAAAACCACGTGTGACGGTACCCTAAGGGTTTTGAATCCAACAGGGTTTTTATGTTTTTTTAGTGCATGTTCTCCCACAGTACAAAAAAATAGATGTAGTAGTTAGGCTAGGGTCACATTTGTGTCATGCATTCGCTAAATGGATGTGTTATTTTTATGTGCAAATGTTGAAAAACGCATGCATTAAAGCACCCATAGACTCCAATGCAATAAACGCATTGCAAAAGTGCAGTGCATTTGACGGTATGCATTTTTGCAAGTGCACCAAAAAGACGGTCTGCAGCGTTTTTTAGTGCTTTTGCAAAACGCATGCTTTTTTTTTAACATGGGGGTCTATGGGCAACACATCCGTTAACGCTTGGTACATGCATGTACCGTGCGGTAAGGGATGCGTTAACGCATGGTACATACATGTACCGTGCTTTAACGCATCAGTTAATTGAGCCAACAAGTATGCACACATGCCATGAAAATGGTATGGAAAAAAAAAGGATCTTTTAATGCATTATGAAAACAAATGCAGCCTCCCAAGTGTGACCCTAGCCTTAGTGTTTGGCTTGGCATGCTTGGCAGTCTCCATCATCGAACAGTATTCCGACAGGCCATCATATATTATGGTGAGTATTTTACCTTTTCGTGACTTGGCATGTTTTGAGCATTGGAAGCAGATTTGGACTGGCCCTTTGCTTGACTGAGCTGATTCCTGGTTGGCCATGTTGCCTCAGTGGGCACTCACTCTTGCTCCCACCTCTCCTAGACTTTAAATACCCAATTCCTGCAGTGCACATAAGCTTTGCATTGCAGCCTGACACTGCCCAACAGGACTTTTTATTGGGGTGGAGATTGGCTTCTCCAGTGTCAAACTCCATGTCTTTCCACTGCCTCAAGCCTCTGGCTTAATTTTTGCAATAAAGCTTTGCTTTAATAATTACCAGTGAACATCCCTTGCAGCTGCCTTGGTGTCCTGAGTTAAGGGAGTGACAGAAGGCCTTCAAAACACATTAAAGAAAAAAGCTTGGAATTTGCCAGAATGAGGGCATGGCTTATAGTTGTTGATGGGTAGAGCCTAACAATTAGGTCAGAGCGTTCCATCTGCAGGATTGAACATATTAGAAATGAACTTTGAATATTGTAAGTGTTCTTACTGTGATTGATCTTTTAATTACATGTTTATAACTTGGTTTGTGCAGTAATAATTGTGTCATAAATCTTGTATGACATGTGCCCTGTGCACATGAAACATGTCCTGTCTATGTGTGACATATGCCCTGTGCCCATGTGATGTGTGCTTTGCTCCGGTGCTCATGAGATGTTTGCCCTATGCTCATTTGACATTTTCTGTATGGTTGGTGATATCTGTGCCTTGGTGCTCATGAAATGTGTGCCCTGTGCTCATTTGGCATTTACCTTATGCTTGTGTGACTTGTGCACTGTGTTAACATAATCTTGTGCTTAGCCTAAGTATTGTTAGTTTGCAAACGCCTAAAAAGATATCTCTTCTATAACAATTTTTCATGGCATTTATATTGTGTTTTTGCGCTGCTAAAAATGCTGCATGAAGATTCCCTACAAGTAAATGTTTTTAGTGCAATAGCAAATAAGAAAAACATCCCTCTCCATCATTAATTCTCAAAACTGCCGTGGCTGACCGTCTTAAAAGGTGAGAACAATGACCGCTATACTGCATATAACCTACAGTGCTCAGCATAAATGAGTACCCTACAGATTTGTCAGGAAACCTGTAGTTTCCTTTCAGAATCAGCATTTTGCATAGGATACTGTGCTACATAATACTCCCACAAATGTGGACGATTGATTGCAAAGATTTGTTATTTTGCAATTCCCCAAAAATTAGTATTCCTACAAATGGTGCAAAAATAAAGAAACCCCATTTAAAGTTTTAGAAGCAAAACTAAAGTTTAGACTATAAAATAATAATTGGAATTCAACAACAGGTAAGTCTAATTATTCACTGCACATTTGTCCAGCAAACAGGTGATTATAAAAGGGCATTATTTAAAGGGAATGTGTCAGCGGGCTTTTGCTATATAATCTGAGGGCAGAAATGTGTCACTTACTAGACTGCTTGGTGCAGTTTTGATAGAATTCTTTTTTTATCTGATTAGAGGTGCATCTCAATAAATTAGAATAGCATCAAAAAGATATTTTTTTAAGTAATTCAATACAAAACGTGAAATGCATTTAATAATAAAAATTTAAACCTCCTATTTGTACCCGACTGGGAACCAAAAATATAGGGAAGTCCTTTTTTTTAAAAAATTATTTCATGAATTTCATGAAATAATTAAAAAATGACGTGGGCTTTGATCTATTTTTGTGTCCAGCCAGTTACAACTAGGCAGCTGGGGGCTGGACTCCACAGCACAGAGCGGCCCAAGCTTTCTGGGCCCCCCTCACTGCGAATTGCAGTCTGCAGCCATCCCAAAAAATGGAGCATTCAAAGAAGCGCCATCTTCTGGCGATGTTCGGATACTGTTCGGACTCTTCCAGGGCTCTGGTGCCAGGTGGCTCACTGGGCAATAATGGGGTTAAGGCCAGCTGTGTATTATCAGCTGGCCCTAAGCCCAAAATTCATGGTGTCACGCCAATATTAGACATGGCCACCATGAATTTCTAGTAATCAGTTAAAAAAAAACACAACACAGATAAAAATATTTTTATTAGAAATAAAACAACACAATTAGTGACTCCATCTTTATTGAACAAAAGAACCCCCCTCCTTCGACGTAGTCCTGGGTCTAGTGTCCCGCGACGTCCAATCTGGATCCAATATTATCTGATCGGTTTGCTTGCTGGCAAACCGATGAGATGATCAATATCAGGTTCAAGGACCTGAATGAGATGACACATCATCTGATTGTTTAAAAGCAGGTTAAAACAATCAGCTGATGCATCAGTAGAAAAAAAAACATTCACCTCTGGGCAGACACATCCTCTCGGCTCCAGGATCTGCCGGTAATCAGCTGATGCTGTCACTTCACAGCATTAGCTGATTGTCTAAGTCCTAGTAAAAAGCCGGCTTTTTACTGCTCAACCAGTTTAAATGATCACCTGACAGCATCAGCTGATCATTTAAATCGGCCGGGCGGGAAAAAGATGTCTTTCTACGCTGGCTTCCCGATCAGCTGATGCTGTCAGGTGACAGCATCAGCTGATTACCGACAGGTCCTTGCATCCTGGAATCTGTGGACAGGTGAGTGTGCTATTTTTTTTCACTTGGATTTCACTTTAACAGCGAATGTACGGGCAGCCAGAAGCTGCCGCACATACGCTGCTAAAGTGATAGTAACATGTCACACTGGTGGAGGAACGAGCACAGCACCATCAGGTCTGATGACACTGTGCGGCCAGCCAATTACTGTAATGCCACACCAACATGGCTGTGGCATTACAGTGTGTGGCAGCCAATCCCTGCATGTGGGCTGGCTCTGTCAAGAGCGCCAACATCCAGGGAGGAAAAGCGAGCATCTGCCTGAGCATTTCTCTGGTACTTGGTGCTCACCGAGCATACCAAGTAGCTGACGCAAATTGCAGACAGGCTTTTATGTGCATTCGCTTCCTAGTGGACAACACTAGGGCTAAGCAAGCATGCTCGCCGGTACTCGGTGCTCGCCCGAGCACTGAGTACCGGAAAGCAAGCTTGCTCATCCCTAGTATTGTCCACAAGGAAGCCAATACACATAAAAGCCTGCCTGCAATTTGCCAGGGCCTATGCTGAAAAATATGAGGACTAACAGCATTCTATACACTGGCATGATGAAAACTAGATAAATGTTTTTGGAACTAATGCCTTCAAAATTGTATGGCGTAAGAAAAGTGAGGAGTACAAAAAAAATTCATGTAGCCTACATGACAAATGGTGGTGGCGGTGTCCTTATGTCAAACTGCATGAATGTTGCTGGTCTCAGGGAACTACACTTCATTGATGGTATCATGAATTCACTGATACTCTGATCTATATTAAAATTGAAGATGCTACCATCACTCTGTGCTCTTGATAGATATGCACTTTTCTACCATGACAACCATCCAAAACAAATTTAAGGCAATTGTTGCATTTCTGAAACACTAGTTGATAGCGATTCAGTGGCCAAGTATGTCTTTGGATCTGATTCCTATCGAGCACCCATGGGGAATTTTGAAAATACAAGTTTAGCAACACTCTCCATCCAGTATCCAGAGTCTAAAAGAATTCTTGAAAAATGGGAAAAAAATGCTGCAGTATGTAAGCAACTTGTGAATTCCATGCCTAGAAGACTTTGTGTTGCCCATGAAATCATTGAGGTTATACAAAATTCCAGAAGAGGTTTTTGATTTGGGGTGTATTCATTTTTGTATCAAGTAATTTGAGTAAAACCTGTCTTTTCAAAATTTTGGAAATTGTTCTGGTTTCCAGTTAAATGGTTATCTCACTTTTAAAGAGAGTGTACTCATTAATACTAAGCCCTATATCAGTATTGAGATGCTACCGTGTTTCCCCGAAAATAAGTCACCCCCGAATATAAGTCAGGGCAGGGCTGGCGCAGAATTTTCCAATATAAGTCATACCCCGATTATAAGAAAGGGTGACTTATTTTCGGGGAATATAAGACAGGGTACCGCTAAGTGCCATTTTTGCCCATTGCATGTTTTACCTGTGTCCCCGCTGTCCCGCTGGCCCCGCTGTCTCGTGGGCTCTCCTCTGCCCTCAGGTGCAGCCGCAGGTCCGCTGTCCCCCGTGGGCTCCCCTCTGCCCTCAGGTGCCGCAGGTAACCCCGAGGGCATAGGGTTAATCTTGTGCGCCTGTCGCCCCGGCCTGACGTCACCGCTGCCTGCAGGAGCTTCTGATTGGCCAGCGGCTCCCCAGCATCTCGAGCGCTGATTGGCTCAGGGCTCGAGTGCTGATTGGTCAGAAGCTTCTGCATGAAGAAGCATCTGGACAACGCCCTGCACCGCGGAGGAATCCATAGCCCGAGGCCACCATTACCCTAAAAAGTAAGGATGTTTCCTTGCCTACTTGCCCATTAAAACCGCAATTCCGCGCACAGCCGACTTGCGGCACCACTTGCGGCAGGTCCCCATACAATGTACGGTACTGTATGGGACACTTGCGGCAAGGTGCGGTTAATTTTCATTTTTTTTTTAATATAAGTCATACCCCGAATATAAGACAGGGTGGGACCTTTGGGGGTAAAATTAATATAAGACACTGTCGTATATTCGGGGAAACACGGTAGGTCCCTCATCACAATCACTGAGACCAGTGATTGGCAGCAGTGGTCATTTACACTAATCATGATGTGATCACTACAGTCTCATGAGAGCAGCAGCAAAGAGAGGAAGCACTGGACCTGGGAAAAATGAGTATTGGGGTGTCATGGAGGCTCAGTGGTTAGCACTGCTGTTTTGCAGCACGGGGGTCCTGGATTCAACTCCCACCAGGCACAACAATCACAAGGAGTTGTACACTCTCCAAGTGCTTGCATGGACTTGCCCTGGGCTCCCCAACTTCCAAAGACACACTAATAGAGAATTTAGATTGTGAGCCCCAGTGAGGACAGAGTTGTTGATGTATGTAAAGCGCTGTGGAATAGTGCTATACAAGTGACTAAATATCATTATTATTGCTGTGTTTGCCATTTTCTGTCTGCAAGCCTTTGATCAAATAAAAATTAAGCCTAGACAACCCCTTTAAGGGAATCTGTCAGGTCAAAAATCCATATGTAACTGGTATAATTTTCTAATTCCTCTGGTGAAGCTCTTTCTATTCATGTATTTCTTTTATTTATACTCACCCCTCTCCTGTGTAATCTGCAAAAAAAAAGATCCATTCCATCTGTCAATCACAGAGAGTGATCACCTACTTAATGAATATTCATGTTTTGAGGTTACTGCCAGCTGTGATCTGCAAGCAAAAACCAAAGGGCTCTGTATCCTGCTGTCTGCCCTCCTTGTATGGAAAATGAAACTGAAACCAGTTGTGATTCACAGAGCACAGGGGGGAGGGTGGGAATAGCTGCTTGAGTGAATAATAAATGAACATTTACATCTGGACTATTCACTAGTTCGGATGTAAATTACTTTTACTGCAGAAGCTTGCTGGGTGTGAAGGTTCTTACAGCAAGAGAGCTTACAGTAATCGGTACAGTACCAATTTTTACATATTTTGAAAGGTCTGCCCAGGCACTGTTCAAGGGTACTATTAGTATCATACTGAAAAATGACCTGACAGAGTCCCTTTAACAGAATGCGGAGGGGCATGACAAAGTAAAGCAAAGCTCAGTGAATCTTGCATTTCCTTGCTATTTTTCCTTCACTGTGTGGAGATTATTTATGTGGGCTATTCTGTTTTTTTGTTCTTGTCAGGCTGCAATTTAATCCCAGGCTGACCCTTCATGTTGCCCAATGAAGAATGTTACTTTTTGAAAGTAAAATTGTTTCATTACTTCTTTGTTTGATACAAAAGACTTTCATATTTAAAAACTAGAGCTAATGTGTTGTTTTGGAGGTTTTATTTAGTACTATAAAAAAGGTAAGTGCAACAAAGTACATTCATCACATTCTGCTTTAAAGTTTGTTCAGTCAATAAGATTTACTACCCAGATTTGCAATTTTCTTTTGCATAGTAACGCCAAATGGATGAAATAAGTATTAAAAGTGTCACCAATTTCCTGGGTAAATGTATTTCGAAAGATGCTATTGACATAAACGTCTCACCAGATATTGGTAACCACAACCAAACCAATCTACAGAGGAAAAGGGAAATCAAACAATAAATGCCCATAAATTAAATTATGTGTAATAATGGTAAATGACAGTGGGAAAAAGTATTGAACACATGCAGAAAGAGAGGCACAAAAAGCCATGGAAAATTCAACCATCTGAAATCAATGTATAAATATACAGTAATTTTGTCATTCATTTACAAATATGGTAATATTAGCTAGTTCAACTGATGGCCTATAAAAAGGCATCTAATTACATGGTGCCACACAAGAAACATCTCATGATGTAGAAAATTAGTGAGCTGTCTCAAGACCTTTGCAACCTTATTGTTGAAAAACAATGAGGGCATTGAATAGGTTGGAAAACTAATCTGTTAACTTACTGATATTTATTTTCTATTTGAAACTGATCCAGTAAGCAAAATAAGCCCATCTTTACAACTGAAAGAAACATGGAGAGCTAAATAGCAATTATTTAACAAATATGTGTTCCATAGACTCCAATGTTAAAAAAACAAATCCTGCAAAAATGAATTTTTTCAAAATGGACAAAGTCCCTCCCAAAGAATCATTTGTGAAACGTACATCAGGGCGCTCGGACAGATATAGGAATGCAGTGCTTCATGTGTGAATATTTATAACCTTCGGCTTTTACTTTTCTTTGAACCATGATTTATCAGGGGTCTGGTTTTGATACACGAGGTCTACTAGGAGTTGATATGAAATATGAAATAATAAAGGCTATTTTTTAACTTTCTTACGAGTTGCTGGATCACCATTCCTCTCTTAAGTGAACCTCATTATAGGTCTTCACATTATACCCATAATAGACTTTATCATTAATATGTATGTTTACCTCATTTTAAATTCTCTTTTTTGTGATATATTAATAAAGTTTATATATTTTTTTTAATACAATGATTTTCTATTATTTACCATTTATTTGCTGTTTATTTGTCTGGACAAAAAAGTTGTGTTTGCACAACATTTTTGCCAATGGATTGCTGCTGGATCCATTCTATCAGATGGTCACTGTATATGTGAACATAGCTTTACAGAACTAACCAATAAAGGCTCTTGTCACCACTGTTGGGGTGCTAATCCGGAAGTGAAAAGTATATAATTTTACCATAAATTGGCCTCAACCAGGTGCTCCATCCAAGATTTCAGACAGGAGGAGTGAAAAGAATTATCAGAAGGGTTGCCCAAGAGTCAAGGACCACTTTTGGAGGGCTACAGAAAGACCTGGAATCAGCAAGTACAATTGTTTAAAAGAAAACAAGGAACAAAAACCAAGTTCAAGCGCATTTAAAGTTTGCGCAACAACATCGAAGATGGCCACCGGGGGTGACACAAGTGTGTGAGGAGGCTCCAGACTGGTAGCATTCAATCCACCACAATCTATCCACATCTGTGCCCCTCACACAGCCTTACCATCCTTCCTGTCACCCCTTATACTGCCCTCTCACCCCTGGACCACCCACATCTCCCCACCTTAGCTGCCCAGCTGTGTCCTGCGGCTGTGTGCTGTGGCCTGCAGCTCAGAGCCCCCCCTCTCCCTGGTTCTGGTCGGCGGAAGGAGAGCATCGGCCATTCATCATGCTGCCCGGGTCCATCGGGGCACTCCTGGCCAGGCGACAAGTGCCTGCGGCTCTGTGAGAGGAGTGCAGCGGCACCATCGCAAGGCTCCCGGAGTTCACAGCGGGGTCTTCACTTCCGGTCGGATCCCCGGCCTGGATTGGCGGCCTCTGGCGGCGCAGCACCTGGTGCCCCACACAGCTACACTGGGCTCCCGGTCTGAACACCCGTCGGCGCAGAGGTCCCCACGCTGATCGGCCATCTACCCCCTACGGCAGGGACTCCAGAGCTGCCAGTGAAAAGTGAGGTGAGGAGGTTGGGCGCCCAATCACTGGCACCATCCCCACAGGATACCAGCTGCACATGGTCCTCTTACTGCACCCAACCCCCTGGCTGTACAGGATCCCCATGCCAGCACCTGGCCCCCCTGACTGCTATGACCCTCTGACTGCTATGGCCCCCTGGCTCCTTCTCACCCCCTGGCCGCATCTGGTTCCCCTGGCTGCACCTTACCCCTTGGCCGCATCTGACCCTCTGGCTGCATCTGACCCCCTGGCTGCATCTGATCCCCCTGGCTGCATCTGATCCCCTGGCTGCACCTGACCGGCCTGGCTGCATTTGACCCCCCCTGGCTGCATCTGACTGCAGTGGCTGCATCTGACCCCCCTGGCTTCATTTGACCCCCTTAGCTGCATCTGACCCCCATAGCTGCATCTGACCCCCTAGCTTCATCATCTCACCCCCGGCTGCATCATCCCATCCCTGGCTGCATCATCTCATCCTCGGCTGCACCATCTCATCCCCGGCTGCACCATCTCACTTTCGCTACATCATCTCATCCTCGGCTGCATCATCTACATCCCTTCTTCATGTACTGTGCATCTGTTTGACTCTGTAAGACTTTCTCTACACTGGACATCCCCGCTGCATCGATCCTCCGGCTGTATCCCATCCCTACGTGCTTTGCAATTGCCTGGACTTGATTGGTCTTCATCCGCTTTGCATACCCTTCCTGCTGCACCTGTCCCCCTGTCGCTCCTGACCCCTGCCTCCATCTCATCCCCCGGCTGCACCTCCTCAGCGCTGACATTGTTGCTCCTCCCCGCAGCAGTTGCCCTCCCGCTATGCCTGATCCCCAACTGCATCTCATCCCCCTGTTTCACCACTCATCCCCGCTGAATCCTATATCCCTATGCAATGTTTCCTCTTCTCTCCACTCTCACTCCTATCCTACTCCACTTCATACTATCCCCTTATCCCTCCTTCTGACAACATAATAACACTCTCTCCCTCCATCCTATTTAGCAATCTCACCCATTCCTCTGAACTTTTCCTCCACACCCAATCCTTTGTCTCCAAACATGCCCACCCGCCACGTAAACGCTCCTGCCCTCACCTCCTAACCCTCTCCCTCCTTCTTCTACTTGCTGGTGACATTTCCTCTAATCCTGGTCCCCCCACCACATCCCCACAGTCACCTCTAGCCCACACCCACTCCCCACTACTAACACCCACAACCTTACACCCATTCCCCAAGTCGCCCCTCCCCCAATCCCCCTATCTTGTGTACTCTGGAACGCCCGCTCGGTATTCAATAAACTTTCATTCATCCATGATCTCTTCATCTCCAACAAACTCTATTTCCTTGGCATCACCAAAACATGGCTCACCCCCTCCGACACAACCTCCCTGGCTGCCCTCTCCTCCGGTGGACTCACTCTCTCCCATACCCCCCGCCCCAGCAACACCCGCGGTGGAGGTGTTGGCCTACTCCTGTCTTAACAGCTGCTCCTTCACTCCAATTGCACCGGTCCCCTCTGCCCCCTCCCCTCCTTCGAGGCGCACTCCGTGCGTATCTTTTCCCCCTGCAACCTCCAACTGGCTATCGTCTACCGCCCCCAGGATCCTCCTCCATCTTCTTCAACCACTTCACAACCTGGCTTCTCCACCTCCTCTCCTCTGACATCCCCACCATCATCATGAGCGACTTCAACATCCCCATCGACACTGCCCACACCGCTGCCTCTAGACTCCTATCTTTAACCTCCTCCTTCGGCCTCTCCCAATGGTCCTCCTCCGCCACACACAATGATGGCCATACACTAGACCTTGCCTTCACTTGCCTCTGTTCCATCACCGACCTCTCTTTGTACCACTGACCTAGCCCTCTCCTGGATATCCTCTTAGCTAAAAGACTGGACTTTCAGCGTCACCCACTCCCACACCTCCTCCTTGCTCTACCCCCTCTCTGTTGGAGTTCCCCAAGGCTTGGTCTTGGGACCACTACTCTTCTCCATTTACACCCTCAGCCTAGGCCAACTCATTGAGTCCCACGGCCTTCAATACCACCTCTATGCCGATGACACCCAGCTCTACCTGTCCGGCCCAGACATCACCTCCCTACTATCCAAAATTCCACAATGCCTGCCGCTATCTCATCCTTCTCTGGTTGCTTCCTAAAACTTAACATGGACAAAACTGAGTTAATCGTCTTCCCCCCCTAGTTACTCTCCCCCCTACCCGACCTATCCATCACTGTCAATGACTGCTCTCTCTCAACCGTCCCCCACGCCAAGTGCCTCGGGGTAATCCTCGACTCTTCCCTCTCCTTCAAGCCCCACATCCAAGCCCTCGCCACCGCCTGCCGACTCCAGCTCAAAAACATTACCCGAATCTGCTCTTTCCTTGACCAAGACACTGCTAAAACACTTGTCCATGCCCTCATCATCTCCTGCCTTGATTATTGCAACCTCCTGCTCCCCGCTATCTCCCTCGCACCTCTCCGTACCATTCCTCAATTCCGCTGCCCGACTCATCCACCTGTCTCCCCACTACTCCCCTGTCTCCCTCCTCTGCTGAGCCTTTCACTGGCTCCCCACTTTCCAGAGATCCCAGTTCAAAATCTTAACCTTGACATACAAGGCCATACACAACCTGTCCCCTCCATACATCTCTGACCTGGTCTCCCGATACCTCCCCTCACACAATGTGCGCTCCTCTCAAGAGCTCCTTCTCTTCTCCCATCGCATTTCCTCCTCACACAACAGCATAAAAGACTTCTCTCTTGCATCCGCCATACTTTGGAACTCTCTCCCCCACCACGTTAGACACTCCCCTACCCTGGGAACCTTAAAGAAAAACCTGAAGACCCATCTCTTCCTTCAAGCCTACAACCCACAATGAGACCTAATCCACCGCACCATCTCACCCTCACCTCTCCCCTTCCTACTGTCTCCCCACCCATCCCATATAGACTGTGAGCCCTCATGGACAGGATCCTCTGCCCTACTGTACCCGTATGATTTAATTGTCATCATTTTACGTTCTTGTCCTTGTCTGGCCGTACACATGTAAAGCGCCATGGAATCTAATGGCGCTATGTAAATATTTATTAATAATATAGACAAGAATGTGAAATATAATTAAATATAGTCAGGTCAGATGAAACCAAAAGTGAACTCTTTGGATGCCATAATGCACACCATGTTTGGAGACCTTTAATACCAACAATAAAGTTTGGAGCTGGGAACATACATATAAACATAGTATTTAAGGTTGAAGGAAGACTTAAGTCCATCTAGTTCAACACATAGCCTAACATGTTGATCCAGAGGAAGGCAAAAAAAAAACGTGGCAACACTAAGCTCCACATTGCGGAAAAAAATTCCTTCCTGACTCCACATAAGGCAATCAAACTAGTTCCCTGGATCAACGCCCTATCAAAGAATCTAGTATATACCTTATAACCAGTAATATTATATTTTTCAAGAAAGGCATCCAGGCTACTCTTAAATTTTAGTAGTGAGTCACTCATTACAACATCATGTGGCAGAGAGTTCCATAGTCTCACTGCTCCTACAGTAAAGAATCCACGTCTGTAATTATGATTAAACCTTCTTTCCTCCAGATGTAGAGGATGCCCCCTTGTCCCAGTCTCAGGCCTAAGAGTAAACAGATCATTAGAAAGTTCTCTGTACTGTCTTCTCATATATTTATACATTATTATAAGATCACCCCCTAAGCCTTCATTTTTCCAAACTAAATAACCCCAAGTTTAATAACCTGTCTTGGTATTGCATACCCCTCAATCCTCTAATAACCTTGGTCACTCTAGTTCAGCTATGTCTTTCTTATACACCGAAGACCAGAATTGTACACAGTATTCTAAGTGTGGTCGCACTAGTGACCTGAATAGAGGTAAAATTATGTTCTCCTCATGAGCATCTATGCCTCTTTTAATGCATCCCATTATTTTATTTGCCTTTGCAGCAGCTGCCTGACACTGGCCACTATATGTGAGTTTATCATCTACCCATACACCCAGGTCTTTTTCGGTGGTAGTTTTGCCCAGTGTTTTACAATTAAAAACATAATTATACATTTTATTTCCTCTGCCCAAGTGCATGACCTTACATTTATCCCCATTAAAGCCCATTTGCCATTTATCAGCCCAAGCTTCTAGTTTACATAAATCCTCCTGTACATAAAATTGTCCTCCTCTGTATTGATAACCCTGCAGAGCTTAGTGTCATCTGCAAATATTGAGATTCTACTCTGTATCCCCCCTACAAGGTCATTAATAAATATGTTAAAAAGAAGCAAACCCAATACTGACCCCTGTGGTACCCCACTGTTAACTGTGACCCATTCTGAGTGTGTTCCATTAATAACCACCATTTGTTTCCTATCACTGAGCCAGTTCTTCACCCACTTACAAATATTTTCCCCTATCCCCATTACTCTTATTTTATGAATCAACCTTTTGTGTGGTACCGTATCAAAAGCTTTTGAAAAGTCCATATAACCATGTCACTGCATTTCTTTGGTCCAGTCCAGAACTTACCTCTTCATAGAAGCTTATCAGATTAGTTTGACAGGAACGGTCCCTCGTAAACACATGTTGATATTGGGTCATGAGGTTATTTTTCTTCAGATACTCCAGTATAGCATCTCTTAGAAAACCTTCTAGGATTTTACCCACAGTAGAGGTTAAGCTCACTGGCCTATAATTTCCAAGTTCAGTATTTGTCCCCTTTTTAAATATTGGCACCACATTGGCTATATGCCAGTCCTGTGGTACAGACCCTGTTATTATGGAATCTTTAAAGATTAAAAATAATGGTTTATGTATGATGGTACTTAATTCCTGCAGTACTCTGGGGTGTATCCCATCCGGGCCTGGGGATTTGTCAACTTTACTGATTTTTAGACAGTGCCATATTTCCTGTTGGGTTAAGCAGGTTACATTTAATGGAGAGTATTTGTTATCATTGATCATGTTGTCTGTCATGGGATATTCTTGTGTAAATACTGATGCAAAAAAGTCATTTAGCATAGTGGCTTTTTCCTCATCCTCATCCACCATTTCACCCAGACTATTTTTAAGGGGGCCAGGGGGCCAACACTATAATTTTTTAGTTTCTTACTATTTATGTAATTAAAGGATATTTTGGGATTTTTTTTTACTTTCTCTGGCAATGAGTCCCTCTGTCTCAATCTTTGCTGCCTTGATTTGCTTTTTACAGATGTTATTTAATTTTCTGTATTTATTTAATGCCTCATCACTACCTACTTGCTTTAATTCCCTAAATGCTTTCTTTTGGTCACTTATTGCACCCCTTACAGCCTTATTTAGCCATAGTTTTTTCCTCCTATTTCTAGCATGTTTACTCCCATAGGGTATATATTGTGCACAGGTCCTATTCAGGATGCTAATAACCGTCTCTCATTTGCGTTGTGTACTTTTATGTCTCAGTACATTGTCCCAGTTTAACATCATGGTGTGGGGGTGTTTTTCAGCATATGGTATTGTCAAACTTTACATAATTGAAGGATAAAGAATGGACAAATGTACCGAGATATTCTGCTACCATCTACCAGGAAAATTAAGATGAAACGAGGAGGGACATTTCATCAAGATAATGATCACAAACATACAGCTAAGGGAGCTCTCAACTAGTTTCAGAGAAAGAATTAAAGCTGCTAGAATGGCCCAGTCAATCACCTGATCTTGATCCAATAGAACATTTACGGAAGGAACTAAAGCTTAGAGTTCATAGAAGGAGCCCACAGAACCTTCAGGATTTGAAGAGTATTTGTGAGGAAGAAAGGTCCAAAATCACATGAGAGCAATGCATGTGACTAGTTTCTCCGTATAGGAAGCGTCTTGAAGTTGCCATCACCAGCAAAGGCCTTTGTATGAACTATTAATTAAATGTCAAAAAGTGTATTCAATACCTTTTCCCTGTGTCATTTCTCATTATCACACATAACTTAATTTATGGACATCTATGGTTTTATTTCTTTGCCTTGGTTGACTGGTGTGGTTGTTACTGAAATGTGGTGAGAAATTCATGTCAATAGCACCAGTTTTTCTTGGTCGAGAGCCAAAAACAAAATTCATCCACCCCCTTTTCTCTAGCAGTCCATTAAAAGTGGACAGGACATGAATGGTATTTGGTGCTGTCTGGTTATTTCACGTACCCATAGACTTGAATTGACAGTTTTGATCCGACACTTGGATCAATCGGACTTGTCGCCATGATTTTACGTGGACCCCTTGGGTCACAAAGGCTAGGGTCACACTTGGCAGTCCATTTTTCTGCCTTTTCCAAACTTGATTCCGTGTTTGGAGATTGTCATGATTGCATCTCAAAAACGCTATGAATTAACGCTATGCGTTAACGCATGGCACCTATATGTACCATGTGTTAATGGATGCATTTCCCATTGGGTCCATGTTAAAAAAACTCTATGCAGTTTTTTACTGCACCCAAAAATGTTGCTAGCAGCGTTTTTGGGTGCAGTAAAAAAATGCATAGTGTTTATTAGCAGTGCATTTTGACACTGTGTTTTTTTGCATGGAAGCCTATGGATCCACTAAAACCATCCGTTTTTCAAGAATTATAAGTTGAAAAACTGATGCTTTTAACGGATCCAGGGCTCAAGTGTGACCCTAGCCAAAGAAAGATGGACATGTGAGCAGCCCCATAGACTATACTAAGTATGAGTTATAGTGGTGAAAAATCGCAGATAGAACTCATATGTCAAAAGCTTACATGAGAAAGAGCCGTAAGGCTGTCAGCCCAAGCATTGCGGACATTGAAATACACCAATGTGAACCTGCTCTTAAAAACAGTCTCTGTTAGCACAGAACAGATAACTTGTGAAGATAATGAATATTATGTGTGAAATTAACAGGTTAATGCCAGGGCAGTGGGCACCTGATGCCTTTGCAAAATATGTTTGTCTCATGTAAAATGCATAATGCTGGTTTATATGTTTAGTGTTGTGAATGGTATTTTCGATTTCTGTGCCAATAAAATTAGCCATGGTGATGATATACAATGAAGTATTACAAATGTATTTGCCATCATAATATTCCATCATATACAGTGTTGGCCAAAAGTATTGACACCCCTGCAATTCTGTCAGATAATACTCAGTTTCTTCCTGAAAATGATTGCAATCACAAATTCTTTGGTATTATTATCTTCATTTAATTTGTCTTAAATGAAAAAACACAAAAAGAGAATGAAGCAAAAAGCAAAACATTGATCATTTCACGCAAAACTCCAAAAATGGGCCAGACAAAAGTATTGGCACCCTCAGCCTAATACTTGGTTGCAGAACCTTTAGCCAAAATAACTGCGATCAACTGCTTCCGGTAACCATCAATGAGTTTCTTACTTTGCTCTGCTGGAATTTTAGACCATTCTTGTTTGGCAAACTGCTCCAGGTCCCTGATATTTGAAGGGTGCCTTCTCCAAACTGCCATTTTTAGATCTCTCCACAGCTGTTCTATGAGATTCAGGTCTGGACTCATTGCTGGCCACCTTAGAAGTCTCCAGTGCTTTCTCTCAAACCATTTTCTAGTGCTTTTTGAAGTGTGTTTTTGGTCATTGTCCTGCTGGAAGACCCATGACCTCTGAGGGAGACCCAGCTTTCTCACACTGGGCCTACATTATGGTGCAAAATTTGTTGGTAGTGTTCAGACTTCATAATGCCATGCACACGGTCAAGCAGTCCAGTACCAGAGGCAGCAAAGCAACCCCAAAACATCAGGGAACCTCCGCCATGTTTGACTGTAGGGACCGTGTTCTTTTCTTTGAATGCCTCTTTTTTTCTCCTGTAAACTCTATGTTGATGCCTTTGCCCAAAAAGCTCTACTTTTGTCTCATCTGACCAGAGAACATTCTTCCAAAACGTTTTAGGCTTTCTCAGGTAAGTTTTGGCAAACTCCAGCCTGGATTTTTTATGTCTCGGGGTAAGAAGTGGGGTCTTCCTGGGTATCCTACCATACAGTCCCTTTTCATTCAGATGCCGACAGATAGTACGGGTTGACACTGTTTACCCTCGGACTGCAGGACAGCTTGAATTTGTTTGGATGTTAGTCGAGGTTCTTTATCCACCATCCGCATAATCTTGCGTTGAAATCTCTTGTCAATTTTTCTTTTCTGTCCACATCTAGGGAGGTTAGCCACAGTGCCATGGGCTTTAAACTTCTTGATGACACTGCGCACGGTAGACACAGGAACATTCAGGTCTTTGGAGATGGACTTGCAGCCTTGAGATTGCTCATGCTTCCTCACAATTTGGTTTCTCAAGTCCTCAGACAGTTCTTTGGTCTTCTTTCTTTTCTCCATGCTCAATGTGGTACACACAAGGACACAGGACAGAGGTTGAGTCAACTTTAATCCATGTCAACTGGCTGCAAGTGTGATTTAGTTATTGCCAACACCTGTTAGGTGCCACAGGTATACTACAGGTGCTGTTAATTACACAAATTAGAGAAGCATCACATGATTTTTCTAACAGTGTCAATACTTTTGTCCACCCCCTTTTTTATGTTTAGTGTTGAACTATATCCAATTTGGCTTTAGGACAATTCTTTTTGTGTTTTTTTCATTGAAGACAAATTAAATGAAGATAATAATACCAAAAAATTTGTGATTGCAATCATTTTCAGGAAGAAACTGAGTATTATCTGACAGAATTGCAGGGGTGTCAATACTTTTGGCCAACACTGTAGTTCCTACTTGTTCTGGAAGACACAGGGATCTCAGCTGTTTAGCTCTTTATATGCAACAATAAAGATTGTGGCATATTAGGGCATAGACAAA
Source organism: Allobates femoralis (assembly GCA_033576535.1). Classification (NCBI taxonomy): domain Eukaryota; kingdom Metazoa; phylum Chordata; class Amphibia; order Anura; family Aromobatidae; genus Allobates; species Allobates femoralis. The sequence goes on from JARQOC010000006.1 coordinate 141,568,615, forward strand.
CCAAGCCTATACTGTGGGGTCTCTGCCAATAATATGGTGAAGGATCCCTGTGCTGGTGCCTGTTTGTTAGAAATTATATAGTGTAGGAAAACCCAGACAAATAACCTAAAATGATACCATGATTATGCACTAAATGTTTTTTCAGTGTTTTCACGTACATTTAAAAAATGTTATGTATCGAATTTAATAACTAGACAAAAGACATTTTAAAGTATCAGACTTTTTTTCCCCTCTTCATAACAAACATTAAAAAAAACTCACAAAACTCACATACATTTAAAAATGAATTAAATTACACACTAAAATGCTTTCAGTCTTCTTGTTGTGCTCTGAAATTTATGGTTTTGGTAGGGCAGGACAACTAAAAAGACAATTGTCTAAAGTTCACTCCGCGTTATGACCTCACAGGCCTTGAGGCAGTGTTATTGTCCAGTGCGTTTCCCAACAACACCAGAAAAGTATTTCACTGCCGGCAGGAAAGAATTCTTTGTACCAAGCCATTCTCAGCATTTTTTTCTTCTCTTCACTGCCATGATTGTTATTTTCTATGTCCTATAACCATGTGGAGCACCATAATTTGGTATATTTTCTTAAGATCACAAACATTACAGTCATACTGGAAAGATATCCTTAAGATGGCCTCTTTTGAGTTATAGTAATTATTTGTTGCATAACCTACAAGTCCACCAAGAAACGTGGGCATTTGTGCTTTTAGCTTACTCATCTAAACTATGCTGGCTCAAACCAGCCCCTGTCCATTTTGTGCTGCAATGCTTAGGCAGTGACTCAGTACATACTTCTTAACTGCTAGACCAATGAGGCCACCTCTAGTCATAATTCTGTTATTTCTAAAGGGCTTTCCATAATGGTGTCTCTCATCTTATGCATTGGATGCATTGGGTGTGGATTTTGCAGATTCTGTGCGAGCATTTCTGTCAATGAAAACACAGTTGTCCGTGTTTAGAGTCTCTAGAGATCGTCCAATGCCCTTTTGGTCATCTTCTGGTAAACTATTGATGTCGGAAGTCAAAAGCGTTCCAGTACTTCCATGCACCACATGAATCCCATCTGATCCCTTTATTTCTACTGGATGTTTGTGCTTGAAACGCAAAGAACCATGTCTTGGGCTTTGATCATCATCTTCATCCAGATCATTTTGGATCAACTATGACAAAGAATGAAACAAAACACAATATTAATAATAATGAATACTATTATTGAACTATTAAAGCACTTCTGGATTAATCTGAATAGAAAATGTTAGCATTAACAAATGTAAATTCATAAAGAGCCCACCTACAGTCATGGCCAAAAGTTTTGAGAATGACACCAAAATTATATTTTCACATGATCTGCTGCCCTCTGGTTTTTATTGATGTTTATATCACATACAAAAAATATAATTGCAATCATATTATGAGTACCAAAAGGTTATATTGACAGTTAGAATGAGTTAATGCAGCAAGTCAATATTTGCAGTGTTGACCCTCCTTCTTCAGGACCTCTGCAATTCTCCCTGGCATGCTCTCAATCAACTTCTGGACCAAATCCTGACTGATAGCAGTCAATTCTTGCATAATCAATGCTTGCATTTTGCCAGAATTTGTTGGTTTTTGTTTGTCCACCCGTCTCTTGATGATTGACCACAAGTTCTCAATGGGATTAAGATCTGGGGAGTTTCCAGGCCATGGACCCAAAATCTCTATGTTTTGTTCCCTGAGCCATTTAGTTATCACCTTTGCTTTATGGCAAGGTGCTCCATCATGCTGGAAAAGGCATTGTTGGGCGCCAAACTGCTCTTGGACTGTTGGGAGAAGTTCTCTTGGAGGACATTCTGGTACCATTCTTTATTCATGGCTGTGTTTTTAGGCAACACTGTGAGTGAGCCGATTCCCTTGGCTGAGAAGCAACCCCACACATGAATGATTTCAGGATGCATTACAGTTGGCATGAACAAGACTGGTGGTAGCGCTCACCTCTTCTTGTCTGAATAAGCTGTTTTCCAGATGTCCCAAACAATCAAAAAGAAAAATAGGGGGAACAAGAGGCGCAATATGCCCTTCACTAGTGACACAATGTATGCGTGGGTAGAATTCACTCACCTAGCACATTGTGAGACCCACAACTGGTGTAAAAGCATTTGCGTAATGAGGTAACTTCTAACAATCAAAGGGATTCATCAGAGAAAATGACTTACCCCAGTCCTCAGCATCCACTCTCTGTACCTTTTGCAGAATATCAGTCGGTCCCTGATGCTTTTTCTGGAGAGAAGTGGCTTCTTTGCTGCCCTCCTTGAAACCAGGCCTTGCTCAAAGAGTCTCCGCCTCACAGTGCGTGCAGAAGCACTCACACCAGCCTGCTGCCATTCCTGAGCAAGCTCGGCACTGCTGGTAGTCCGATCCCGCAGCTGAAACAGTTTTAAAGATATGGTCCTGCGCTTGCTGGTCTTTCTTGGGCGCCCTGGAGCCTTTTTGACAACAATGGAAGCTCTCTCCTTGAAGTTCTTGATGATGCAATAGATTGTTGACTGAGGTGCAATTTTTTATAGCTGCGATACTCTTCCCTGTTAGGCCATTTTTGTGCAGTGCAATGATGGCTGCACATGTTTATTTAGAGATAACTAGGTTAACTGAAGAGAAACAATGATACCAAGCACCAGCCTCCTTTTAAAGTGTCCAGTGGTATCACTCTTACTTAATCATGACTGATTGTTCGCCAGCCCTGTCCTCATCAACACCCACACCTGTGTTTAATGGAACAATCACTAAGACGATGTTAGCTGCTCCTTTTAAGGCAGGACTGCAATGATGTTGAAATGTGTTTTGGGGGTTAAAGTTCATTTTCTAGGGAAATATTGACTTAGCAAGTAATTGCTGTCAAGCTGATCACTCTTTATGACATTCTGGAGTATATGCAAATTGCCATTAGAAAAACTGAAGCAGTAGACTTTGTTAAAATTAATATTTGTATCATTCTCAAAACCTTTGGCCATGACTGTACAGTGTGATCCCATTAATGTGTCTATAAAATTGTCTCATGCAATTATATTTGGTGTGTCATACTAAATAAAGGAAAATCTGTAGTAGGAGACCTATGGCTATGCTTGAAAGCCAAGACTTTCCTATGTCATTTTAGTGAGATCCATGAAATCATGATCATCTAGAAAATGTAATCTTCCCTGTGGCTAACTAATAAGACGAAAAGAAAAAATTACTGTAGTCCGTCAAGTAAAAATTACGGATATCAGTCTGATCAATTTCTCACAGTAAAATCCTTGTATTGTGATAAAAAATGATTAGGTCCCTGTTGATTAAACAGTAATAATAGTATAACTGCTCTTTTAAAATACTTTTAAGAAATGTCAGAAGTTATTAATGGTGAAGGTGATGAGACACCGAATGATCATTAAAACAACTCAATGAAGTTCTGCACTCCAAGATTGAAGAAAGTTTATGAGGCTACCTTCAGTTTGACAGGAGAAATGAGCTCAACTGAGCCCACCTGTCTCTGCTTCTCACCTGAAAACTAGGTATTAGATGCCTATATTATTAGAATATATTATTGTTGTACTAAAAAGAGACGTTAAATGTATGTATATCTAATATATAAAAGCCGAAGGCCACTTCCGGAGAAACCCGAAGGCTACTTCCGTGATGGCCTCGGGCTGTGGGGGACACGTCATTCAGTGCACTACAGGCACCGGCACAGGAACGTTCCGATCTCGGAAGTTCCGTGTGCCCTCCAGCCTCTCCCCTCCAGCCTCTGCCCCCTCCAGCCTGTGCCCCCTCCAGCCTGTGCCCCCTCCAGCCTGTGCCCGGTGCCCCCTCCAGCCTGTGCCCCCTCTAGCCTGTGCCCCCTCCAGCCTGTGCCCCGTGCCCCCTCCAGCCTGTGTCCTGTGCCCCCTCCAGCCTGTGCCCCCTCCAGCCTGTGTCCTGTGCCCCCTCCAGCCTGTGCCCCCTCCAGCCTGTGCCCCCTCCAGCCTGTGCCCCCTCCAGCCTGTGCCCTCTGCCCCCTCCAGCCTGTGCCCCCTCCAGCCTGTGCCCTCTGCCCCTTCCAGCCTGTGCCCCCTCCTGCCTGTGCCCTGTGCCCCCTCCAGCCTCTCCCCCCTCCAGCCTGTGCCCTGTGCCCCCTCCAGCCTGTGCCAGCCTGTGCTCCCTCCAGCCTGTGCCCTCTGCCCCCTCCAGCCTGTGCCCCTCCAGCCTGTGCCCTTTTCCCCCTCCAGCCTGTGCCCTGTGCCCCCTCCAGCCTCTGCCCCCTCCAGCCTCTGCCCCCTCCAGCCTCTGCCCCCTCCAGCCTCTGCCCCCTCCAGCCTGTGCCCTGTGCCCCCTCCAGCCTGTGCCCCCTCCAGCCTCTGCCCTGTGCCCCCTCCAGCCTGTGCCCCCTCCAGCCTGTGCCCTGTGCCCCCTCCAGCCTGTGCCCTTTGCCCCCTCCAGCCTGTGCCCTTTGCCCCCTCCAGCCTGTGCCTCCTCCAGCCTGTGCCCTCTGCCCCCTCCAGCCTGTGCCCCCTCCTGCCTGTGCCCTGTGCCCCTCCAGCCTGTGCCCTTTGCCCCCTCCAGCCTGTGCCCTTTACCCCTCCAGCCTGTGCCCTCTGTCCCCTCCAGCCTGTGCCCCCTCCTGCCTGTGCCCTGTGCCCCCTCCAGCCTGTGCCCCCTCCAGCCTGTGCCCTGTGCCCCCTCCAGCCAGTGCCCTTTTCCCCCTCCAGCCTGTGCCCTTTGCCCCCTCCAGCCTGTGCCCTGTGCCCCTCCAGCCTGTGCCCCCTCCAGCCTGTGCCCCCTCCAGCCTGTGCCCCCTCCAGCCTCTGCCCCCTCTAGCCTGTGCCCTGTGCCCCCTCCAGCCTGTGCCCCCTCCAGCCTGTGCCCTCTGCCCCCTCCAGCCTGTGCCCCCTCCAGCCTGTGCCCTCTGCCCCCTCCAGCCTGTGCCCTGTCCTGTGCCCCCTCCAGCCTGTGTCCTGTCCTGTGCCCCCTCCAGCCTCCCCTGTCCTCTGCCCCCTCCTCACCCCTCCATATGCAAGGGACAGTATGTATATATGTGTGTATGTAGGCACTTCCTTCACTTTGTCCGCACTTCCCTCAACTTTGTACACACACACACACACTCCGCTATACTTACCACCGGCCCTGCGTCTGCTGCCTGGATCCTCAGTCGACATGTCACCGCCCCCGAACTACTAGATCCAATATAGCGTCCAAAATGTCTCGGCAAACTACCCGGACGACTTATTGGATCCAGTTGTCCGGGGGCGGCGACATGTCGACTCAGGATCCAGGCGGCGGGGAAGACACAGGGTCGGTGCTAAGTATAGCCGAGTGTCTGTGTATGTGTGTGCTTACCACTCTGCCCACGGCGCTGCGCTGACCACTCTGCCCACGGCGCTGCGCTGACCACTCTGCCCACGGCGCTGCGCTGACCACTCTGCCCACGGCGCTGCGCTGACCACGGCGCTGCGCTGACCACTCTGCCCACGGCGCTGCGCTGACCACTCTGCCCAAGGTGCTGCGCTGACCACTCTGCCCACGCCGCTGCGCTGACCACTCTGCCCACGCCGCTGCGCTGACCACTCTGCCCACGCCGCTGCGCTGACCACTCTGCCCACACCGCTGCGCTAACCACTCTGCCCACAGCGCTGTGCTGACCACTCTGCCCACGCCGCTGCGCTGACCAATCTCACCGCACTTACTGCTAACCACTGAGCCACCGCACTCACTGCTAACCACTGAGCCACCGCACTCACTGCTAACCACTGAGCCACCGCACTCACTGCTAACCACTGAGCCACCGCACTCACTGCTAACCACTGAGCCACCGCACTCACTGCTAACCACTGAGCCACCGCACTCACTGCTAACCACTGAGCCACCGCACGCAGTACTAACCACTGAGCCACCGTATACTCTGCTACCCACTGAGCCACCTGTATACACACAATTAATTTCACCGCACTCCCTTAACTATTAGTAAATAAACTATATATGGATTCTAGACTACCCGATTCTTTAGAATCGGGCCGCCATCTAGTAAGTTATAAAAGTATTAAAGTTTCTTGACATGTCTGCATTAAATCTAGTGTAAGTGAACAAATCCTTACCACGCACTGGAAGAATTTGCAATGTCCCTCCAATAATGATCTTATTATATATGTTAACTATGATTTTGACATTTTTTCAATGAGAAGTTAAAAATTGTCGCCTAAAACGTTTAGCTATATTTTGGACACAAAAGACAATTGTAAGTGATGAAAAAGTGGTTTATATTAATCTACCAACAAAACAACCATATAACTATGTTATGCATTACCTGTTAGGTTTACATACGGTACTTGAAAATGAAACTATAAATTTGGAACTAAATGGACTTCCCCCATTAGTTTACATCTAATGTGGTGTTCTCAGTTTAGAGAAGTACTAAGAATAATAACGGAACAATAAAAAAAACCTGCCTTCTACTTTCTACCATTATGCACTCAATATAATACAGACAAATAGGTCCATAAATATTTGAACAGTGACAAGTTTTTAAATTTTAGCTGTTTACCAAAAGATCTTCAATATACAGTTATATAATCAGTATTGGCTAAAAGTACAGACTCTTGGCTTTAATATGAGAGTATTCACATCCTAATTGGAGTAAGGGTTTGGAATTACAGCTCTTTAATATTTTATCATTATTGTTAGGCTGCTTTCACACTGGCGATTTTGAAAAAATGTGTCAGATGTGGCAGATTTACCGCATCTGCCGCCTATCGGCCGCACTTGCGGCACACTTGTGGCAAGCCCCATGCATTGTCTATGGGGCTTCCGGTCAGATGAAGCAAGGGCAGTTTTGCCGGTTGTGGCAGATGCGGCACTTGCGGCCGCGAAAAAAAAGCAATCAGTGTTTTTTTTCGTGGCCGCATCTGCCGCAACTGCACTTGCAGCTCCTGACTACAAGCCCCATAGACAATGCATGGGGCTTGCCACAAGTGTGCCGCAAGTGCGGTCGTTAGGCGGCAGATGCGGTAAATCTGCCACATTTTTTCAAAAACGCTAGTGTGAAAGGGGCCTTAATTGAATTATCTCAAAAGCTCATTAATGAGCTGCATGGACCCTTTATTCCCTCATTAATGCATTATCAATAAATGGGGTTTTCCCATGAGCAAAGTTAATTTTAATGTTCATTTTAATCAATAGATCTTTGATTATTAATAATTTCAACAATTGGATGTCTGTGCTGAGATAATCTTATATATGTGTCCCTGCTATGTACTGTGTAATGGAAGTGTCTGACCGTACAGGGACCTGGTCTGATCATACCACATCTCATGTTCTGAGATAATCTTATATATGTGTCCCTGCTATGTACTGTGTAATGGCCGTGTCTGACCATACAGGGACATGGTCTGATCATACCACATCTCCGTGCTGAGATAATCTTATATATGTGTCCTTGCTATGTACTGTGTAATGGCCGTGTCTGACTGTACAGGGACATGGTCTGATCATACCACATCTCATGTTCTGAGATAATCTTATATATGTGTCCCTGCTGTGTAATGGCTTCATTGCTTACAGAGACATGCAACTTTGCTAATAATTATTACTCTAAGATTATTAAAAGACGGAAACAAACATGAAAATGTAGTACAACATGTATCAGGATATTACCAAGGTACAATCAAAATATAAGAGAGGAAACACACCATGCAAACCCAGCTCCCACCAAAGAACCAGGCCTTACAGCCTGCACACCACTGCAAGCCAATCTACCTCTGTGACCGAGGACTGGTCCTCAGTGCTGGTGGTGGCTTTATGAACCATTCTCTGTGCTAATAACTTTTTCAGTCTCATATAATCATCCAGAACTACTTTCAGCACGGATCCCTGTGTGAGGATGTTGGTTAATCTTGTCATACATTATGCATGCTAAGATAATCAATATACTGTTATCATGGAGATTTTTTCAACAAATACAACTATAGATAGAAATGACAAAATATTTTAAAAGGGTCTCAGTCAATTCAAAAAAACATATTAGAGAAAGACTACTCACCTTCACTAATCCACCACTTTTTCCAACAGCTTTCCAGTCTCTTGCTTCTGGCCCCTTCTCAGCTAAGTTAGCTAAGACAATCATTTGCTGAGGTCGGTCAGCGCTACAGTTGACTGTCCGGGCATTGTTTATGTTCCAACAGTTTTGTGAAGACAGTGGTGTCCAGTATAAGCAATGCTTTGTGTTCTTAAGGCTACCTTCAGACTTGCAGATGCCTCCGCAGCGTTTTGCAGAGGCATCTGCAAGTATCTGCATGCAGCCCCTATGTTTATAATGGAGCGCACGGCGGTCTGCAGATGCTTGCAGACCGCCGTGCGCTCTCATTGCTCGCCATTAGTGATCTGTGCGCAGGTGGATGCCTGCGTACAGATCACACACTCTCGTCCGCACCAGGAATGCGAGATGTTGCGTCCCTGGTGCGGGCGAGAGTGTGTGATTTGTGCGCAGGCATCCGCCTGCGCACAGATCACTATTGGCGGGCAATGAGAGCGCACGGCGGTCTGCAAGCATCTGCAGACCGCCGTGCGCTCCATTATAAACATAGGGGCTGCAGTCTGCATGCAGATACTTGCAGATGCCTCTGCAAAACGCTGCGGAGGCATCTGCAAGTCTGAAGGCAGCCTAAGAGCCTGGACTCCAGACAATTGCATTACAATAAACTCCTGGAGAGACTTCTGCTGCTGTTGCATTTAGTCACAGAGATGGCCTACACTGGATACAGGTCTAGCTCTGCACAGCTTTTCTTGTTCTGAATTTACACAAGAGTGATCTTGTTCACCAACATCAAACTATTATCCTTTTCAATCCTATAACAGCACAGAAGGGTAAATTGACCAATTAGGATTTAGAACTAGGCAAACCCATATAGAAGAAAATCAAAATTAATTAACATAATGGACATGCTATTTCTCTTTTTGTCCATGAAGAGGCAGGTACAGTGCGGCTATCCTATAAGGTCCATGTTTCACCAGAATACAGGCGTCTGTATGTTCATTGGCCTAGTGATCTTTTATTCAATCAGAAGTGTGCTCCGTTACACTATTGCTTTATATGGGAAACATTCCTGTTATAGTTTCTTATTCAGCACTCAGTAAGTTGTATGGGGGTGTAGGCCTGTAAATGTCTATACCAAATAGATCATCCCTTTTATCAAATTGGGGGTGTACCTTGATGTATTGTTTACTTAAATTACATTGAAAAACACTTCCTCCTATTAATAGTTGGACTGTAAAGTGATTGGTTCTGTAACGTTTAGGGAATTATTATGGTAAGGGCACAGATTCAGTCAGCATATGCCAAAATCAAGCATTGTAAGAACAATCATTCTATTTAACAAATGGGATTACATCTTCAATCATGGCAGGAATTTGTCTCCTGATACTCATGGTTTTGATTTAGTTTTTCCCTCTGTGAAAAATCTGGGTTAGAGGAGACTAATTTAGCCTACTTTTTGATTTGCTTAACTTAATTTTACATCCTTACTCTGTTATCTGCTATCTTAAACAGAGAGGAATCTTTGACCTTCTTTCCTAACAATGATGGCTCTGGATGAGGATTACAGAATTGACAAATGTTCCACATACAGTCATATGGAAGTGGTTTAAAACAGGAAATACATCATTTCAGTTTGGACTTCTCTATTCTTCTTCCCTTTTCTGCTTTCAACTATGCAAACGTCACAGTAACCTACAGAACATTAATCTAGCATCTGCTGTTGGTATCACAAGCAAAACGTGATTACGGTACTTTTTTTTTGTCTTAGAGATTTCTCTACACTGGCTTAACATCTAAAAGAATTTTTTTTTCTCAATACTATGAACAATAATGTACACAAAACATAGCTGTAAAAGAAATATAGGCACCTTATAAATCTAAGCTTATTACAGCAGAAGGAAGGAGAAGCAAAGGCTGTAAATAGCGTGATTTAAGGATAACCACACTAATAAGTTGCTCCTGCACGTTCTCTGGAAGTAGCAAAAGTAACACCTGGAAGGCAAGAACTGCTTTGTGTCTATTCGTGGCCATCCGACTTTTTGGATAGTTATATGTTGATGCTTTTATTGAGATGCTTGTGGTTTAAGGTTACTTTGTCTTTGATGATGACAAATATATTCCTTATAGGATAATTCTGATCATCTTATCAAACCAGTCAAAAGTTATTACCACTATTACTAGACTGAGGATGATGCTTCTCGTCAAAATAGAGAAAGACATTTTTTTATTTTTCAAGACTGAAAGCTATGATTCTTCTGGATCACCTAGTATGAAATTGAAGCTTTAAAATAACATAGGACAAATCAGATAAAGGATGGTCCAGAAAGCTAACCCTACTGAGTTTGATTGGGACATTGTCCATAAAAATGATCTTGTTCTAAAATGTTCTTGCCACTTTTATCCAGCTGATGAATCTAATTATTTTGTTGCCTCAACCTCATTAAAGTGTCTACTGAACAGTTTCAGTGGCCTGAGCTATATGGATTTGGTTAAATCAGCTGAGAAAGGACACTCAACAAGGATTATGTCACGGGTGGCACGGATGACAGGGTGGAGGCCACGCGCAGACGATCCCAGCGGTTGGCCCACCAGCCATAATGGTGGAGGATGGTCCGTCTCTTTCAGGAGCATTTACCTTCTGTGTTGATGGAAAGAAGGTGTGATGAGATCTCTCTATTATGGGGAGACGGCTGTGGAGGTCTTGCGCTCGGTCTGGTTTTATCCACCAATGTTGTAGGTCACTAGGACCCAGCAGACTCCTTCCACCTTTATAAGGAGGTTCATTACCCTTCCTCGGTGCAGGTGATAGTTCCTTGTGCACACTTTATCCTTGCTCCAGCAGAAGTTGAGATTGTGGAGGTTGCTGTGTTCTGCTGTCAGATAAGTGTTTCCTTTTCCCAAATGTCTGTCTTCCCTGGTGTTTGTCTTTAGTTGATAGTGGAGGGGTCTAGTGAACCTCTCCATCTGATCCTTAGATAAGATAGATCTAGGATCAGAGAGGGACGAGGTTCGTGGTCGGCGACAGTTGAGGAGACTGTATAGGGACGTTAGGGCAGACAGGGTCAGCTCTAGGAAGTCTAGGGGTCACCGTCTCCTTCTTGTGCCCTTAGCATTAGGGACTCCTGATCCCCCCCCCCGTCGTTATCCTACGCTGGGTGTCTTCCCCACTCCCAGCGTGACATTATCACCTGCCATAACTGTAAGTGAAGGAAGGGGAGGATTTGATTTTCTTTCCTTTCCTTATGGATCCTGTGTCTGCTTTGGCCCAGCAGCTGCAGACCTTGTCTTTGGAGGTTGCGGACCTTCGGTCGGCTCTGCAGGGACCACAACCGCAACATGGTGTCTTGGGGAATCAAGCAGTGGGTCCGGCCAGACCGGAACCTAAGGTTGCCCTCCCTGACAGGTTTTCAGGAGGCAGAGACAAATTTACTGTGTTCAAAGAGGCCTGTAAATTATACTTTAGGCTTAAGCCGTATTCCACTGGTGATGAGCAGCAGCGGGTAGGAATTATTATATCATTGCTGCAGGGGGATCCCCAATCCTGGGCTTTCTCTCTGCCACAGGACTCTACTTGTCTCCAGTCTGTGGATGGATTTTTTGACGCCTTAGGCCTCATATATGATGACCCTGACCGTGTCTCTTTGGCTGAATCCAAATTGCGCCATCTCCACCAGGGGACTCGGTCGGCGGAATCATATTGTTCTGAGTTCCGCAGGTGGGCTATGGACACAAGGTGGAACGATCCGGCTCTCAGGAGTCATTTTTGCCAGGGCCTTTCAGAAAGACTGAAGGATGCCCTGGCAGTGTATGAGACCCCCCCGTCCCTGGAGGCAGCTATGTCGTTGGCTATTCGCATGGATAGACGCCTCCAGGAGCGGAGGGGTAGACCTCCTGCAACTGGGAGCCCTTCTCATGGTGGTTCCTTGTTGCCGGGTGGTCACTCGGAGGGCGAGTCATTTCTCCCGAGGGGGGAGGAACCTATGCAGCTTGGAGGAGCGGCGGCCTCGAGGCTCTCCACCGGTGCCTCCCGGGGCAGGGGGAAGGGGGTCTGTTTTTTCTGTGGGAAAGGAGACCATTTTATCGGGGCCTGTCCCTACGCTCCTAAACGGACTAGGGTGCCGGGACCTCATGTGACTATGGGGGGTGTGGAGGTGGTCGAGCGGGAGGTGTGTGTATCCTCCGTTTGTACTTCCCATTTTCTCCTGAGTGCAGAGGTGGCGCTAGAGAGCAAAACGGAAGGCATTTCTGTGTTTGTGGATAGTGGTGCGGGGATCTGCATGGTGGATGCTCGTTTTGTACACGCTCATGGGCTTAACCGCTGTGTATTGTCTCGCCCCATCCGTATCTATGCCATCGACTCAGCCCCTCTTGCTCAGGGTAGTCTCACACATATCGTACATAACATTAAGTTAACGGTTGGATCCCAACATCAGGAGACGTTATCTTGCTATGTCTTAGACGGTCTCCCCGCTCCCATTGTCCTGGGCTTGCCATGGTTGATTAAACATAATCCCGTAGTGGATTGGCAGTCCAGGGACATTGTGGAATGGAGTGATTTTTGTTCGGAGAATTGTTTGGCTACATCCCTTTCGGTGGTATCTGCTGAATCTCTGCCCCCATTCCTATCGGAGTATGAGGATGTGTTCTCAGAGAAGGGGTGCCGAGACTTGCCCCCTCATCGGGCATACGATTGCCCTATCAACCTCGTTCCCGGAGCTAAACTGCCCAAAGCTAGGATGTTTACTATATCTGGTCCCGAAAGGCAAGCAATGAAGGATTTCATTTCTGAAAGTCTGGAGACGGGACACATTAGGCCCTCCACGTCGCCGGTTGCGGCTGGTTTCTTTTTTGTGAAAAAAAAAGATGGGGGCCTCCGTCCTTGTTTGGATTTTCGGGAATTGAATCGGATTACTGTCCGTGATCCATACCCCCTCCCTCTGATCCCTGATTTATTTAGTCAGGTTGTGGGTGCCAAATGGTTCTCCAAGTTGGATTTGAGGGGGGCCTACAACCTGATTAGGGTCAGAGAGGGGGATGAATGGAAAACTGCGTTTAATACCCCGGACGGCCATTTTGAAAGTCTCGTAATGCCGTTCGGGCTCACTAACGCCCCGGCGGTTTTCCAACATTTTGTCAATGATATTTTCCATCATTTGGTGGGTAGATTTGTAGTTGTTTACTTGGACGATATCTTGATCTATTCTCCCGATATGGAGACGCATCAGTCCCATGTCAAACAGGTGTTGCAGGTCTTACGGGACAACAAACTGTATGCTAAACTCGAGAAATGTGTTTTCGCCGTTCAGGAGGTTCGTTTTTTGGGGTACCTCTTGTCGCCGTTGGGTTTCCGGATGGATCCGGAAAAGGTCCGGGCGGTGCTAGATTGGGAACAGCCGGACAATCTACGGGCATTGCAACGTTTTTTGGGGTTTACCAATTTTTACCGTAAATTTATTAAGAACTATTCGGTACTGGTGACGCCTCTTACGGACATGACTAGGAAGGGGACGGATTTTTCTGAGTGGTCTGATTCTGCTCGCCAGGCTTTTTCCTCCCTGAAGCGTTGTTTTGCGTCCGCGCCTGTTCTTTGTCAGCCCGATCTTTCTCAGCCCTTCATTGTGGAAGTGGATGCGTCTGAGGTGGGGGTGGGGGCTGTGTTGTCGCAGGGCCCTTCGCCTGGGAGATGGGTGCCCTGTGCGTTCTTCTCCAAGAAGTTGTCTTCGGCCGAGAGGAATTATGATGTGGGTAATAGGGAGCTGTTGGCTATTAAGTTGGCTTTTGAGGAATGGCGGCACTGGCTGGAGGGGGCTGTCCATCCCATCACGGTTATTACCGACCACAAGAACCTGTCTTACCTTGAGTCCGCCAGGCGTCTCAATCCCCGGCAGGCCAGGTGGTCTTTGTTTTTCACGAGATTTAATTTTACCGTCACCTACCGTCCGGGGGTTCAGAATGTGAAGGCGGATGCATTATCGCGTAGTTTTCCGGGTGGTAGTACTCATGAGAGTCCCGTCCCCATCTTGCAGGAGGGGGTGGTTGTTTCTGCTCTTTGCCCTGATCTAGAGGGGGAGGTGTTGAAGGTTCAGGGGGGCGCCCCTGCCTCCTGCCCTTCTGGGAGGCTTTTTGTGCCGTTCTCTTTGCACCTCAGGGTGCTGTCAGAGCATCACGACTCTGTACTGGCGGGGCATCCGGGCGGTAGGGCCACTTTCGATCTCTTGTCTCGTCGCTTTTGGTGGCCGGGGTTGAGGAAGGACGTAGCGGAATTCGTATCCGCCTGTGGTGTGTGTGCACGTGCTAAGGTTCCGCATACCCGTCCGTCTGGGTCTCTCGTGCCATTGTCTATTCCTGAGAGGCCATGGACACATTTGTCAATGGATTTTATCACCGATCTTCCGGCGTCTGCGGGCAAGACGGTGGTACTGGTAGTAGTAGATAGGTTCAGTAAGATGGTTCGCTTTGTGGCACTGCCCGCACTTCCTAATGCTCGGACTCTGGCACAGGTGTTCGTAAGTGAGATTGTGAAGCTTCATGGGGTTCCCTCCGATGTGGTTTCTGATCGCGGTACTCAGTTCGTCTCCAAATTTTGGAAGGCTTTTTGTACACGTTTGGGGATAACGTTGTCCTTTTCTTCTGCTTTTCATCCTCAGTCTAATGGTCAAACCGAACGTGTGAATCAGAATTTGGAGACTTACCTGAGGTGTTTTGTCTCTGACCATCAGGAGACTTGGGCAAATTATTTGCCCTTGGCCGAATTCGCCCTTAATAATCGTCTTCAGGAGTCCACTGGCAAGTCACCGTTCTTCGGTGCATATGGGTTTCATCCTCAGTTTGGTATCTTTTAGCGGTACGAGTCCTTCCGGAGTTCCGGAGGAGGACCGTTTTACCTCGTCCCTCTCCTCGGTTTGGCGGGGTGTACAGCGTAGCTTGAAGCTCTTAGGTGACAGGTACAAACGTATGGCTGACAGGAAGCGTGCGCCAGGTCCGGAACTATGTGTGAATGACTACGTGTGGTTGTCTACCAAGAATGTGAAGTTGAAGGTGCCCTCTTGGAAGTTGGGGCCCAGGTTTATTGGCCCCTATAGGATAACCGCCGTTATCAATCCCGTGGCGTTTCGTCTTGCGTTGCCTCCTGCTCTTAAGATTCACGATGTGTTTCACAGGTCGCTCCTCAAGCCGTATGTGCCGTCGTCTAACCCATCTCCTTTGCCTCCTGAGCCCATCTGTGTGGCGGGGAATCTGGAATTCGAGATCTCGAGGGTGGTTGATTCTCGCATGTTGCGCCGTTCTCTTCAGTATTTGGTGCACTGGAGGGGGTACGGTCCTGAGGAGCGGATGTGGGTGCCGGCGTCGGAGGTGTCCGCCGCAAGGCTGGTCCGCGCTTTTCACCGTTCCCATCCGGATAAGCCTGGTCCTGAGTGTCCGGGGGCCACTCGTAGGGAGGGGGGTACTGTCACGGGTGACACGGATGACAGGGTGGAGGCCACGCGCAGACGATCCCAGCGGTTGGCCCACCAGCCATAATGGTGGAGGATGGTCCGTCTCTTTCAGGAGCATTTACCTTCTGTGTTGATGGAAAGAAGGTGTGATGAGATCTCTCTATTATGGGGAGACGGCTGTGGAGGTCTTGCGCTCGGTCTGGTTTTATCCACCAATGTTGTAGGTCACTAGGACCCAGCAGACTCCTTCCACCTTTATAAGGAGGTTCATTACCCTTCCTCGGTGCAGGTGATAGTTCCTTGTGCACACTTTATCCTTGCTCCAGCAGAAGCTGAGATTGTGGAGGTTGCTGTGTTCTGCTGTCAGATAAGTGTTTCCTTTTCCCAAATGTCTGTCTTCCCTGGTGTTTGTCTTTAGTTGATAGTGGAGGGGTCTAGTGAACCTCTCCATCTGATCCTTAGATAAGATAGATCTAGGATCAGAGAGGGACGAGGTTCGTGGTCGGCGACAGTTGAGGAGACTGTATAGGGACGTTAGGGCAGACAGGGTCAGCTCTAGGAAGTCTAGGGGTCACCGTCTCCTTCTTGTGCCCTTAGCATTAGGGACTCCTGAGCCCCCCCCCCGTCGTTATCCTACGCTGGGTGTCTTCCCCACTCCCAGCGTGACAGATTACCTAGAGAAGATCTCTTTAAACAAGTCTCTAGCCCTAATAATAATAATAATAATAATACACTTTTTTATATGGCGACAACATATTCTGCAGCACTTTACAATTCAGAGGGGACATGTACAATAATATGAGGCAATTCAGAGTAACATAATTAACCAGATTCCAAGAGGAGTGAGGGCCTTGCTCGTAAGCCCGTCATGATGAAATAGAGGCATATGATAAAAAATGCTTGTCATACATGGTCTGGGCATCAATATATTATATCGGAGATTCAAATGACATTACATGAACCGGTCACCGGCAAGGATCTGTACAAGCACAGGTACAGAGTGCTATTAAGTGCATGGAGGGTATATACAGATGATACAAGGGACCAGATTTGGAAAAAAAACTTTGTAGAGGGAAGAATGAAAATTGTTTGATAAGCAAGGTAAAGTGATAGGCTAATCTAAAGAAATGCATTTTTTTGACAAAATTATCTAGCATGAATGCAATGACACCAAACTTATATAACTTTTTATTACATTTTAGTGGTCATTTTTTTTAAGTACTTTCTAAAAACAAAATTTTGTTTTGTGTTCCCATTTTATAAGAACCTGTAAAATTTTAATTTTTTTTCCTGCTTGGGGCACATTTTTGTGCATAGCCTAATATAGTTTCATAAATCTGATTTCCCACTATTACCATGATGGACACAGAGCCCTATTAGCACATATGGGCACAGGGGACCACTATTACCTTAAAGTAGTAGTCTTACCATGGTAAGTTATGGGCATAGGGGGCACTATTACCATGAGGAAGACAGTCCTGTTACCATGAGTCATGAGTAAGACTGCTTAGTGCAGTTGAAACACGTCGACTGAGTCATGTCAATGATGTAAATTTTTCTTTTGTATGTTCTTTATTTTCTTTTGAAAAATACAAAAAAATTTAAATCCAGTCCTGTTGAGCCAGACTCCAATTTTTTCCATTATCCTATTACCTATATGTGCACAAGGGGCACTATTACCATGAGGGACACAAAGTACTTTTATCATACATGGGTGATATTACCATATGTGGGCGATACCGGACACAGTAGTGATGACAGACGCCACAAGGCAATTATATATATAGATTTTAAGTGTAAAACATTCAACATTCAATTAATCAAACTTAAATGGAATCTTTCAGCAGGTTTTCACCTTTAAACTATTTATAGGGCTATGTTGCTCTTGCAAATGAGCCTGAAGTGCATGTAACTCTGGTTATATTCACTGCCCAGCACCGCCTTCTTCTGCTTGTCTAACAGCACCTTTACTTGATGTAGTGGAGCAAAGAAACTGTCAGTCAAGCAGAAAAAGCCAGTGCTAGGTAGGGAATAGAGCTAGGCAGAGAAGAGGCTTGGAAAGAGACTAAATGAGCTGAAAGCATTTAAACTGAGCCTGTCACCAGGTTTTTGTCATATAAGCTTCAGCCACCACCAGTAAGCCCTTATATACAGCATTCATGAATACTATGTAAAAGCCCCCAAGCCGATCTGCATAAAATAAAAATACCTTTTATTACACTTACCTGTGGGATAGTCCAGTCCAATGGGTGTCTTTGATCTTGATCTGATGCCTCCTTTCTTCTTGTGATTGCCATTCTCCTCTGCTTCATGAGGGCATACGTCCTATGTCACCCACACAGTTTTCTCCGTTCCACTCCTGTGCACACTCACTTGTCCATGTGCACTAGGGGCACACTGGAGGAAACTGTGTGTGAGTGACTTAGGATGCGTCATCCACTCAAAGCAAGGATGGAAGATACAATAACAGAGGAGGTGTCGGATTAAGATCAGAGATACCCATCAGACCAGATCGCACTGAAGGTAAGTATAATGAAAAAAATTTTACAGTATGCAGATTGACTTTGAGACTTATATACAGCATTCCAGAATGCTACATAAAATGACTTACTGCTGGTTGCTGCAGCTTTTACGGAAAAAACCTAGTGACAGGTACCATTTTAGTCTCTTGAGCATAGTGATTGAAATGCATTTTTGTTGATCATGAAGTATTGGAATATCTAGTTTAAAGTTTTGCTAGATTTATCTCTGCAAGAGCTACAATTGTTTTTGAACTCCTGCTAACAAATACCCTTCAAAGAAATGCATATAGCTTGAAAGTAATTCAATACATTTACATCACTGTTATAATAGATGTTCTTTATTCTCACCTTTATAGGTCCCTCACGCATAATCTGCCCCAGTTTTGCAATGTTATCATATTCTTGAATTGCTGCACGAAGGTAACGGTCATCTTCTGGTTTTGTGGCTGTTGGTTCACGACCAAAAGTGCCCTAAAATGGATGCAATTTTATAAGCAAAATACGTATAGTTGCTAAATGCAATTCATTTAGGCTGTGCTACACGGTGACTTTGGCCACAACATTTTGCCATGACCAAAGTTGTTAGGTATCGCAGTGTCACACAATTGAATGGGGCACATTGTGATCCTGAGAGGACTGTGATTGTGATAGCTAAACAAAAAATCTGATGAGATTGGACTTGTTGTGGTCACAGTACCCTTCAGATCACAATGCGACCATAGTCACTTGTATTGCGCTGAAACTTATCTGCAACACCTAGCAAACTTTGAATGGGCAACAGGTGTCACAGTTAAATTCGCTGTGTAGCCCCAGCCTTACATTGGCTATGTTTTCCTGTAACATATAAAAGGAACTAGTGATATGGAATAAGGTAACAAGCCTAAAAATGTTTTCAGTGAATAGCTGTAATATCTCCTATGTTCAAAATTAACAAGACCAAAGTCCCTATAATTACATGTGTTCTTGCTGGGCTGTTCCAAAGATCTGTAATGTCACTTAAGTTCTCTGGTAAATCATCTTCGTGCTCTGCTTGTGCAGCCAACTCCAAATTTCTGCAGAACGGATCCAACCATACAGGATTTGCACTAGAAATATAAAGTTTTAAAAAAAAGTTATGTTATTTGGAGTTTATTATGAGGGACCTGAAAGCTGGACTAGAGCGGGGCTGCACAAAGTGTGTCTCCCTGTAAAGTGTATGTGCTCATTACAAGGGCAACCAATTGATTTTAAATTTAAAGCAAGTCTGTCACCACCAAACTGCAAATGTAGCAACTTAACGGGAACATGTCAGGTTATTTATGCTTCCCAGCTATCACAGTCTGCACCTGCAGCTTCATACTACTATTCTAATCAACAGTGTCTGAGCGAAAAGTGTAATGTTAAAGTTGAAAAAAAGCATTTATACACTTACATTTTCTTATGTAAATGAGGGAGTGTGTAGACATCTTGGGAGACGTAGTCACTCTGGCAGGTTAATAGTTCAAACTTCTGCTGAATTTCAGAAGATGCTGGAGTACCTGTGTGAAGTCATAATCATGTGACTATAGTAGGCAGCGCTAAGACTCGATAGACTATAATGATTTTGCTTGCTTAGCTCCGACCACTATGATCACATGATTGTTATATCACACAGGTCCTTTACACAGAGAAGTTTTCAATAAGTTATTTGTTAACCTGCCAGAGTGACTATGTCCTCCAGGGTAAGAAAATGCAAGTGTATGAATGCATTTTTCACCTTTAACATTACAGTTTTAATATAAAGAGCACACGTAAACTAATTTGCCTAATACTGCTGAAACTTTTCACATTTTGTAGTTCGATTTTTACATGCATTTTATTGCATTTTTGATGTTGTGAATTTTGTGCTGCCAGGTGCAGACATTGGGCACAGCATTCACTCTTGGCGTATGAAACAAGTCAGTCAATGTACAAGGTTAGTTATGCGAATAGTAGACCAGGACACACTTTAGGTGCACTAAGGCATAGGCCACAACAAGGTGTCCTCATTTATATATCAAATGAAAGTTAATTTTAATTAAATATTAACTTTAGCTATACTTGCCAAGCATGATTTAAATAGGGCCCAAGTTCTATATATAAATGTGTAGGCGGATCAATTGCCATTTTGGGCTGACAGACGCCCTTTAAAACTTGCAAGAGAAGTTGACATGTTGTGGATTTCAAATACACAATGCAGGTCAGTTTATGTAGTATAAAAAAATTTCACAGTGCGATTGAGATTTCTATAATACTTATCCACTTTGCTGAAACTGTAGAACAGAGCGGAAGAAACTCACCAAAAAGTGATCGTGAGAGCTTAAACTTGGTGGTGTAGTTGGTGTAAACTTAGATTTTAGTCCATATGCAAATGAGGGCTATCGTCAAATATACTCTCTGATTTCCAAAACTAACAGTGCTCTGGAACTTGATTGCCAGTGTTCGCTTTCTCATAGGCACATGTTTATCTCCAGCTCCTCTCTAAAGCTGCTCACAGTGTACAGTCATGGGCAAAAGTTTTGAGAATGACACCAAAATTATATTTTCACATGATCTGCTGCCCTCTGGTTTTTATTGTGTTTGTCTGATGTTTATATCACATACAGAAATATAATTGCAATCATATTATGAGTGTCAAAAGGTTATATTGACAGAATGAGTTAATGCAGCAAGTCAATATTTGCAGTGTTGACCCTTCTCCTTCAGGACCTCTGCAATTCTCCCTGCCATGCTCTCAATCAACTTCTGGACCAAATCCTGACTGATAGCAGTCCATTCTTGCATAATCAATGCTTGCATTTTGGCAGAATTTGTTGGTTTATGTTTGCCAACCCGTCTCTTGATGATTGACGACAAGTTCTCAATGGGATTAAGATCTGGGGAGTTTCCAGGCCATGGACCCAAAATCTCTATGTTTTGTTCCCTGAGCCATTTAGTTATCACCTTTGCTTTATGGCAAGGTGCTCCATCATGCTGGAAAAGGCATTGTTGGGCGCCAAACTGCTCTTGGACGGTTGGGAGAACTTGCTCTTGGAGGACATTCTGATACCATTCTTTATTCATGGCTGTGTTTTTAGGCAAGACTGTGAGTGAGCCGTTTCCCTTGGCTAAGAAGCAACCCCACACATGAATGGTTTCAGGATGCTTTACAGTTGGCATGAGACAAGACTGGCGGTAGCGCTCACCCCTTCTTCTCCGAATAAGCTGTTTTCCAGATGTCCCAAACAATCGAAAATAGGATTCATCAGAGAAAATTACTTTACCCCAGTCCTCAGCAGTCCACTCCCTGTACCTTT
Organism: Allobates femoralis; assembly: GCA_033576535.1. Taxonomy (NCBI): domain Eukaryota; kingdom Metazoa; phylum Chordata; class Amphibia; order Anura; family Aromobatidae; genus Allobates; species Allobates femoralis. The sequence goes on from JARQOC010000006.1 coordinate 141,589,885, forward strand.
TGCAGAATATCAGTCGGTCCCTGATGTTTTTTCTGGAGAGAAGTGGCTTCTTTGCTGCCCTCCTTGAAACCAGGCCTTGCTCAAAGAGTCTCCGCCTCACAGTGCGTGCAGAAGCACTCACACCAGCCTGCTGCCATTCCTGAGCAAGCTCGGCACTGCTGGTGGTCCGATCCCGCAGCTGAAACAGTTTTAAGATACGGTCCTGGCGCTTGCTGGTCTTTCTTGGGCGCCCTGGAGCCTTTTTGACAACAATGAAAGCTCTCTCCTTGAAGTTCTTGATGATGCGATAGATTGTTGACTGAGGTGCAATCTTTCTAGCTGCGATACTCTTCCCTGTTAGGCCATTTTTGTGCAGTGCAATGATGGCTGCACGTGTTTCTTTAGAGATAACCATGGTTAACTGAAGAGAAACAATGATAACGAGCACCAGCCTCCTTTTAAAGTGTCCAGTGGTGTCATTCTTACTTAATCATGACTGATTGTTTGCCAGCCCTGTCCTTATCAACACCCACACCTGTGTTAATGGAACAATCACTAAAACGATGTTAGCTGCTCCTTTTAAGGCAGGACTGCAATTATGTTGAAATGTGTTTTGGGGGTTAAAGTTAATTTTCTAGGCAAATATTGACGTAGCAAGTAATTGCTGTTAAGCTGATCACTCTTTATGACATTCTGGAGTATATGCAAATTGCCATTAGAAAAACTGAAGCAGTAGACTGTTAAAATTAATATTTGTATCATTCTCAAAACTTTTGGCCATGACTGTACAGTGTAGCAAGCTGTGGTCACAATTTGGCAGGAGCTGAAGACCAATGCATCATGTGTCCACATCCACACTGAGTGTGCACCTATACTGACTCTATAAGCACGATGTTTGACTCCTGCAGTGTTAGTGTGCAAGTGCATGAACAGGAATTTTAGTTTAGGGAGCGCTCACTGTGAGAAAGTGAACTCTGACAATTGCTTAGGGAGAGTGCTAGACATGCTAATTGGAAGGCCAAGCCATTGGCACTAAAGCACCCTTATTTGCATATGGATTCATAGTGAAATTTTCTGCAACTACACAACTAAATTTATGTCAGTGGTATGATTTTTATAGGTTCTATATATGGTGGACCCCTACATAAATGTTTAATCAACTGAATTTTCAGTTTGGGTGGTGACAGATTTCCTTGAAAAACACAGGGTTCTATAGTAAAAAGCTGCAGGAAAAAATACATTTTTGAAAAAATGGATTGTTAGGATGGGTTCCCATATTTACTAATCCCGTGTTTCTAATGGATCTATTAGTAAAAACTACCGTATATACTCGAGTATAAGCCAACCCGAGTATAATCCGAGGCCCCTAATTTTATCCCCCAAAACTGGGGAAACTTATTGACTCGAGTATAAGCCTAGGGTGGGAAATGCCACAGCCCCCCATCCTGGTATATAGTCCCTCATCACTGGTATACAACACCCTCCATCACTGGTATACAACATCCTCCATCACTGGTATACAGCACCCTCCATCACTGGTATATGGCCTGCCCCATCACTGGCACACATTCTCCATCACTGGTATATGGCCCCCCTGCTGGAACACACCCCCATCACTGGTATACATCCCCTCTGCTGGCACACTCCCCATTACTGGTATATAGCCCCCTTGCTGGCACACTCCCTCATCATTGGTATAAAGCCCACATCACTGGCACACACACCCATCACTGGTATACAGCCCCCCTTCTGGCACCCCCCATATCACTGCTATACAGCCCCCCCTGCTGGCACACACCCCTCATCATTGGTATATAGCCCCCCCTGCTGGCACACTCCCCCATCACTGGTATATATCCCCCCCTTCTGGCACACTCCCCCATCACTGGTATATAGCCACTCTGCTGGCACACCCCCCATCACTGGTATATAGCCCCCCTGCTGGCACCCCCCCATCACTGGTATATAGCCCCCCTGCTGGCACCCCCCTTCACTGGTATATAGCCCCCCTGCTGGCACACCCTCCCAATCACTGTTATATATAGCCACCCTGCTGGCACACCCTCCATCACCCACCAGCATAACTGCGCACTTGCCGCACCGGATCACAAGCCCCATAGACAATACATGGGGCTTTCCGGATCCGGGCCGCAAGTCAGCTGTTAGGCGGCAGATCCGACAGATGTGGCGCCACCTGCCGGATCTGCCGCACATCAGTGAAAACTGCTGATGTGAAAAGAGCCTTATACTCAAGTATATACGGTAGTTTCGTTACAAATAGAGAAAAATGGATACAAAATGGAAACAATCTGTTTTAATCCTAATCACATAGACTTCAATGTTAAAAGAACAGATCCAGTTGTTATCTGTGTTTTTTTGTGCTGAATAAAAAAGTTATGTAGGTTACATTTCTTGATTCAGCTAAAAAACTGGGGTAAATGGAAGAAATTTTATGACACTTCTTTTCACATTCACATTCTGTGAATGAATGGAGTCTATACCAGATCATTTTGTTTCTGTGTTTATGATCACAAAACAGATCTACCGTAAAAAGGAAACAAGTACCAGACATGTAAACAGAGTTTAAAGGAAACTTATCAGCAGGATTTAGGACCTTAAAGGAAAGCTACAGTGCTGCTCACCATCATCTGCACCTCTTCATTTTTTTCATAGACCATACAATAGCTTCAGAAATGAATGGAATGTACCAAAGTTATATCCTCAGGATTTTTTAATTAGTGGTCCAAAGTAATAAAACAATAAAACATTGTTTGTCAACTTACATGTTGCAATTTAAAACAAGAAACAGAATAAACAGCATGTGCAGCAATAAAGGCACCCCTAATTAATACTTGGTTGAACACCCTTTGGCATTGATGGCAGCCTCCAAACGTTTCTTGTAGCTATTGATAAGCTTCTTTCACTTCTCCGCTGTTATTTTCTCCCACTCTTCTTTTGCAGTTTGTTCAAGCTCTTGAATGTTTGTAGAGTTCTTTTTCTCAAAGGCAGAATTTCAGCTCACTCCAAAGATTTTCAATGAGATTGAAGTCAGGTAGACTCATTGCAGGCCATTTTAAAACAGTCCATTTTTTCCTTTTTCAACCATTCCCATGTACTTTGGATGTGTGCTTCTGGTCATTGTGTTTCTAGAGTACCCATGATCTTCTACTCAAACCAAGTTTTCTTACACTAGGTAGGACATTTCACTCTAAAATCTTTTGATAATTCTCTGATTTCATGATTCCCGTGATTTGGACAAGGCCTCCAGTACCAGATGTAGCAAAAGAGCCCCACAACATTATGGATTCTCCATCATGGTTAACTGTTGGTAGGGTATTCTTTTCCTTATAAGCTTCATTGCGCTGTCTGTAAACAAACTGTTGCTTTGCATTGCCAAAATGTCTACTGGCAATTCTTGTAAAATGTTCTTTTTTATGTTATTTTTTTTCATCTGTCCCCAGAACAATTTCCCAGAAGGATTGTGGCAAAGATCAGTCATTCCTTTTTATGTCTCTTCTTCAAAAATGGTTTCTACCTTGGCTTTTGCTCATAAAATACTGCTTGGTTTTGTGTGCGGCATATGGTACTTGTTGAAACAATGACCTCAGATGTTTCAGGTTGCCCTTCAGGTCTTTGGAAGTTTGATGTGGTGTTTTTACCAACATTTGCACCAACCTTCGAAGACATATCTTTTCATTTTTCCTCTTTCCCCTACGTCCAGGGAGTTTCTTGATGGTTGCAGGCTTGGCAAACTTCTTAATAGCATTGTGCACTATTGAAATTGTGATACCAAGGACTTTTGAGACGGCCTTATTCCCTTTGGAAGTTTTGTGTTTGCTAATAATAGCAGTTCTGATGTCCTCAGTCAGCTTCCTTGTCTTCACCATTGTGACAAAGGAACAGGGCCTAACATGTGAAGTCATCATTCATTGGCTAATTCATGTCACTTGGGCACCGACAATTTATTACAGGTGATTTTCATTTGTTATTTACCACACGCGAGTCACAATGTGTTTCCATACTAATTTAAAGTGAAGGGTGCCAATACTAATATCTCAGCAAGCTTTAGTTTTTTTTTCTATTTTTCCCTTTTAATGTTTTTTGTTTTAAATTGTTGTTTATCATTTTCTCTTTTGTATTTAATATCTCTATATAAAAAAAGCTGTTTCACTTAATTTTTTCAGGAGATATTCCACTTTATATTCTTTAACTTTATGTGTGCCAATAATGATGAGCAGGACTGTATTTCCATAATGTTGCTCTGATGCTAATTAAATGCATATCTGCAATGAAGAAATATGACCTGTAGTTTTGGGGTAATCTGCATCTACACTCTTCATAATGACTTCATCCGTACATCCCACCCCTTTATTTTATTTAAATTCAGTCACTACTATATGGGTGGCGCATGCGCAGTTCAATTCTGTGGAGTAGTCAAGTCTTCACTAAAATAGCACCAAAGGCTGCCCATGAACAGACCGAGATCTCCAGCATCTTTTTATTGAAGACAGTGTGTGGAATAACTGTGTCTCTTACAAAATAGAACAAGAGATCTCGGTCTGCGTGTGCGCTGCCTCCGGCGCCATTCAAAGTATCCTCACAATCTATAGCCCCAGACCTTCAGAGGTCTGTCATCACACATGGTTAAAAGGATATAGTAAGGTCTGGGGCTGTGTCTAAAGATTGAGCGGATACTTCATGCCTTCTGGTCCACGTATTCATTTTGCTAAGATTTGTTTTATATAATTCTTAAATTACTATATCGCTTTATCCATGTATGACCACAGTGTCTGGATAGGATTGTCTATATCAGTGGTCCCCGACCTTTTTTTGCACCGGGGACCGGCTTTATGCAAGAACATTTTTCCAGTGCCCGGCAGGGCGGGGTGGCACAGGGTGGGGTTTTAATCATATGGGGAGGGGCCTTGGAGAAGGGGTGGATTTTAGTATCCTGTTTCCCCGAAAGATGCGCTACATCTTATTTTCATGGGATGTCTTATTTTTCCAACCCCTTGCAGCCCCGAAATGGTATCCCCATCATCCCCTTGAAGCCCACAATATCCCCTTGCAGTCCCTATCATCCCCTTGCAGCCCATAATATCCCCATCATCCCTATGCAGGCCACAAGATCCCCATCATCACTATGCAGGTCACAGTATCCCCATCATCCCCTTTTAGCCCACAATATCCCCATCATCCCCTTGCAGCCCCCATCATCTCCTTGCATATCACAATATCCCCATCATCCCCTTGCAGCAACCCATATTATCCCCATCATCCCCTTGCAGCAGCCCATATTATCCCATGATCCACTTGCAGCAGCCCATATTATCCACATCATCCCCTTGCAGCAGTCCATATTATCCCCATCATCCCTTGCAGCCCCCATCGACACTGACACACACATTGACCCACAGACACACAGACACACAGCCACACACACACACACAGACATACACACACAGACATACACACAGACATACACACAGACACAGACATACACTTTGCTCACCTGTCCCCTGCTGCAGTTGGCGCTGCTCTGCTCTCTGCCTCAGTTGCATAGATGTATGGGCGGAGACATCGCCCAATAACAGCCCAGCAGCCACTGACCAATCAGGGCCTGGCTGTTGCACTGTGATTGGCCCCGCTAGTACATCTACGCACGCAGCTGAGGCAGACATCAGCTCAGAGCGGTGTAACTCTGTAGGTGCGGGTCGCGGTGGGCGGGGACGTCACTGGGGCAGGGAAGTGGGCAGCATCCACCACTCTGAGCTGCCGCAGAGCACACTTTCTGTGTAGTGCTGGTCTGCAGTGGCGCAGACCGGCACAGAGACCCCCATGGACCGGTCCCTGTCCGCGGAAAGGTGGTTGGGGACCCATGGTCTATATAATAATCTGCATGTAAATTTCCCACTTATCTAACTAATACTATATATTGAATATTTTTATTATTTTGGACTGTTAGGTACCCTAGTAATTAATTCATAATTTCTTTATTTAGTTATTCATTCATTTATTTATCTATTTATTGGATTAAAGCGAACCTGTCACCCCCCGGGCATCAAAAGCTATAATAGCCACCTTCTGCAGCACTAAGGCTGCATTCAGGGAAGGTGGCTATAGGCTTTTGATGCCCTTTATACTATGAAATATGCAGTTAGGTAATTGCTCACACTTATGAAGACCAAAGACCGGGAGGCGGGGTTTCACGCTCCTCCGACCCGCCCCCTCTTGTCAGTCATGGTGCGCGCCTGCTGCTGCCTCCCCTGCCTGTGTGAAATGAACGCGCGTCTTCGTTCTCCTGTATGGAGCCGCGCATGCGCTGTGCGCCCGGTGTCCAGGAAGTCGTCGGGCAGCACAGACAGAAAAAGACAGAATTTGTGCACAGCAATTTGTTTATACATTGCAGTGCATAGGCCAGGGTTACACATGCCAATCCGTTTTTCTAAGTGTTTTCCATGACCAATCCGTTTTTCTTAGGCTGCATTTTGTGCCTCCTATGTCCCTAGATGTTTTTTGGACTGAGTCATTTTTTCTTAAAAACACATATGCGTTAACGCATGTGTTAACGCATACTACCTATATGTACCATGCGTTAACACATGCATTTCCCATAGGGCCCCATGTTAAAAAAAAGCATGCGTTTTTTACTGCACCCAAAAAAGCTGCTAGCAGTGACCCTTGAGTGCACCATCTGTTAACGCATATGTGTTTTTGGACTTAGACAAAAAAAAAGGGAAAAATGATCCCAAAAATGGATGCAAGGCAAAAACGGCTGCCATGTGTGACCCTGGTCATGTGGTTATCCAGAATCCATCCGAAGAAGACGCCGTGTGCACATAGCCTTCGACCACAATGCAGAGAATGCTAAAAATATTAGCAAAAAAATTAATTCTAATTTTGTTTTCAAATCTGAATTTATTCCAGTAGACATTGCTATTTCTTTTAACTCACCCTTCAAAAGAGTATTTATTGGTATTGGGCATATCGAGGATATCCATAAATCCTCTGTTTCCTGAAAAACAAGAATCTGATTAAGAGTGCATTAACCTTTACTATTACAAGAATTACTTTTGTGTGGGGATGTATGTTCTATGCTCACCAGTAAAGTTTTCCTGTATGCTCAACCAAGGTACAAACTGACATATAGGCAGGAATCAGTGTATGAAAAATCCAACCAATAGGACAAGTGAAATCCACATGGTATTCCTTATGTCATGTGAGTGCTATAGGGCTGTGCAATTTTATTTCTCGCCTAGCATCCATATGCAATGTGCTTTTTTCTCAGTAGTTATTATTCTACAGTAATTTTCAGGACCATTTACAGTGTTCTATGCTACAGAATGGTAATGTAGCCATAAAAAATGGATGCCACTAGGATGGTTTGTGTGCAGTCAGTTTTTTCCCCACACCCATTGACTTGTATTGGTGAGTCTTCTTCAATTTACATATCCCCTTGCAGCATGCTGCAAATTATTCTCACCCAGAATCTGGATGAGAAAAGTTGGCTGACTTGCTCTGTCTCATTGACTAAATATCATAGACTAACATTGGTCCGAGTGCAATGCAAGATTTTGTCACATTGTACTCGTCCAATTCATATGCTCATGAGAGTGAAGCCGTACGATTATATCTGCAGGACAATATATTGTTATATAGGGCTATATATAGTGGAGAAAGTATGAGAAAAGCATGTTAACTGCAATCAAACAGTATGGACACTTGCTTCAAGTAGGAAACATATTAGTTCAAGAAAAAGCTCCTCCCACCAATAGTCTACTAATAACATAAGTGGAACGTACCCGTTGATCCAGCCACTATTGCTTTCAACTTCCTCTTGTGTCTGTTGCAAATAGTAAAACAGAAAGATAACTGAGTCTTTCCAATATATAGATAGCATTTTCTCAAGGAACAGAAACAAACTTTACTATTTCTGAATACTATAGAAAATTGCGAGCAATTCATAGTCACACACTCTGTACAGTACATGATTCATCCCTAAAGGTGCACACCTCATTACAAATCGACCAACTTTGAATATTTGTCATGCCTGGACTGAACAGCCTTACCTCTGTGGTGTTATTGTGTGCAACCTTTTAAACATTGACCTTTGCTAAATGAAGTTAAATGTAACTTTACAGTTTGACCAAGACATCTATTTTAGTCTTTCTTCTTTATTGAAATTAGAATTTTCCCAAGTTTTGACACAATTTTAATACTTGCAATTTAAGCCTAAATAAGACATATACTGAAAGTTGTTGTCTACTTCCTGCACAGCTCCTTCTCAATCTCTGTTTGCCCCCCAATAAATTAATAAAAGTTATACTCACCTCCAGTGCCAATGCTGTTACAGTGGTGTCAACACTGGCTATCCTGGAGCTCATGTGACTTCGTTATGAGATCTCTTTGGCAAATCAACACTGAATTCCCTCCTTCCTATGGATGTAATTGACTTCCAGAGGAAACGAGGTTGTGGCTTTAATTTCCTCCATATGTCTTGATTTGTTCGAAGGAGGGGAGAGTGAAGGGGGACTAATTTGCTGCTGATGTCTCAGGGAGAACTAGTGCTGATCCCACTGGAATGGCACCGACACTGGAAGTGAGTATAAGTGTTAATATTTTACTGGAGGCAGACATAGGGATTGAGAAGGGGTTGTCTGAGTAGGGGCAAACCCTTGAAAGTGGCTATGATCCCTTTGAGGTTTTCCTAATAAGTACATTTACAAATACTAGATAATAACAAAATAATATGTTAGTACAGTATTAGAGACAGAACACTCTAAGAAGGAGATTATTTCTGGGATGTACTTACACAGTTCGATAATACCAGTTCATAAAGATAAACAACATGGCAGCCAAGAACAGGAGGATGGCCAATAAGATAATTGCCATCTGCAGAGATAATAAATATAGATGATTAATTAAATTAAAACTATATACGGTAACTTGATTGATAAAGTATGCTGCAAATCAATTAGAGGTACTATTTAGTAGGAAACTATATTATATATATACTAGTAAAAAGGCCCGATGCAATTGCATCGGGAGTGCGGTGAAATGAATTGTGTGTATAGAGGCGGCTGTGTGGGTCGCAGAGTATAGAGGCGACTCCGTGTGTCGCAGAGTATAGAGGCGGCTCTGTGGGTCGCAGAGTATAGAGGCGGCTCCGTGGGTCGCAGAGTATAGAGGCGGCTCCGTGGGTCGCAGAGTATAGAGGCGGCTGTGTGGGTCGCAGAGTATAGAGGCGGCTCCGTGGGTCGCAGAGTATAGAGGCGGCTCCGTGGGTCGCAGAGTATAGAGGCGGCTCCGTGGGTGGCAGAGTATAGAGGCGGCTCCGTGGGTGGCAGAGTATAGAGGCGGCTCCGTGGGTGGCAGAGTATAGAGGCGGCTCCGTGGTTGGCAGAGTATAGAGGCGGCTGTGTGGGTGGCAGAGTATAGAGGCGGCTGTGTGGGTGGCAGAGTATTGAGGCGGCTGTGTGGGTCGCTGAGTATAGAGGTGGCTCCGTGGGTGGCAGAGTATAGAGGCGGCTCCGTGGGTCGCAGAGTATAGAGGCGGCTCCGTGGGTGGCAGAGTATAGAGGCGGCTCGGTGGGTGACAGAGTATAGAGGCGGCTCGGTGGGTGGCAGAGTATAGAGGCTGCTCGGTGGGTGGCAGAGTATAGAGATGGCTCGGTGGGTGGCAAAGTATAGAGGTGGATCAGTGGGTGGCAGAGTATAGAGGCGGCTCGGTGGGTGGCAGAGTATAGAGGCGGCTCGGTGGGTGGCAGAGTATAGAAGCGGCTCGGTGGGCGGCAGAGTATAGAGGCGGATCAGTGGGTGGCAGAGTAAAGAGGCGGCTCCGTGGGTGGCAGAGTATAGAGGCGGCTCCGTGGGTAGCAGAGTATAGAGGCGGCTCCGTGGGTAGCAGAGTATAGAGGCGAGTCCGTGGGTCGCAGAGTATACAGGCGGCTCTGTGGGTAGCAGAGTTTAGAGGCGGCTCCGTGGGTCGCAGAGTATAGAGGCGGCTCCGTGGTTGGCAAAGTATAGAGGCGGCTGCGTGGGTAGCAGAGTATAGAGGCGGCTGCGTGGGTGGCAGAGTATAGAGGCGGCTCTGTGGGTGGCAGAGTATAGAGGCGGCTCCGTGGGTGGCAGAGTATAGAGGCGACTCCGTGGGTGGCAGAGTATAGAGGCGGCTCCGTAAGTGGCAGAGTATAGAGGCGGCTCCGTGGGTGGCAGAGTATAGAGGCGGCTCTGTGGGTGGCAGAGTATACAGGTGGCTCTGTGGGTAGCAGAGTATACAGGCGGCTCCGTGGGTAGCAGAGTATAGAGGCGGCTCCGTGGGTAGCAGAGTATAGAGGCGGCTCCGTGGGTGGCAGAGTATAGAGGCGGCTGCATGGGTGGCAGAGTATAGAGGCGGCTGCGGGTGTGGCAGAGTATAGAGGTGGCTCCGTGGGTGGCAGAGTATAGAGGCGGCTCCGTGGGTGGCAGAGTATAGAGGCGGCTCGGTGGGTGGCAGAGTATAGAGGCGGCTCCGTGGGTGGCAGAGTATAGAGGCGGCTCCGTGGATGGCAGAGGCGATTTTTGCAGCGAAAATAAAATCTGACAGAATCGGATCGGACCGAATCGGATGGCATTTAGTGCACATCTGATCCGACCCGATCAATTTAACATGGGGCCCTATGGAGAAGGGTCCGAGGAAACATCTGATGTCTCCTCGGACCCGATTTTACTGTACTGAGCATGCTCAGTACAGTAAAACTTCTCCAAACAGGAAGGCAGGGGTTAAAAAAAAAAAAAGTTTATACTCACCTCACCCCGTCGTCTTCCTGCAGGCTCCCGGTGGCTCCCGCAGGCTCCCGGTGTCTGCAGAGGTCTTCTACTGCAGTATAGGACCTGCGGTGATGTCACAGTCACGTGACCGCAGGTTACCTGGTGTCACGTACGTGGCTGTGACATCACCGCAGGTCCTGAACTGCAGTAGAAGACCTCTGCAGACACCGGGAGCCTGCGGGAGCCACCGGGAGCCTGCAGGAAGACGACGGGAGATGGCGGGGGCTCGGGGAGAGGTGAGCATATTATTATTATTTTTTTTTTTTAACGGTAGTGCGGCTGCGGCTCTCGATGACACTGCGCGTCATCGCTCGCAGTGCCGCAAAGGAGCTTGGGATTCGGCTACAACGCCCGAATCCCAAACTCCCGATTATATAAGTACCGTAGACATATTATATATTACAATATATAATTATTTCACTGGCTAGAGGCAGAAGAGGAGGAAGATGAGACAAAAGAAGATGAAGAAGTAGAAATAATCATATGCAATAAGCATTCCCAATGCAATGTCAACCAACTGCCTGATATTTGTGCAGATTGGGGCCAAAGTGAGGTGTGAATATGCTGTAATTTATGTTATTTTAGAAGAAATGTCAGATGATCACAGCAATATAAGACTATTATAGTAATAATATACGATTAAATATACAATAATATTTTGTTTGTACCTGTAAAGCAGATAGGTCTTCTGCAGCAGTGGGAGCAGTGGCGGGTTGGACATCCATGACATTGTAATTACGAAAGAGATTACGCAGCTGTTCTTTATTTTCATCAATCATCTGTATAACCCTTAAAGAGAACATAATATGTACTTACTGTATAATAATTGTAATGTACTGTGTATCACATTATTTTACCTAAGTTTAAAAGTCTGATAATGGCATTTTCTTGAGGTTATTTAAATCCTTGTATCTCCTTTTATGTAATATGTATGAGCATTTGGCCAGCATACACACTATAACCGTAAAACCTGCCTTCTTATTTTCTTATCCAGAGTTCAAGTGAGATACAAAATGAACTATACCAATAGGAAAGCAATAAGAAATTATCCAATGGGCAGAAAACATGGAAAAGATATAGCACATCTTAATGACCTACCGCTCAACATCAAGAATTCTGTTGGTGTCACGGTTTACTACATGAATCAGCATGTCGGTCTGTGCAAAATTCACTCTACCTTTTTTGTCCACATGGAACTGTAGAAAAATATTGTTGTTAAATTTATTTTAACGACTCACATTTTAAAAATATTTCAATTTAAAGTTGTTTAACTGGAAATTTATGGAAACTATGAAAGATATAGCTTTAAATTAACAGAATACCTTAGGCCCCCTTCACACCACGATTTTCAGGATTCGGGACTGTCCAGTGTGAACCAGACAGTCCTGGATCCTGTTTTGGCCCATAGTATTGCTATGGGGCCGGATTGCACTGGATGGCAGTGTTTTGCCATCCGGTTTTTTGCTGTCTGGGATTATCCAGCAGCTTTAGTTTTTTGGCCTCGGACACAAAACGTTTTTTTGGCCTCCGATTTTGAGTGGTTTTGGCCCCGGATACAAAAATGCTGCTTGTTCCGATTTTGTGTCCGAGGCTAAAACCGCTCAAAATCGGATGCATATTTGCCCTCCGGTTCAGTTTCAAAATCGGGTTTGGGACTGTCCAGTTCACACCGGACAGCCCCAGACCTGATCCAGCCGTGGTGTGAAGGGGGCCTAAGCAATCTTTATGGTTTTCTTTATTTCTTTCTATAAATACTATGATCTTCCCTTTTTTTCTGCATACTTTCCATAGTAGCATGTTTTTTGGACTCAATCTAGGACTCCATTTATATTATATAAACATTTTCATAATTACCATCCTTTGGTTGAGCAACAAGGCCTTTTATTTACTGTTAATTTTTAGGGTTTTTTTGCTTTCTCTTTTGCATTTCACCTGTGCTGCATTCTGAGCTTTCCCTTAAGGGCTTGTCCAAGTGCTATACGTGGCTTTAAGGTATAGCAAGCACAGATCTGTAATATTCTATGGGAGCACATGTCGGATCTTTTCCTCGGACCGATTGGTCTGAATAAAACATTTGGTGACACGTCCAATTTTGATCCGGGTATTGGATCAAAATTGCTAAAGCAAGTCTGCATAATGGAAAAACTTATATTTCTTTCAACATCTGAGAAAACTGATGCCACTCTGATCAAGCTCTGATCAATTCCTGAGTGTCTGATCAGAATAATTGGACCCTTATTCTAAGAGAAAAAATGGTCATGTGCACCTACCCTTACAGCAGAAGTTCACAACCATTCTGCCCTTGAGAGCCACATTCAGCTCTTATAGATAATTGTGAGTTACTTTCAGCTTTAAGAGTGGGTTGCAAGCCACATCCAGCACCCACCGCCTCACAGTAGTGACATCCAGAGCCCCCATTACTGTATAATAACAGCAAAAGTCTTTTCACCGAGGCAGTATACCAGGATCCAGGGGTTCTTACTTTACCCCCACCCAGATCTGCTCTTCTGTGTAGGGCTACTCACATAAATCTCTATCTTGAGACCTGTTCTTCATAGCTGTTTGCCAGACCTGGAGTTTATGAACCAAGTTGAAGACAGTCGCGAGCCATAAACTACAGGCCTGTGAGTCCCATGTGGATCCCAGTCTAAAGGTTCAGGACCCCTGCCTTACAGTAACTCTGTTATCTTACTGCATGAATTCTTCCAGCCTCAGATTTGTCCAATTTCCTATTTATATGAAATGTAGACAGATCGTAACGTCAACAAAATATGTAACCCTAATATGCTTATGGTTACTTTGTACAATTTGCAGTTGAAATAGTAGTATGTTTACCATTTCTCTATGCATCTCACTTATATGATTAAGAGGTAGTGTAACCTCAAAAGGTGTTATATTATGTTAAATCCAAAGAATCCATGTTCAACAACCCCTTCTTTCACAAACCTGGATCACGGTCTTTTTACTTTTCTCCAATTGTCTTCCTTTGAGATGCTTTTGATATTTGATGTTAGCTAACAGCTCTGTTAAAATGGCGCTTTTCTCCAATTTTACATGCTTTTAGGTATTATGCCTACTACACAACTTATTGTAAGTAGGTAAGCATAATTTTGCATTTTCTTCATTGGTTCTCCTATGTGGCAATCTGTTCGGTCCTGGTTAACATGTCCAATTGTGGAAATATACCGTATATCAATTAAAATGTACTTTGTTAGTAGGGAAGCCCTTTTAAGATCAGTCTTGTGTTTGTCAAATCTGGTGTCAAGACTTGGAAATAATTCTAGAAGCTAACTTACTACTAAAATTGTCTCTAGAAATAAAGCCTGGGGATTTTGTTTGGATCACTTTAATTGGTGGTTAAAGGTGAAAATTATGTCTGATGTAGGGTTTTTGTCTTAAGCCAAATCTAATAGCGAAAGGTCTAACAGATCTGACAGGTTTACACTCCTCTCCAGAGACCAGACAAACACATTATAATTATTACCTGTACATCATCAGTATTAACAATGGCTCCTGTTATGTTGGAGAGCAAGCGTATGAATTCCTCTTCAAACTCACGCACACGATCTGGAATCTCATTAATTACTATCTTTAAGCGTTGGTCATCTCGCAAAATATAGATACCAACAACCGCAGTGTCATTGTGTCCAGCCAGATCAGAAGCCATGACGTCCACCACAAAATAGCCTGGGCTGTAGGCAGTAAAATAAGTCAAAGGTCCTAATAATTCCATCAACATTACCTGAGAAGACAGAAATTATATTTTTGGGTTTACTGATATACAACACAAAAGTTGGCATGACTTCTATGGTTCCTAAAAGTGAATGGCAACCCTTAGAACACGGTGTATATACGTACAAAATATGTTGCTGATTAAACATATACAGCGAATGAAATAAGTATTGAAAACATCACCAACTTTCTAAGTAAGTAAATTTAAAAAAATTTATTGACATGAATTTCTCACCAGATGTCGAAAACTACCCATCAAATCCACACTGGCAAATAAAATCAAACTATAGATGCCCATAAATTTAGTGATGTGTAATAATTAGAAATTATAGAGGAAAAAAGTATTGAATATGCTTAATGAGCTTTATTTAACACTTCATACAAAATCTTTTGTAGCTGATGACAGCTTCAAGATGCTTCCTGTATGGGGAAACTAGACACATGCATTGCTCAAGTGGGATTTTGACACAATCTTCACCACAGTCTTCAAATCCTGAAGCTTCACTAAACTCTGACCTCCACATTACTACAAAATACCAGTGATTGTCTGTCTGCTGTCTTTAACATCATGTCTTCTCTCTACCTTAAATTGAATCTGTCAAAAACTGAACTTCTCGTGTTTCCTCCCTCTCCTAACCAAATATTGCCATTTCTGTATGTGGTTCTACTGTTACTCCTCAGCAGCACGCCCGCTGTCTTGGGGTGATATTTGACTCGTTTGACCTTTTCTTACTGTTGACTCTGCAAAAAACTCTAACTGATGCCCTTATTCATTCTCACCTGGATTACTGCAATTCTCTATTAATGGGTCTCCCTCTTACTAAACTCTCTCCTCTCCAATCCATCCTCAATGCAGCAGCCAGGATCATGTTCCTCTCCAACCGCTTCACCGATGCCTCTATACTAGGGCAGTCATTGCACTGGTTGCCAATCTGTTATAGAGTACAATATAAGATTATCACTCTCCCCCACAAAGCCCTCCACAGTTCTGCTCTGTCCTACATCTCCTCTCTCATCTATGTCTATTGCCCTACACGTGCCCTCCGCTCTGCAAGTGACCTAAGACTGACATCAGCTACAATCCGAACCTCCCACTCCCATCTCCAAGACTTCTCACGAGCTGCACCAGTTCTCTGGAACGGATTACCAAGAACAATTCAATTAATTCCCAATACCAATAGTTTTAAGCGAGCCTTAAAAACACATCTCTTTAGATTGGCCTATCACCTTACCTCACTTGTCTAACTGTTCCTATCTTCCCTTTTCTAAATCTGGCCTCTTGTGTTATCTGTCTGCACCTGCAGACTGTCTGTCTGTCTCCCATTCATAATATAGCACTTTATCTGTACTTGTACAGATCCTGACTGACGACCGATTCATGCAGCGTTACATGAATCCCCTAATATATATTGATGGCTAGACCATGTATGACATCATTTGTTACTGTTACCTTTTGTGCCTCCCCTATTTCCTCTAGATTGTAAGCTTGCGAGTAGGATCCTCACTCCTCATGGTTTTTAATTTTTGTTACTATGTATTGCCTCATATTGTCTGTACATGTCCCCTCCAAATTGTAAAGTGCTGCGTAATATGTTGGCGCTATGTAAATAAAATTATTATTTAGTTTCTTCCATAAATTTTCTATTGGACTCAGGTCAGGTGATTGGCTTGGCCATTCTAGCAGCTTTATTTTCTTTCTCTGAAACCAATTGAGAGTTTCCTTGACTGCGTGATTGGGATCATTGTTTTGCTGAAATGTCCACCCTTGTTTCATGATTATCCTGGTAGATGGCAGCAGATTTTTACTTAAGAATGTCTCAGTACATTTGTCCATTCATCCTTCTTTCAATTATCTCAAGTTTGCCAGTCCCGTATGGTGAAAAGCAGCCCCACGTCATTGTGCTTCCACCTTCAAACTTTACTGTTGGTAAGGTGTTTTGGGGGTGATATGCAGTACATTTGGCTTTCCAAACATGGTGTTAATTATGTTATCCAAAGAGTTACATTTTGGTCTCATCTGACCAACCTATGTTCTCCCAGTAATTCACAGGCTTGTCTAAAGAATGTTCAGCAAACTTTAAACGCACGTGAAAAGTATTTTTGTTCAGCAATGGAGTCTTGCGTGATGAGAGTGCATATAGGTCATGCAGGTTGAGTGCATTACTTATTATTTTCTTTGAAAAAATTGTACATGCTGATACCAGATCTTTCTGTAAATCTCCACAGGTAGCCCTTGGCTCTTGGACAACTCTTCTAATAATTATTCTTTTACCTCCCTTGTATGAAATCGGAATAACATTACTACTTATGTAAGTGTAAATTAATTTTGCTTTGAATGCTGGCTAAGTTTGAAATCCACTTGGGATGAGGAGGGAAATTTTGTTTTTCAAAGCAAATTAATTTATGCCTTGTATTTTATTGTCTACTAGATGGAAGCCCAAAGCTATCGCATCGGGAAGGTGATGACATTACAGTGCGGGCAGGCTCTGTGGCACTGGTGGTAGTGGCTATCTCTTTCCCCTGTGCTGTCTTCTCCCATCTGTGTTATCTCCTTTTAGCTGTCTCCCACCTGTGGGCTGTCTCTCCCCCCATAGTCTCTCTAACCCTGTGCTGTCTTCTCCCCTTATCTGCTCCCTCCTTTGGGTTGTCTTCCCCCGTGTGCTCTCCCCCTGTTTGCTGTTTCTCTCCCCCTGTGTTCTGTCTTAGCCCCCTGTGTACAACTTCCCACCCCTGCACTGTCTTCTCCACTCTGTGCTCTCTTGTTTGAGCTGTATCCCCCTTGTGCACTCTCTCTTCCCTGTGCAATCGCCCCTCCCCCTGTAGTAAAAGTAGAATTAAAACAAAGTATGTAAAAGGTAACATTACACTGGTAGAGTGGGGTCACATAGGCTTCTGGCATTGGGTCTATTACATTGCTGGAGGGAGGCACATATCTTCCTGAGGTGGGGACACATAGGCTGCTGGGATGGGGTCACATACATTGTTAAGGGAGAGGCACACACACTGCTGGGGTGAGGGCACATAAGCTACTGGGATGGGGTCACATATATTACTGGGGGAGCCACATACACTGCTGGGGTGGGGGCACATAGGCTGGGATGGGGCACAAACACTGTTGGGGGAAGCACATACACTGCTACTGGGTTGGAGACACATAGGCTGCTGGGATGGGGTCTCAAACATAGCTGGGGGGAGGCATATACACTGCTGGGGTGGGAGCAGATAGGCTGGGATGGGGGCACATACGCTGCTGTGGTGGGGTACAGATGGCTGGGATGGGTGCACATATACTGCTGGGATAGGGGTGCATACACTGCTGGTATAGGGGCACATAGGCTGGGGTGAGGGCACAAAAGCTGCTGGGGGGCACATACACTGCTGGGGTGCACATGGGCTACTGTGGAGGGGCACATATACTGCATGGGGGCACATAGGCTGCTGGGGGCAGCACATACTTTGCTGGGGGGCACATACACTGCTGGGATGGGGGCACAAATACTGCTGGGGGAGAAACATAGGCTGGGGTGGGGGCACATAGGTTGCTGTGGGGCAGCATATACTTTTATGGGGGGCACATACACTGCTGGGGAGAACATGGGCTGCTGGGGGACACATTGGCTGCTGGAGTAGGTCACATATACTGCAGGGAGTGCATAGGCTATAGGGAGGTGGCACAAACTTTGCTGCTGAGCCCAGGGGAGGTAAAGGACCTGTGCGGATGTCACAGTCATGTGATCTGTGACATACACCTGGTTCTGCCCATGACATGACATCATCACAGGTCCTGCATGGTCTCATTTTGTGGTGTTTGCAGCAGGCGGATGGGGTGCAGTGACAGGTTTGTGGGGGGTGGGCTGCGGGGTGTGGGGAGGGGGCAGGAGTGAGTAGGCTGTGTGTGGTATGTGCAGTGGGCTCCTGGCAACGGCGGCACCACTAGCGGGTGCCATATTAAGACACCCATCTCCTGGGTGTCCAAATCAAATATGGCCATCGGAATTTGTGATGGCCAATCGCATGATAGGAGGACACGATGATGGCAGAACTGGATTACAGACACCACAACGTAAGTGTATAATCAATATCAATAGGGAAACCAAAGTTTTAAAGCTAACTTATGCTTCTTTCCTTCATCCATGCTCTTTTCCATTGCTTGGTTGAACTTGATGAACATAGTTTATTTTTTATTTCAAGGGGATGTTTCCAGTAAATGAATATTGCCAGCTGCAGTTTATTATAAAGAAGCAAGCCACACTGTATTCACTTTCTCCGGGAGAATATCAGCAAGTTCCCAATGATGCTCCTTGGCCGTGGCACTGACATCGTATTGACAGCACAGCAGCCAATGAGCTCAGAGGCTCTGTCAATCTAGCGCCCTCTTTGGCTAACTGGATGTTGACGTGATGTCAGCACCAATACCAAGGCCAAACACCAAGAGCAGTAAAAAAGACTCACCAGTAGACCCAAGGAAGGTGAGGTCAGCGTGGTTTGTTTCTTCCACAGTTAACTGCTCAATCTATGGATACTAATGGCAATAAATGAAGTTTGATGTACAACGCCCTTACGGTGTATGTAACAAGCCACAGCAAGAATAAATTCCAGATTATCTCCTTAAGGGTACTTTCACATCAGTGTTTTTTCAAATCCAGATTTGCCGAATCCGGATGAAACCACAAGTCAAACCACATTTCCGAACCCCATTACAAATGCATTGTTCAGACTGCAATGTTGCTGGTTCTGTTTTTTAAAAAAAAGATGGAATTCTACCGGATTTGAAAAAACATTAATGTGAAAGGACAGTACTTTAAAAAAACTGTAGTGAAAAGACTTACCGTATATACTCGTGTATAAGCCGAGTTTTTCAGCACAAAAAATGTGCTGAAAAGTCCCCCCTCGGCTTATACACGGGTATATACGGTATATGATATATATGTGCCCCATATATATATATATATATATATATACACGGTATATGATATATATGTGCCCCAGCTGTATACAGCCCCCCCGTGGTAACCAGGGCCCCCCTTGCTGCACCTGTAAAGGAAGAAGTCAGTATACTTATCGCTGCCGCTGCCGCCTCCGCCGCCGCTCCGCTTCTCGGTCACCGCGCTGCTCCGGGTCTTCATGCTTCCTGTTCCTTCTCCGGCGCTCAGGAAATGACGTCATTGTTCGAGCGCCGGAGAAGGAACAGGAAGCATGAAGACCCGGAGCAGCGCGGTGACCGAGAAGCGGAGCGGCGGCGGCGGCAGCGGCAGCGATAAGTATACTGACTTCTTCCTTTACAGGTGCAGCAAGGGGGGCCCTGGATACCACGGGGGGGCTGTATACAGCTGGGGCTGCTGTATACAGCTGGGGCCCCTGTATACTACCTATGGGGGGGGTCTGTATACCTCTGGGGCTGCTGCTGTATATACCCCCTAGGGCTGCTGCTGTATATACCCCCTGGGGCTGCTGCTGTATATACCCCCTAGGGCTGCTGCTGTATATACCCCCTGGGGCTGCTGCTGTATATACCCCCTAGGGCTGCTGCTGTATATACCCCCTAGGGCTGCTGCTGTATATACCCCCTGGGGCTGCTGTATACTACCACTGGGGCTTCTGTATACTACTACTGGGGCTGCTGTATATACCCCTGGGGCTGCTGCTGTATATACCCCCTAGGGCTGCTGCTGTATATACCCCCTGGGGCTGCTGCTGTATATACCCCCTAGGGCTGCTGCTGTATATACCCCCTGGGGCTGCTGTATACTACCACTGGGGCTTCTGTATACTACTGGGGCTGCTGTATATACCCCTGGGGCTGCTGTATACTACTACTGGGGCTGCTGTATACTACTACTGGGGCTGCTGTATACTACTACTGGGGCTGCTGTATACTACCACTGGGGCTTCTGTATACTACTACTGGGGCTGCTGCTGTATATACCACTGAGGCTGCTGTATACTACTATTGGGGCTGCTGTATACTACCTCTGGGGCTTCTGTATACTACCACTGGGGCTGCTGTACATACCTCTGGGGCTGCTGTATACTACCACTGGGGCTGCTGTATATATCTCTGGGGCTGCTGTATACTACCACTGGGGCTGCTGTATATATCTCTGGGGCTGCTGCTGTATATACCACTGGGGAGGCTGCTGTAACACTGCTGGGGCCTGTATGTACCACTGGGGAGGCTGCTGTATACTACCACTGGGGAGGCCTGTACACCACTGCGGGGGCCTGTATACCACACTGCTGGGGGCTGTATACCTGTGCTGGGGTCCACCCTCGGCTTATACACGAGTCAATAGGTTTTCCCAGATTTTGGGGGCAAAAGTAGGGGGGTCGGCTTATACACGGGTCGGCTTATACACGAGTATATACGGTAAATGCCTGAACTGAAAATAAAACAGCTGTGAAAGTAGCCTAATGAATATCATGTCAAGGACCATTAGCTGATTAATCTGTGCAGCTACTTCTAAGATAAGTTGTTGTTCCACTTATTTCTTCTCAGATCTATCAGTATGTAAGTTGGAACTATGCATGAATGATTCATGTCTTTTATCAGTCACTCATATGATCTCAAATCTATATTTGGCAATGCTAAATTGGGTAAAGAAGAATATAACATACACTTACCTATCACAAAAATATTTTTCACTGCCTCAGAATCATTTGAGTTGTGTTTGATATACTGGATCCCAAGAATGGAATAGAATACTAAGCTGTTGTTTCCCACATCTGCATCAAGGGCCACAACTTTTATAAGATCAGAACCCACTTTAGCATCAGTCGCAACACCTGAAATAAAAGATCATAAGTTAGAAGAACGGAATAATTTTTACAGTGCTAAAAACTGTATGCAAACAGTTTAGTTATGATGTATTACTTACTATTTATCCACATGTCCTATTATATACTCTGCTTTCATTAACTGAATTAATATACAGAATAAAGGGGCAGAAACAGTAAAAAAATATGATTTGTCCTTATCACTGACATTTGTGCCGGCTTCCCGGTCGTATAGTTTTTTGTGCAGCCACTATTCTAATGTGCCGTGTTATTATGACTTGTGAGACTGTGACCGGGATGATCTGTGACAGCCGGTATGTGTCTCCCAGGTTGTGCTCCCTCCACGTATAGGAAGCACTCCACTCCGGGTTCATAGAGTACTCCCCGGAGGTAAGCACAGGGGTTAAAAAGCTAGGCAGGAACACAGGGTGTGGTTCTCTGAGTGGAGCTTCAGTCTGATGGAAGACTAATGAGGCTAGTGAGCAGCTAGGACAGGAGAGTGCAGAGGCTGTGTGCTGATACAACATGGCCTAGCCCGGAGGGCTTGATCTCGGGGAGACCTGGACTAGAGAGAACCCGTGATAAAGGACTGTGTGCCAATCGTATGGTTGTAGGAAGTGTGCCCGGCTGCATCCTAGAACCCGGAGCTTTGTGCATACTGTGGACTTGTGCATAATAAACCGTGTGCTGTGAACTTCTGTGCCTGGGTCTTTGCCTTCTGCCGTGCCATCCGACATCACTATCTCACAGACCCTACAGAACAAAATGCTTTAATTGCTTTGTATGCATTAATACCACACCTAATTAGTTGTAATTAGTAGATGCATTTAGAACACTGAAGGCCACTTCACACACACAGATATCTGAGTCCAATATCTGAACAGATCTCTGGTTGCAGTGAAATCATGGACACATTGCTCCATTTTGTGGCTGTGTACAACATGGAGCAATGTGTCCATGAATTCACTGCAACCAGAGATCTGTTCAGATATTGGATTCAGATATCTGTGTGTGTGAAGTGGCCTTCAGTGTAGGGCTATATGGAGTAGAAGTTTCAGTACAGTCAAAACTACATATCGCAATGGCCAATTGCGACACAATTCTATGTCACAATCATTTGGTTATTGGCCAACCATAAGTGGACAGGGCTTAGGCCATGCTGTGGCTTCACCACCACCACCACACCATCTGGGTTTAATCTGAAGCTACTCATACACTTTGGACCAGGGGTTTCAAACTCCAGACCTTGAGGACTGTATAACTTGATTACCAACATTCAAAGGCTAAGGAAGACCCCTACTTTGGACAATGTGCAATTGATGGAGATTTCTCCCAACCCCAATAAACATTAATGATTGTGTTCTCCATGGGGAGTTTGGAATAAGCTGCTGCCATACACCACTGATGACTTAGTGCTTATGAGCACATGTTTAGATTAAATATGTTTAAAGGTTTTATTTCCATGGGCAATCTTAATTTTAACGTTCGTTTTAATTAATAGATCTTGAAATAATAATAATTTCCACAATTGGATGTGTTTAAAAAATATGTTACCATACTGAGATAATCTTATATATGTGCCCCTACTATGTACTGTGTAATGGCCAGGTCTGATCGTACAGGTACATGGTCTGATTATGCCACACCTCCTGAAAAGGGGAGGACACAAAAGAGTCTATAAACAGTAGATAGCAAAAACATCCAATTGTGGACCTTATTATAATGCTGGAGTCACACAGCTGTATGACTCACGTGAGAATCGCATCGCACTGCCCAAACTGGCTGCAACTCTGGTAACCTGAGAGTGACAGCTTTATATATTTCTATGCAGCTGACAAGTTCAGGTTAGGAATGGGGATCTTAATGCAATCCTTGTGGTAGTCATACGACAGTGTGACTTCAACCTCATTCTAAGATCTGTGGAATATAATGAGCTTTGTCTGAGGGAAAACCCCTTAATCCTTTTCTACCTTAGTATCATCTGGGTAGATGCATATCAATGTGATGGGGGCATTCAAATACTTCCCAGTGTAAACTTAAAATACTTCGTCATTTTACCTGTAGTATACTCAGATTTTGTAAATTTTGGAGGTTGGTCATTAATGTCTTCAAGATAGATTCTCACTTCTTGCAATGTAGAGTCTGTGCTGGGATCAAAGCTCTGAATCTTTGCGGCCCTCATTGCCTTACGGGCTGACCAGTTCCTGTTGCTGGATGCCTTCACTATTAGAGTATAATATGGGTTTATCTCTCGATCCAAGTTCTTCAGGACAGAAAGTTTTCCTTCTGGAATTAGTTGGAAATTGTTTTCCGAATTGCCAGCTAGAAATAAAATATATAATGTTCATTCCAAAATGTTAATATTTATTTAATAATGAAAACAGTTCAAATAATGGGTCAGTATGGAAACTAGTGCTAGTTTTACTGTCAGGGCTCAGACACCTGGGCAATGAAATCGAATGATAGCAATGCAAGAATATCTCACATTGCACTCTGACCAATCTTAATAAATGAGTGAAAGCAGATGAAACATTTGGCTTCAGTTTTTTTCTCATCCAGATTCTAGATGAGAAAAAAGTAGCAACATGCTGCGAGTGGATGTGAGTCTCCTGCGAGACTCGACAATGCAAGTCAATGAGTGCAATAAAAAATTGCACAGCAAACTAACAGCATTTTTAGCATCGTTTTTCCCATGTTGGAAAAAGTTAGAAAAGAAGAGACAGATAGGATAGATAAAACGTTGATAGGAATAGCTAGAACATCTTACCAGTCTCCCGCTGCTGCTTCCAGGACCACCCTTTAAGGTTCATGCATAGTCACTAAATTGACCTGCAACAGCCAATCACAGACACTCACACTTTGGGAGAGCCTCTGTGATTGGCTGTTGCAGTCAGACTACATTTCCCCAATATGGACGGTGTTTGTGCTTGATTGCCATACATATTAGTGTATGGCAACCAATCTGCCGTCATGGTTTGTTAAATAAATAAATTATTTTTAAAAAAATGCTTAAATAATTTAAAAAAAAATGCTTGGGGCTTTACAGTATATTTCAGTCTAGCCCTGTGAAAGCGGACAGCTGCGAGCTGCCACCCTCAGCGGCCTAATTTTACCTTGGCTGGTAAAAAAATGTGTAGGCTCTACCCTATTTTTAATTGCCGGCCAAGGTAAAACTAGGCAGCTGAGGGATAGTATTCTCAACGTGGTGAGGGCCCATTGTTTTAGGGACCCCCAAACTAAAGAATAGCAACCCGGAGTCGCTCCTGAAAAAGGCGCATTCATGGTAGCGCCATTACCGGATGCTTTACCAGGCTCTTCCAGTGGCTCTGGTGGCAGTGGCACACCGGGTAATACCACTTCTAAATTAATATCAGCTTTGTATTACCAGCTAGTATTAAACCCTAAGATTCTTAATGTCAGGCCAAGTTAGAACAGGACATTAAGAATCTCAAATAAATGGTTAAAAAAGACACAACACAAAGAACAATCATTTTGTTATAAATTCATTTTATTATAAATAAATTAAACACAGAGACACTTAGTGACCCCATTTTTATTAGCCCCATCAATATCGTACCCCTCCACGATCCTCATCTTCTCTCTTCCTGGACAAACGCAGCTCTGCTACATCAGAGACCACAGGGAGGAAGAAACATGTCTGTTCTCCTTGGTCTCTGATTACTGAATGACAGCGCTGAGACCTGCGGTATAGTAAGCAGTGAGGTCACCAGTGCCCTAGTAACCGCTAATAGTTTTTGCTATGGGAAAGGGTGTCCTCGAGTGAACTTACTTACTCCCAGCTTACCCCGCCACTATCCCTGTGGCTCCTGAATGACTTGCTGGGATAGCGGTGGGGTAAAAAAAAAATGTTGGAGTAGTGATTTAACTTGATCAACCTTCTTGTGCACTTTACTTATTGCATTCATTTTCATAACTGTCATGACTCCAATGATTTTTTTTATATTCTTCCCTGTCAAACACCTAGATCCAATCTATATTACTGTGAGACCCTTACCAGTTTAATGCACTAGCCTAATTGCATTTACACTCAAAAATTAAGAATGCTCCTTTCATGACAATGTTTGGTTTTAATGTAATTTGGCTGCTGGTCAGATGATTTTTTAGCAAAATGCTTGTTCATAAAGTGACATGCTTTTTTACACAGTGCAAAGATCATCATTCTTGGTGGTGCATCATACTGTGTACACAGGAGTTGCATTGCTGAGAATATTGGTAGCCTATGTGCACTGAGCAATCAATTACAAAACAGTCAATGTACATTGTTTACAGTGGTCTGCCTGTGTAAACAGGCTATTAAATCACCCAATGATTCGTAAATGTTTACTGATGGGTGATTCTATAATGCTGCTGCTCAGTCCATATAAACAGACCATTATAAATCCCTTAAGCTTTGCCAAAAGCCTTGCATCATAAAAGGATATTAAAAAGGAATCTGTCAGCAGGTTTTTGCTATATTATAAGAGAAGGCTTTGGGCAGCAGTCCCCTATTTCCCCCCTCAAAACTGCTCTGTCATGTTCTTCCAAAACCAGCTTCTCCACCATGACAGAAGATCAGCTCACCTCTCTTCTCTCAAGATCACATCTCACCACTTGTACGCTTGACCTGCTCCTGTCCCACCTCATCCCCAACCTCGCTGCAGTCTTCATCCCAACCCTAACACACCTCTTCAACCTTTCATTTACAAATGGTGTCTTCCCCTCATCCTTCAAACATGCCTCAATCACACCCATCCTCAAAAAGTTCTCTCTCGACCCATCCTCTGTGTCTAACTATCGCCCCATATAATTTCTCCTTTATGCCTCAAAACTGCTGGAACAGCATGTCCATCCTGAACTGTCCTCCCACCTCACCTCTTGCTCCCTCTTTAACCGGTTACAATCTGGCTTCCAACCGCATCACTCTACTGAAACTGCCCTAACTAAAGTCACCAATGACTTACTAACCGCCAAGAGAAAGCAATACTACTCAGTCATCATCATTGGCATCACAGACTTGACCCTTTCCTGGATCTTGTATCTAACAGACTGGACATTCAGAGTCTCCCTCTCCCACACCACCTCCTCACCTCGCCCCCTGTCCATCGGTGTTCCCCAAGGCTCATTTCTAGGACCCCTACTCTTCTCCATCTACACCTGCGGCCTGGGACAGCTCATAGAATCCCACGCTGATGACACGCAGATCTACCTCTCTGGACCTGACATCACCTCCTTACTAACCAAAATACCACAATGTCTGTCCGCTTTTTCATCTTTCTTTTCTGCTCGATTTTCAAAACTGAACATGGACAAAACAGAATTCATCATCTTTTCCCCATCTCACTCTACCCCTCCACCAGAACTATCCATGAAAGTCAATGGCTGCTCACTTTCCCCAGTCCCGCATGAACGGTGCCTCAGGGTGATCCTCGACTCTGCCCTCTCTTTCAAACCACATATCCAAGCCCTTGCCACCTCCTTTCGACTTTAACTTAGAAATATCACCAGGATTCATACATTCCTTGACGAAGAAACAGCAAGAACACTCGTGCATGCCCTCATCATCTCGCGCCTTGACTATTGCAACCTCCTACTCTCTGGCCTCCCCTCTAGCACTCTCGCACCACTCCAATCTATCCTAAACTCTGCTGCCCGACTAATCCACCTGTCTCCCCGTTATTCCCCAGCCTCTCCTCTCTGCCATGCCCTTCCCTGGCTTCCTATTGTCCAGAGGCTCCATTTCAAAACCCTAACTTTGACATACAAAGCCATCCACAACCTGCCTCATCCATACATCTGTGACATGGTCTCCCAGTACTTACCTACATGCAACCTCCAATCCTCTCAAGATCTCCTTCTATAGTCCCCACTCATCTCTTCTTCTCACAACCGCATACAAGATTTCTCACGTGCTTCCTCCATACTCTGGAACTCTCTGCCCCAACACATCAGACTTTCAACCACCGTGGAAACTTTCAAAAGGAACCTGAAGACCCACCTCTTTTGACAAGTCTAGAACCCTCAATGATCCACAGTCTACTGAACCGCCGAACAACCAGCTCAACCCTCTCCTAGTGTATCCTCACCCATCCCTTGTAGACTGTGAGCCCTTGCGGGCATGTCCTCTCTCCTTTTATACTTGTATGTGCCTTGTATTGCTCATGTTTATTGTACTTGTCTGTGTATGCCCATTTCACATGTAAAGTGCCATGGAATAAATGGTGTATAATAATGAATAATAATATTATCTGAGAACAGAATGTCTGTTCACAGTGAGCAGCAGGCTCACACTGACACCCAGATGTGATTTGGGTGCCATGAGAAAGTTCATTACATGTCACAGCAGAGCCATGCCAGCTGTGAACTCAGATGACCCCAATGAACTGCATCATGGCACCTGGTAAATGGCGGTAAGTGAGCGAGAGAAGCGCTCACTTGATGGCGGAGCTCCCAGTACCATGATGCAGTTCATTAGGGTCATCTGAGTTTACAGCTGACACGGCTCTGCTGTGAACTGTGATGAACTTTCTCACTGCACCCGAGACCATTTTAAGCTTTAAGCTTTACAATGCTTTAATATTCTATATGATCAAAAATTCTTTACTTTAATGTGGGCTACAAAATTCTTGGTAAACTGTTTTATTACCTATTAATGGGGTATTTTCAAGCTATTAAATTGCTTTAGTTAATTAAACAGAATGAAAATAAGTAGGTTTTTAAATGATGTATTTTTCTTATCTGCTCTCATTCTACTGCAATCAGAACTTTTATCTTTCATAGTGTACAGCTGGTCTAAATTGAGCTTGGCAACTACTGCTTAGCTAGTCCCCGGCTGAGTGTGTGCAATAGTAACATTCCAGGAGAGGAGTTAACTCCTAACACATTAGTCAGCTCACTACTGACCATTGATTCATATACAGCAGTTAGCTGCTTACATCCTCACCTCTTTCTCAGCCAGGCCCAGCGTCAGCACCCGGCGCACCCGGGCAAGTGCCTGGGCCCGACTGCTTGGAGGGGGCCCACCGGGCCCCTGAGGGCTAGGGTCACACTTGCATTGTGACCCTAGCCTGACGCAAGTATTGTCTGCTGCAGCGCAGAGCGTTTAATGCTATGCGCTGCCAGCAACGGAGCCCATAGAAACCCGATGTTTACATTGACAACCAATGGTTGGCAAGGTAAGCATCGGGTTTCTATGGGCTCCAGCGCATAGCATTAAAAGCTATGTGCTGCAGCCGAAAATACTTGCATCAGGCTAGGGTCACAATGCAAGTGTGACCCTAGCCTCAGGGGCCCTGCCCTGAGCACACTGCCCCCACAGCCAGGGCCATGTCCAGGGGGCAGCTGGGGGGTCATTTGCAGGGAGGGCGCACTCAGCCTCCTGCAGCTCCGGAGATCTCCCTCCGTGGGAGCCGACAGAGCTGCACACTCTGGGCTGACAGGACCTGTGATGATGTCAATGGAGGGTGGAGTCAGGGGTCACATGACCAGCTCCTCAGTGTATGCAGGACTCTGAGCATCATGATGGCCAGCATAGCAATTAGGTGAAGTTTATGTGTGGGGTCAGGAGGGATTTACAATGTGAATGTAGCAGAGGTGAGTGTGTACTAGGGGTATGGCAATTTGGTGAAATTTATGTGTGGGGTCAGGAGGGATTTACAGTGTGAATGTAGCAGAGGTGAGTGTGTACTAGGCGTACGGAGTGGAGCCAAGTGGGTACTAGGTGTACGGAGCGGAGCCATGTGGGTACTAGGTGTACGGAGCGGAGCCGTGTGTGTACGAGGTGTACGGGAGCGGAGCCATGTGGGTACTAGGTGTACGGAGCGGAGCCGTGTGTGTACGAGGTGTACGGAGCGGAGCCCAGTGTGTACGAGGTGTACGGAGCGGAGCCCAGTGTGTACGGAGCAGAGCCGCGTGGCTACGAGGTGTACGGAGCAGAGCCGCGTAGGTATGAGGTGTACGGAGCAGAGCCGCGTGGGTACGAGGTGTACGGAGCGGAGCCGCGTGGGTTGGAGGTGTACGGAGCGGAGCCGCGTGGGTAGGAGGTGTACGGAGTGGAGCCGCGTGTGTACGAGGTGTACGGAGTGGAGCCGCGTGTGTACGAGGTGTACGGAGCGGAGCCGCGTGTGTACAGAGGGGAGCCCAGTGTGTACGAGGTGTACGGAGTGGAGCCCAGTGTGTACTAGGTGTATGGAGCAGAGCCATGTGGGTACTAAGTGTACAGAGCGGAGCCGTGTGTGTACGAGGGGTACGGAGCGGAGCCGCGTGGGTACGAGGTGTACGGAGCAGAGCCGCGTGGGTACGAGGTGCACGGAGCAGAGCCGTGTGGCTACGAGGTGTACGGAGCAGAGCCGCGTGGGTAGGAGGTGTACGGAGCAGAGCCGCGTGGGTAGGAGGTGTACGGAGCAGAGCCACGTGGGTAGGAGGTGTACGGAGCAGAGCCGCGTAGGTAGGAAATGTACGGAGCAGAGCCGCGTGGCTAGGAGGTGTACGGAGCAGAGCCGCGTGGCTAGGAGGTGTACGGAGCAGAGCCGCGTGGGTAGGAGGTGTACGAAGCAGAGCCGCGTGGGTAGGAGGTGTATGGAGCAGAGCCGCGTGCGTACGAGGTATGTGTACCAGTGGTAGCCCCCTGCGGATTCCGCTCCTATAGTCTCAGCCACCTTTGCCAGCAGCATTCTTCTCCAGAGTCTCTTCTGCTGCTGTCTGCATTCTGCAGCTCAGCATGGAGGGGCACGATGTTGTCATAACTGTGCTGATATGTGCAGAGCGAGCGGAGGAGACCGGAGCGGCGAGAAGAAAGGTGAGGAGAAAGAGAGATCCGAACGGCCAGACACTCCGCTTGGCTGCGGTGCCACCCATAATGCAGTGTGGCTCCATTTTGCTGCTTGCATTATTTGTGTGCTTGAGGATGCTTGTGTATATACCAAGCATCCTCAGACGCACAAAAATGCAACATTTTGCATTTGAAGGGTATTTTTAAAAAGTGCAAGAGAATGCAAACGCATTTTAACCCGCTCCTAAAAACGTGTAATATACTCACTATCAGAAACAGCTCTTGCTGGTTTCGGCAGTCACTGTTCCTGTAAGGCTGCCTTCACATAGGCGTTTTTTAAAAATGTGGCAGTTGCGGTAAAAAAATCTGCATCTGCCGCATTTTCCGCCTAGCTGCTGCACTTGCTGCACATTTGCGGCAAGCCCCATGCATTGTCTATGGGGCTTGCGGTAAGTGTGCGGCAATATATATATTATAGTCCATGATATGTACTAAAGGGGGCCCACTGAGACTTTTTCGCCCGGGGCCCACAGAAACCTGGAGCCGGCCCTGGTCTCAGCTTAAGGCTCTTATCATTCCTACATAATTACAATCCTCTGTCTGGCACCAAGGCTACTACATTCAGACACAAAATTTTTCATATGTTTTTGATCTGTTTTGTGATGATCCATTTTTGCGGTGGGAGTACAGTGAAATGGATCAATTTCAAAGATTTCCAGCCAAGTCAATAAGTTTTCAAGATTTGTCATTCAAGCACAATCTTTATCAGTGGTGCATTTTTTTGGCTCAAAAACGGATCCTCAAAAAGAATGAGCATGTCAATTTGTGTGGCATTATTCTGATCTGTTTTCATTCAAACCATTGTCTATAGGCTTAAAAAAGCGGATCCGCACAAAACACAACAAAAACACATCGAAAACGGGTCATCCATTTTTTGATGATTTTTTTTTGAAAAGCTGATCCAGTTTTGTACCTGAAAAGTGGATCCTCACAAAATGCATCAAAAACATTGTCACAATACAAAGTCCCTTTTAAAAAATTGCTTTCCTCAGCAAATTCTTCAAACACAAAAATTGGGAAGTTGCCTCCCAACTTTTTAGGAAAGATTACTCAATAAAAATTTAATTCATTGATCTTTATTATATATTTTCAGTATAACAATTAAAAAATCAGAGCATTCCCTCCGGGGGGACACACAAGAATCATCACCATAAGACTGTTCAGTTAATTAGAAAAATAGTAGTATATACAGCAACAACCACATAAAACTTGTTCCTCTATATCAACATTACTGGGACATGGATTTTTTTATATATATTATCTTCCACCCCCTAATATTGTATATCTCCCATAACCATTATTATCTGATAGGTACAAATCAATATGTTTCACCAGGGTCTCAGTTGTATATTATCTTATTTCACTGAAAAGACCTAAATACACAGAGATCAGACCTATACCTTCACTAGGTGCCCTAAATCAGTTCCAAACTCTCCTTAGGCATCAACCTAGACAATAAGTTCTGGGATTACAAAGTGCAGTCGTGCTTCATACCTGTATACACTGAAGTGTCAATGCGTGCCTGTGCTCCCTCCTCCCCTACGGCCGTTTCGCTTCCCTGCTTCTTCCGGGGGGCGTGACCAGTGTATACAGGTATGAAGCACGACTGCACTTTGTAATCCCAGAACTTATTGTCTAGGTTGATGCCTAAGGAGAGTTTGGAACTGATTTAGGGCACCTAGTGAAGGTATAGGTCTGATCTCTGTGTATTTAGGTCTTTTCAGTGAAATAAGATAATATACAACTGAGACCCTGGTGAAACATATTGATTTGTACCTATCAGATAATAATGGTTATGGGAGATATACAATATTAGGGGGTGGAAGATAATATATATAAAAAAATCCATGTCCCAGTAATGTTGATATAGAGGAACAAGTTTTATGTGGTTGTTGCTGTATATACTACTATTTTTCTAATTAACTGAACAGTCTTATGGTGATGATTCTTATGTGTCCCCCCGGAGGGAATGCTCTGATTTTTTAATTGTTATACTGAAAATATATAATAAAGATCAATGAATTAAATTTTTATTGAGTAATCTTTCCTAAAAAGTTGGGAGGCAACTTCCCAATTTTTGTGTTTGATCAAAAACATTGTGTCTGAATGTAGCCTTAGAATTGCATTGGCAGTTTACTTAGCAGTTCTAATCAAGGCTTTCATTTTAATGAGCAGTGTGCTTGTACAAAGTCCCTGTTTTCTCTATCTGTAATTAAAGTGATAAAAGTGTAGACTCAATAAAAACACTAAGGCTGGCTTCACACTGCTGTTTTGTTCCTGTCTGTGGAATCTTGATTTTTGCAAGACCCCATGGACAGGAACAGGACCGGATGTGTAGAAAAGTGTGGCCAAATATGGTTCGGGATCCTGTTTTTTTGCAGGATTCGTTTTCTGCTGCTGTCCATGGTCCTGAAGTCTGCCTATGTCTGATCTGCCGCTGTCCTTTGTGCTGAATTCACAGCCTGGGCATGAAATACTGCTGTCCATGGTGCTGAAGTTAGAACAGCAGGATTTCTGAGCATGCTCTGTGCAAACGGAAACGATCCGATTTTTTCATGGATCCGATGCCCTTAGACTCCCATGTTATGGGTGCCGGATTGTCCCGGATTAGCTTCTGTCCAGTTTGGTCAGATTTTTTCACTGGAGCCCAAAATCGGAGCAGTCTCTGATTTTGAGGTGGGAAAAAGCAGTACAGAAAAAAATCCGGGACTGAATTCACAAAATCGGATGGCCTTTTAGGACCAATCCGGTACCATAGGGATACATAGAAGGCTAAAAACGATCCTGTTCTGCTCTTTTAAAAACGAACAGAACAGGATGGCAAAAACCGTGGTGTGAAGCCAGACTAACAGACTGTTAATGTGTAGTGGCTGAATAAAGCTGCTCATCCGAACTGTCACTCAAGGAGCAGCATCCACCCCTCAAACAACCAGGAAGTAAGGAGACTGTATAGCTCTGAGCTTCTCATCTTTAAGTATTTCAGCAGATTTATCTGATTCTCAGATTCATCTGGTTCAGTAGGCAGCTCTTACCCATTTAATTAGGACTTATGATTGTGAAGAGGTATGAGTCTTGGGATGATTCCTTTTACTATATTGATTCAAGTAATTTATGCTTGATAGGTGAAACATTACCTGCAATGAAGTAATACACTATAGCATTTGATCCTGCATCTGCATCCACAGCCCCAGTGACATTTCCCACCAATGTTCCAGGTTTGGAGTGTTCACGGACTGAGAGAATCTGATACTGCAAGGCACCTCTCTGTGTAGAAAAGCAATATTAACCACATTAAAAAACAAAGAGCACCAAAGATATATAGCGAATGCCATATTATTTCATAGCAGAATGATCCTTGTGAGTTTATAACATTGTAATATAGATGATAATCCCGAGAATATTATATATTGACTCCAGAATCTGACAAAAAAAAAATAAGACTATAGAAAAGTAAGTAGATAAATAAGCAGATTACCATACAGTATACACAATATACTGGAAAAATACAGTTGTGCCACTGTCATCTGATGTCCAAGTGAGCAGCTGGTCCTGACACAGACACATATACTACTTGGCAGGACCTTTCAGCCAATCACGTGTGCCACAGATTGAAGTAGTCTGTAATATTGTTTATTCATTGTGGCGTCAAGTTACAACAGCCCAGAATATATGGTATTTGTATGTAGAATATATGGAAAATGATGCAATTATAGTTTAAAAGATCCCTCTATAAATTATTGGTAAAAATTGTGAAAATAGTTTAGTTTAAATGGTGGTGTCAAATCAAATGGAACGTCCTTTGGCCAAACAGTATTAGATGGAAAGCTATGTTTTAATTGCAGTTGAGACATTTTATATCCTAAAGAAGTGGGTAGTTTGCCCACAAAACGCATTGGTACAATAAAATCTTTCTGACTTAAGATCTGTGGACCTAATTGGTTTGAATCAATCCAATTCGGCAGCGCAAACTCATATCACCAGCTTCCTTCTATCACACATGGTTTCTCCCTTTTATGGGTGGTTTGCAGCAGCCGGACATGCTGTAAGGGCAGAGACACACTGTCCGATAGACATTCGAGTCTCTCGGACCAGACTCGGATGAGGCTGAAGCAGTGACCCGGAACATCTTCTTCCTCTGTGGACGGGGCTGTCAGCTGCTTGTGTTTTTGTGCAGCTGCACACTCCCCATCCTGACAGGGAGAGGCAGTTCAGGGTCACTGCTTCAGCCTCATCCAAGTGTCGTCTGAGAGAGTCGGATGTCTATCGGACAGTGTGTCCTTGCCCTAATAGTGGTTGTGTCTCACACAACCCAGTAAGGTGAGTGGTTCTGATACCATTCTGCACTTTCATTAAAAGGATAAGACCCTATATGCAGTTCTCCTCCTTTTAGCTTTTTAATTGCAGTTGTGAAATATTACATTTTACCGCAAAAGAGCAGAGCACACATTTGTTCTCAGTGGTGAAAATGGAGTATGCTACCACTAGACATTTCTCAGGTTGGCTTAGTTTAGGTAAGAAAAAAGGACTGTGCATGATATACCGTAATCCAAAACTCCAGGGGATATTTAGGACAACCCTATAAACATTGGATGGCTGCCTGATACTGACAAAATCAATGTATTTGGCCAACTTTTATCCTATGTATTTGGACACTTTTAATACTGGCCTGCAGTAAAAATACAGCTGTGTCCTCACTCTTGTACCAAACTTGCATAAGGATAAATACAGTTATCCTCCTACACTATACATGGCATGCAATTGTCCAAACGAGAATAATTCACTCACCGGAGGGCGGACAAAGATGGGCTCATTGTCATCTATATCATCTAATTCAACCTGAAGAGGTAGCATGGCTTCATAAGGCACTGGCTGCCCAAGGTCATAGGCAACGATAATGAGCTTAAGAAAATAACAATTATTAATTAAAATGCAGGAATTAATATCTGTAAGTAAATAAAATATTATTGTTAATTTTTAGAAAATGTAGTCCTGCAATTGCATGGCTACTATGACCCCTTTTCTCTGGAGTGCTAAATATTGGATGAGAGGTCTCCATTCTCTAATTCTCTTAATAAAGCTACCTTTACACACCGCAATTGCGGTGTAGCAACTGAGAGGCAATCGGGATTTCCGTCACGGTTGCCTTGAAATTGCTATGAAGTTGCGGCGTGTAATTGTGGAACCTGGTGGTGATTTTCGAAATTGCTCACGGTTGCGGTTTCAGAGCATTGTTCTAAAACCAGAGGCAACCCAGAAGGTGAATTGCCCAGGTTTTAGCGTGTGAACAGGTGATAGGGATGGAATCTGCATCACCTAGTGATTTCCCAGAGGCGTGCCACAGCATGCTGGATACCGCGCCCCATCAGTGATGATTGGTGGGGTCTACTGTGTTTCCATAGTCTGTCCTTTCACAGGGCGCCATATTTGAAGAGCTGTCCATTCACACTACACTATTGCAATGGCGTCATGTATTAGCCAGCCTTCCTGCGCAGGCTGGCCAATCATGACGCTATTGCGTTGTTTAATCAGCGTGTTTGGGGCGCGGAATACACAACTCTGTCATGCCTATGTTCTTGCGGCGCTGCACAGGTACGCCCACATTCCCTTAGTGGTTGCGGCGTGTGAAGCGGCGTCGGGATTCAACCGGATGTTTTCCACAGGATCTGTTTCAACTTCCAGGGAACCACGTTCCCTTAGGTTGACGACGCAATTGCGGCATGTACATGCGGCATCGGCGATTGGTATCAACCGTCAAAAATGTGCACGCGCACATTCGGTTTCTACCGATCGCCGGTGATAGTTGCGGCGTGTAAAGGTACCTTAAGTGTTATCAGATATTGTGTTCAGCCCCTTCGAAATGTAACATTTTAATCAATAACTTACTGAACACAAGAAGAATATCTCAAGTTTTGACAAGAATTAGTTTCAGAGAACATTTATTTAACATATGAAAGTGAGGTTGAATATGAAACTTTTATTTCAGTTTTGCTCAGATTAGTTGCTGCAAAAATGAAAACTCCCCACATCAAATACTACTGCATTCAATATTTTGTGTGACCTCCATGATTTTTCTGCATTTGATGAGCGGCAGCATTCACTACAACACAAATATCTTACTCCAGCAGAGATTACAGTATGATTGGCGAGGCGCACCCAGAAGTGCACGCCATTTGTTCGATGCCTCTTCATCAATCAGGAGCGTTTGGCTCTAGAGCAGCGATTCATGTTTTATTTTAAGTGAATGATTTGAAACAGGAAAAGAAAATAATATGAGCTGCTTATCATTATTTATGGATCTATGGATTGTGTACTATATTGATGTAATCTCTGTGCTTATAGAATGCAAGGAGGAAGTTGTCAGAAAGAATGAAGATAAAGTCTGCCGATCCTTAATGAATTATCCTGACAGTTATAGATTATTGTGTAAATGTTTGCTGAAGACGAGCCTGTACTACAGTAGAGTTATACATGTAACTTCATGACACTTCAATTATATATTTTCAATAATTTTTTGCACCATCTTTGAAAAAGAGCATGTCGATTAGAAACTGGTGTACGTCTTAAGGCTACTTCACACGGCACGATATCGTTAAACGATATCGCTAGCTATGTCACGTGACCGCGATCGTTTCGACATCGTTAGTGCGCTGTCACACGCATGGATATCGTTAACGATCTTAAATTTGGCAGAGGAACTAGTGAACGATGTTACAAAGCGGCAGGAATAGGAGAATTGTGAACGACATCGTTCAAAAAGGTGTCACACTGAACGATGTTGCTGGTTCACAGAACGTTAATTGGACAATGAACGATGGATTTGAGGTCAGGAGCTCAAATTTTTGATGAATGATCCAACGATTTCTCGTTTCAAGATCGTATGTTTACACGCAATAATGCACAAACTACATCGTTTGAACGATCAAAAAAGCGTGACGTTTCAACGATATCGTTTACGATATCGTGGCGTGTGAAGTGGCCTTTAGGATAAGTAAGGGTCCGTTTACTTGGAGCACTTAGGGTATGTGCGCATGATACATATTTTGCTGCATATTTGGTGCGTATATGCTGCCGATCTGCACTAAATAACCAACAGCGTGTTTTCCCAACAAAGTCTATGGGATTTAAGAAGTCCTGTCTGCATGGCATGTTTTTTTCCACAGCGGATACATGGCGTATTTTAGTGCAGAAAAATCTGCAGCATTTCAATTCTTCATGCAGATATGCTGCAGATTTGTCCACAAAAATGCTGAGTCATAGCAATATCAATGACAAAAAGCACTATATCTGCAGCAGATAAAAGCGCACTGACCAATATGGAAAGGCTGCCATTGTACTCAACAATGCAAGCCCTGTTTACACAGGAGGATACCGCTGCTGACAATCTTCATCTTTCTGCAGCTCAAAAGATAATTTCACCCAAAAAATCAGCAGCTAATTTAGACTGCAAAATGATCATGAAGTGAGTGTTCCTAGGAATGCATGACAATCTTGCTGTGTAAGTGGTCAAGTACCTTAAATATCATTCCTAAATATCTATTTTACATGCTAAGCACTTTTGTAATTTGAGTTTTTATACTATACCTCACTCTTCTCCCTCTATTGCTAATCCCAAAATGTTTCTTTTTCCATCCTGTGATGTTTTCTTTGGGAGGAGTCCCAAACAAAATGCCATCAGGAGGCTGGGGCTGCTCTCACACCCTCTTATCAAGCGGCATGCCAACAAATGTCTCAAATGTATAATAAATGTGATGCAAGGCACGTATGTTTGGGGGACAAAAATATTATGCCAGAATCGTGGCAAATGTAAATGACCACATCTCCCTTTGTGTCTTTGTTTTCAAAATAAATTATTTAAAATTATACTCCTGAAGACATCAGCTATTGTGAAACAAGTCATGGTAGACATTTGCTTCCCTAACTGACGAATGCTGTACACTGAAACATGGTATCGGTGGTAGCTATGTGTCTGGTGTGGACTGTAGCTACCCAGTCATAAATGAAGACATAAAACACTTATCAGTATAACTTTTCAATCAAGTAGTAGAAAGGTTTTAATTAAAATAGAGTTGTTTATTTGCTAACAATTAAAGCTGTATTTAGTTAGCTGGGGATAATGGGAGATTATCTTCCTTATTGACACTGGTAAAGGTTTATACTTTTCAACAGCAATAATTATTAACATTAACATTGTTAACTAGATCTCTTAGACATGTTAAGATTGTGGTATTTTGCTTTAAAAATACATGACATAAAATGCTCATCTCAATATCAGGATTACAGCCATTTTCTGAGTGCAGCTATAGAATGAAGTAGATAATGAGTTCAAGCGTTTTATGTCTCTACCTACCCAGCCTAACTGGCAGCTATCCACCTCTCACCCAGCCTGGCTAACAGATGCAGCTTGTACTGAGCATTGTGAGATCTCACGAATAGCAGGGAGGAGGGACACTGAGAAGCTTTCAATAAGGTTTGCAAGTTATTCTTACTTAGATTTTCAAACAAACTATTTGCAAGATATCAATTTGGTAATGTATGCAGTTTGTATTGTGAAATCTGGTGAGAGATCCACTTCATTCCTTGCCTTTTATCCCATGTTTTTCATTTTGTGTCATTTTGTAATGCCCATTATCCGGTCTTTACCAATGTTCTAGCAATAAATATATGAAGAAAAATACCTAAAAAATATTGCATACCTAGAGTGTATTACTACCAAAAATGTTGGGTATGTAGACAAGTTCATAGTTTATAAAATTCTTAAAGATCACATGGGTACTGCTTTAAAAAAAAAGATTAGTCATAAGTGAAAATATTAAAAAAAAAGTGTAAAAATTTGATTGATAGAAAGATAATTATAATATGACTACAAAATAAATAAAAATGTCAGCCTCACCAACTGTTATGTCCTATGTATAATAGTGTAATACTGGTGTCCTAGCACAATGTAGCCATAGGTAAAGGTATGACTGCAGCCACTCTAAGTAGTCAAATCCCTGTTTTACTTTAAGCCCTTAGCAATAACTCTGGAACGCTTTAAGGGTACCGTCACACGTGGAGATATTGCTGGCGATTTCACAGGTGACGCTGAGGCGTGGCCTGTCGCCGGCGACATCGCCAATGCATTTACATTGGGCGACGGCGACACATCCGAGAGGTCACCTGGTTTCACATCAGAGCTCTGAAACCAGGCGACCATTCTTGGGCGATGTGTGCTGATCGCCCTGTGTAACATCTCATGAGCGATGTCAAGGGCAACAGCACACATCGCCTATACCATTCCGGTAGGCGTTTCAGGGCGTATTTACTAGCTCTGGCGCTCTGCGTGGATTGGTGGTAGCTCGAGCGTTCCGATTGGTTGTCTTGTTCCTCGGCGCCATATTTGATGATGTGTGCGCCCAAAGGTGTATTACCCAGGAGCGTACATACTGTACAGTAGTGCATTGATGTCGCCTGTGTGTTTGCGGCTGTGTTCAAAAGTGCAGAGATGTGCCACAAATGTGTGTTACCAGAAACGCAATTGTCATTACATCCCAACTAATGTCTGCATGAGCGCTGTAGTGGCAGCCTTCCTGTAGTACATGACGCAAAAGTATACAGTGAATCCCGTTGCTTTTGTGGCGCCTCTGGGCCCCCGTCAACATGTGACATCTCTCCCGTGCGTTCATTCGCTAGAACGTTGTCAATCTTTTGGCGCCGCCTTCCTGGTGCTTTCCCTTCCCCTGCAGAATAGGAAAATGGCGGCACCCAGGCGAGCTGCAGTGTGGGGAGAGCCTGAGCTCCTCATTCTCATTGAGATATGTGACACCAGGGATTACTGGTGTCACAAGCACCACACCCATCCGCGCCTCCACAAGCAGGCTGTCCTGCGGAGGGTGCAGAGGCGGCTGGAGAGGAGGTTGGGGGTTGTGCGCAGCTGTAAGCAGATCTGCAAAAAGATTGCAGATCTGAAATACAAGATGCCTGGGCGTGCCAGGATTACTCAGATGAGTGGTGAGTAGCCTGACAACATACACATACCCTTCTGTGTAAAGAAAAAAACATATGAAGGCCAGCACATGCCACTGTACACCCCAACATATACTGTATAGGGGCAATGTATGTGAGAGCTTCTTCATGACTGCAGTTGCAGGATCATCTTCCTGCAAGATCCACATACACCCTATATTCCCCTGTAACCTATATGTCTACTTTACCTAGCCACATATTGTCATATGTGTACCCTACCCACATATGACATCATGTTGGCCTATCCTGGCCCTTCTTTCAATCTCACTCATCCTGACCTAATGAACTTCAAACAGCACTGTTTCTTAAGTCCCCACATATCTGGCCATGTTGTTATTGTGACAAAGTATGTTGTTGCCTCAACAGGTAGGGACAGAAGGCCGGAGCATCCCCCATCCCCTGCTGTAGGACCACCACCGAGCCAACCAGGCTCTCCGGCCGCACCACCAGCACAAACGCCACCACAACCACAAGGGCCCACATCACCCCACAGTCCGAGACTATCTGGCTCAGAGGGGTCCCCAAGGGCTGCATCCACCCCACCCTTGGAAGGCGACATATCAAGTGGTGCCAATTCGGCACAGTGGTCCCCTCAGGACCCCACAAACGGCCAAGAAGGTGTGTGTAATGTCATTATTACTCATATATACTGTGCACTATATGTGTGTTTCTTGTTTTTTCCCCTTAATTTGTATGTTGGGACCTTTGTTATGGCCTAACAAATATACATATGCTGATCTGATTACAGATAATCCCAGCCAAGCGGTGGATTGGGCAATAAGCCCCTCACCATCCCCAACCCCCCAAATGGTGGGTCCCCAGCCCCGTGGTAAGTGCAAACACTTCTACGTAAAAACACCTGCTATGTGTTCCAAACATGTTACTGATGTTGATGTTCTGTATCATCTGTAGGTTGCCCATCCCTGCAGGACCTGGAGGCGGCCCATGGTGAAGCGGCTGCAAAACTGGCCCAATTACGGCACCTTATAGATGAATTTAAACGGGCCCATCCCACCTCAGCCCCTCAAGATGCTCAGCCTCTTCATCCTCATGTTTGATATGTTTTAAAAAATTTTTACCCACGTTTCTGGGATTTTTCATATAGACGTTTCGATTTTATGGACCATGTTGGTCATGTGTTTTATGAATAAAAATGTGTTTTGAACCATGGACTCTTGTTAAGTATTTTTGTGCATGTATGTATATGTTTAATATTTGTTACCCCTGTAACAGGGTTTTACCCCATAGCATTATTATGTAAGAAAGATTGACACGATACTACAAGTACGTATTGGTGTCCTCAATAGTGTATCTTTGTCCCCTGAAAGAGATGCATGTCCCAGTATATGGTGTACCACAAACGTATGGTGACATAATGTCAGATTTATAGGGGTACATAATCATTGAGGACATATGTACGGCACCCAGGGACAGGCCTTTGTGGTGACACTGTATGGTGCATATGTGTGTTATCCCCCATATACATGTATTTCATTACACATATTCTGTACACACACATGGACAAGGAAATGTTAGGTGATCAATACCTATGGGCCACATAACTGGAAACACACAAATATCTGTGCACACACATACTTTCATGGCTCCAATATGATCCTGACCAAGAACGCAAGAGTGATTTTATTAGCCAACGCAGTAGCACAACAAACATAAACATAAAAGCGCTATACAAATTCACTGTACAATTAATCGTCACGCGAGCGCCGTGTTTTGCCTTGTTGCCCACGCCAATGCGTCTAGCAATAATCCGCGACACATCACACGAGAGTTGACTAAAGCACCGAGCCAATACGCACATGCATGCTTACATGTAACGATGTGGCGCGGTGAACAAGGACACATTAATAATAATTGGTGTTTGTTTGCAACCAATCACACGTCTTCAAGGCGTTACACAACATAATGTTAACGCCTATCTCCGAGATGCGGCTCAAAATTACGCCCACATCGCTAATGTGGTTGCCCTGTGTGATGCGGAAGCGGCGACCAACGACTTGATCGCCCTTGGGCGACGCTCAGGCCGTCGCCTGAGTTGTCGCCCCGTGTAAATGGGCGACGGCGACCTTGGGTGACACGCAAAAACGTGCAAGCGCACGTGCGTCGCCTGTGGAATCGCCGACGATATGTTCAGGTGTGACGGTACCCTAACAGATTCCAGTAGTTCTTAGATTGTTTATTTTGTGACACATTGTATTTTATGTTATTGGCAAAATTTAGGGCGATATTTTTTGCGTTTATTTTTAAAAATGTAGGAATTTTGGAGAATATTTAGATAATTTAGCAATTTTCAAACTTTCAACTTGTATGCACTTACACCAAAGAGTTCTGTCACACAAAATAGGTAATAAATAACATTTCCCGTATGTCTACTTTACATCTGCGTCATTTATAATACACCATTTTATTTGGTTAGGACGCTAGAATGGTTAAAAGTGTAACAGCAATTTCTAATTTTTTTCAAGAAATTTACAAAACCTATTTCTTTAGGGACCTAATCAGATTTAAATGGACTTAGAGGGGCCCATATATTAAAAACTCCCCAAAAGTGAAAACATTTTAAAAACCGCACCCCTCAAATACTTTACAACTGCTGCCAGGAAAGTTTTTAACCCCTTAGGTGCTACACAGGAGTTAATGCAAAATAGAATAAAAAAATAATTTCACCTCTAAAATGTTGCTTTATCCCCAATTTTTTCACTTTTACAAGAGATATAAATGAACCCCAAAATGTGTTACCAAACTTCGTCTGAGCACACTGATACCCCACGTATATCAAAAAATCTCTGTTTGGACAAATGGCAGGGTTCAGAACGGAAGGAACATAATTT
Source organism: Allobates femoralis (assembly GCA_033576535.1). Lineage (NCBI taxonomy): Eukaryota > Metazoa > Chordata > Amphibia > Anura > Aromobatidae > Allobates > Allobates femoralis. The sequence goes on from JARQOC010000006.1 coordinate 141,632,857, forward strand.
TGGAATACAAATTTGGCTGAACTAGATTGCAGGGACCATGTCACATTTGAAGGGGCCCTAATAAAGCTAAACAGCAGAAACCCCCCACACATAACTCCATTTTGGAAACTAAACCCCTCTTGGATTTTATCCAAGAGTACCAAAAGTATAATGAGCATCTGGAACACTACTACCCAGAAATTGATGACATTAGGTCATTATATTGATCAATTTCATTTTTTTCACAGAAATGTTGCTTTAGCCCCAAAATTCTCTTTTTCAAAAGATACCACAAAAAATGGCACACACAGTTTGTTACCACTTTCTTATGAGTGCGGCAAAACCCCACATGTAGTCTAAAAGTTTTGTTTGGACAAGTGGAAGTGATAAGAAGGGAAGGAGCAATATTTGAATTTTGGAACACAAATTTGGCTAAAAGATCAAAGGACACTATGTTGCATTTGCAGGACCCCAATGGTGCCCATTTGGAAACTACACCACTGAAGGATTTTACCCAGGGGGATAGGTAGCATTTTTAACCCACAGGTAGTATGCAGATTTTGATAACATTAGGTTTTGAAATTTAATTTTGTTCATGAAAATGTTATTTTTGACACAAATTTGTAATTTTCACAAAGATACCAGGAGAAAACAGACACCATAATTTATTGTGCAATTTCTTCAGGACACGATGGTACCCTAATGTGTGGCCAAAAACTGCTGTTTGGGACATAGCAGGGCTTGGAATGGAGCGCTATTTGATTTTTGGAGCACATATTAGTCTGGAAAAGATTGTGGATGCCATTTTACATTTGCAGAGCACCTGACATGCCAAAGCAGCAAAAATCCTCCACAAGTGACCCCATTTTGGAAACTAGACCTCTCAATGAGTTCGTCTATTGCTGCATCGGGAATTTTTCACCTAGAGGCGAAACTCTAACTTTTAGATGCAGGGAAAAAATAGCATTTTTACACTAAAATACGTTTAACTCCAAATGAAATGGACAGGACAATTTGTTATGTATTTTTTTTACCGAATGTGGTAGTACCCCTTATGTGGTTGTACCCTATTATTTGAGCACAGGGCAGTGATCACATGGGAAGGAGCGCTACTTGGCTTTTAGAATGCAGATTCAATATAGATTGTGGCAGGGGCGGACCCAGACTGTAGTGGGCCCTGGTGCAAGAAATTTTTCGGGGCCCCCCCCCGCCCCTCATAGTGGCGACAAAGTAATGTAAACATACAGCCCAGCACAGCCGCCAGGTAATATATACAGCCCAGCACAGCCGCCAGGTAATATATACAGCCCAGCACAGCCGCCAGGTAATATATACAGCCCAGCACAGCCGCCAGGTAATATATACAGCCCAGCACAGCCGCCAGGTAATATATACAGCCCAGCACAGCCGCCAGGTAATATATACAGCCCAGCACAGCCGCCAGATAATATATACAGCCCAGCACAGCCGCCAGGTAATATATACAGTCCAGCACAGCCTCCAGGTAATATATACAGCCCAGCACAGCCGCCAGGTAATATATACAGCCCAGCACAGCCGCCAGGTAATATATACAGCCCAGCACAGCCGCCAGGTAATATATACAGCCCAGCACAGCCGCCAGGTAACATATACGCTACAGCACAGCACAGCCGCCAGGTAACATATATGCTACAGCCCAGCACAGCCGCCAGGTGACATATACGCTACAGCCCAGCACAGCCTTCAGGTAATATATACAGACTAGCACAGCCTCCAGGTAATATATACAGCCCAGCATAGCCTCCAAGTAATATATACAGCCCAAAAACAGCCTCCAGTTAATATATACAGCCCGGCATAGCCTGGTATAACATATATAGCCCAAGACAGCCTCAATGAGGATATATATATACTAGAAGTGTGCCTGATGCTTTCGCATTGGAGGGCGAGGATCGGTGCGGCGGCGGGATGCGGGGGGCGGCTAAGTGGACACACACACACCTACACACCCCCTTCTGGTCTCACCCATCGTTGATGGAAGCTTGAACAGGGAATGAGGTGGTCAGCGCAGGATGGAGGCTCGGTGGTCAGTGCAGGATGGAGGGGGTTAATGGTGGAGGAGAATAGGGTCAGAGGGGGCTCCATCGTGGGTGTTGGAGCTCCCCTTGTGCCTGGCTGGGCTTCGGGGAGCGGTCCGGTGGCGGTGGCTGGTACTGGGCATGGCGGCTGCTGGCGGCGGGATGTGCAGCTGGGAGTGGTCCGGTGGCTGGTGCTGGCCATGGCGGCTGCTGGCGGCGGGATGTGCAGCTGGGAGCGGTCCGGTGGTGGTGGCTGGTACTGGGCATGGCGGCTGATGACGGCGAGAAATGCAGCTGAGAGCGGTCCGGTGGCTGGTGCTGGCCAAGGCTGCTGGCGGCGGGATGTGCAGCTGGGAGCGGTCCAGTGGTGGTGGCTGATACTCGGCATGGCCACTGCTGGTGGTGAGATGTGCAGCTGGGAGCGGTCCGGTGGCTGGTGCTGGCCATGGCGGCGGGATGTGCAGCCGGGAGCAGTCCGGTGGCTGGTGCTGGCCATGGCGGCGGGATGTGCAGCTGGGAGCGGTCCGGTGGTGGCGGCTGGTACTGGGCATGGTGGCTGATGACGGCGAGATGTGCAGCTGAGAGTGGTCCGGTGGCTGGTGCTGGCCACGGCGGCTGCTGGCGGCGGGATGTGCAGCTGGGAGCGGTCCGGTGGTGGTGGCTGATACTGGGCATGGCAGCTGCTGGCGGCGAGATGTGCAGCTGGGAGCGGTCCGGTGGCTGGTGCTGGCCATGGCGGCGGGATGTGCAGCCGGGAGCGGTCCGGTGGCTGGTGCTGGCCATGGTGGCTGCTGGCGGCGGGATGTGCAGCCGGGAGCGGTCAGGTGGCTGGTACTGGGCATGGCGGCTGCTGGCGGCGAAATGTGCAGCTGGGAGCGGTCCGGTGGCGGTGGCTGGTGGTGGGCATGGCAGCTACTGGCAGTGGGATGTGTGGCGGTGCCCATATCCAATATGGGGGCAGGCGCACTTCCGTCCCCGCACTGCATTCTAGGATACGGGGACGTAAGCTTATCCCCCTAGCTGGGGGAGAAGCTCGGCTGCCTCAAGGAAGGGGGGCCCTAGGGGAGGTCCTGGGGGAGGAGCTAAGCTGCATTAAGGAAGAGGAGGGGGCCTCTAGGAGTCCTAGGGGCCCCCTTCCTTAATGCAGCTGAGTTTCACTCCCAGTGCCCCCCTTCTGAAGGGGGGTCCATGGAGCCCCAGGAACGTCCCTTCCTTGTGGCATCCAAATCCTGGGCTTCCCCCTCAAATCATGTTGGTGTGCTGTGGTCACTAACTGTTTCCCTCCCCAGTCCCACCAAAGCCCTGCTCTGGGGCTCTTACCTGGCTGGAGCCCTCCTCAGTCACCTCCAGAGCTTGCTCATCGTCTCCTTGTCTTCTGGAGAGGGTGTGATTCTCCTGCCTCCACGGAAGAGGCCGGAAGTGAAGCAGAGCCGACTCTCCCAGCCCCCTCTGAAATCCCAGCCCCCTTGCTGAAATCCAACAGCAACCCCCCCCCCCGTGACTCAGTGCCAGTGCAAAGCTGCGGGTGAGCGGCGCAGCTCAAACCCGACTGCAGCAGCCCACGGGGGAGTAAATGCTGCGGGCGGCCGGCCGGCGGCTGCAATCTACCAGCACCCCCCCCCCCTTCCCGGGGACTCAGTGCCAGAGCAAAGCTGCGGGTGAGCGGTGCAGCTCAAACCCGACAGCAGCGGCCCATGGGGGAGTAAATGCTGCGGGCGGCCGGCGGCTGTAATCTGTCAGCACCCTCCACCCCCCCTGGGGACTCAGTGCCAGAGCAAAGCACTCCCCCCGGGACTCACAGTGAGGGGAGTAGCACTCCTGCGGCCACTACCACCCTCCTGTCAGAAAACTGAACGGACCCGCCCTGGAGCTTCAGGGGCCCCCTAGCTGGTCGGGGCCCTGGTGCAGCTGCACCAGCTGCACCACGGTAGTTCCGCCCCTGGATTGTGGGTTCCAATAGTCGATCCCCTGAGATACCAAATCAACAGAAACCCACAAGAGTGACCCTATCTTGGAAACTTTATTGCTTAATAAATTAGCTTAAGAATCTAGGGGTGTAGTGAGCATTTTAAACCCACAGGTGCTTCACAGAATTGTATAACTTTGAGACGTGGAAATATAAAATGTTAGTGGTAAAAATTTAATTTTTTTTAATTAGCTGAGAAATTTTCAGTTACACAAGGGTTAAGAGGTGAAACTGGACCCTACAATTCATTGTGCAATATCTCCAGAAAGCTGCGATGCCCCATATAACCTCAGAAACTACTGCTTAGCCACACCGCAGGAGTGAGCAGGAAGAAGCGCCATTTGGCTATGGAGCACAGATTTTAGACTTTGCAAGAATAAGGTGTCAGAACAGCAAAAAACCCCAAGAGTGACCCTATCGTAGAAATTGCCCCTCACAATGAATTAATCTAAAGCTACCGTGACTATTTTGTAACATCCACACCGTGATTTTTTTTCTGGAGAATTGCAAACATGCCAGTCTAGTGCCCATACATAGTGCCCAGCTTGTGAATTTGGAGACAGCACCCTGAAATTCTTAATTGGGTGCTCCCCACTACAATAATGCCACACATGAGGTCACGTAGAGTAGTTTATTCAATCTGGGCTTAGAAGGAGGGAGACATCTAGACTTGGAGCGCAGATTTCACTGGATTTTGTGGGGTGGAAGCTGTCACTTTACAAGAACCTTTGCTTTACCAGTAATGTGAGAGGCTGTGACAGTGACAGATTACTGACTTGAGTGGGGGCTGATTTTGTGCTTGATAAGTTAGGGATTTTGTTGGTAACATTTAGGAGTACAGAACGTTTTTTGATTTGCCTTGAGTATGAGGCTGGAATCAAATTCTTGTGTTCTACGCTGAGCACTTACATCGGGGTTTCCATGTAAAATGTGATTCAGATGAAACCCTGGATAGAACCCCTCATTATACTTCAGATTCCATTTGTCGTCTGTTTCACTGGTGTCCATCTTTTTAGGCATGCAAAGAACTGTGGTCATCCACACTTATGTGCTAAAAAGATGCCTAAAATGATGGGACACTGCCGGTACAGAGACCAAACAGGGTCCAAAGTGTCACCATCTGCCTCATTATAATGAGTGGTTTTGTCAAGAGTTTTATCTGAATCGTGTTTTTTGGGGATTTACACAGAAACCTCATGTGAGTGCTCACCGGAGAGTGGCAGGATAAATGTGAGCAGAGTATTATTATGATTTTTGAGAGGAAGAATTAACAAATACACAGCAGTATCAGAAAAGTTCTTATTTTTACAGTGTGCAGAATTAGTCATAGGAAGAATTTATTCTTTGAGACAATGAGATTACAGGGATACCATATTTTTACCAGGTTTTATATATTTTGCTGCTATCACATAATAATTTTTTTTATATATAAAATAGTTTTTTTGACAACATATTCTTTTTTTATTTTTTGCGAAACAGAGCTGAATGAGGGCTTATTTTTTGAGTGCCAAGTTGGAGATTTTATTTATTATTTATTTTGGTACAATTTTGAGATGTACAACATTTTTGAAAGCTTTTTGTTCAGATTTTTCAGAAGCAGAATTGACAAAAACCAGCAACTCATTTATTGTTTTTAATAATTTTTTTAGGGTGCTCACCATGCAGTAAAAGTGATATGACCAATTAATTCTTCAGGTCAGTACAGTTACAGCCATATCAGACATATATTGCTTTTTTATGCTTTGCTACTTTTAAATACCGTACTATAAACAATATTTTACAAAAATTAGTTTATAGTATAGTATATAGTATAGTATAGTATATAGTTTGCAGTGCCATATTCTGAGATCTGTAACGTTTTTATTTTTTTCTGAATGGGTCATATTAGGGCTTATGTTTTGTTGATGATTTGTTATTTTTATTTCTACCATTTTTTTATGTATGACTTTTTCATTGCTTTTTATTTACATTTTTATGTGGCAGTATAATGAAAATTGAAATATTTGTTGTGTTTTTTATAATACTTTTTTTTATTATTCATTGTCCGGAAGTAATAATGTGACAGTGTTATAAATTCTGAATGTGGCAATACCATTATATATACTTCATTTTTGTTTTAACACAAAAGCATGTTTAGTGGCTAAACGGGTTTGCATGATTTTTTTTGTACTTTTTTTGTGTTTTTTTTTTTTTACATAATACATGTCTTACTTAACTCTTTTCACTCTTGCACTGTGGGACATGAATATTTTTTTTACTTTGATCACAGGTCTCATGCACTGTTGTTCTTGTTTACAGCAGTACAGGAGACCTGCCAGTGATTCACTGACAAGAGGGGCGTATCCTCCCTCAGTGCACAAGACAGTCATTCCCAGCTCTGACACCCGAGAATCCTCACTGTATACAGTGTGTGCATGTGAGGATTCACTGGTTTGCAGTCACACAGACTGACTGCAGACTTATGGATCTACTATACCAGACAAGCCCTATACCTTTTTTCTAATATTTGAAACACAAAATCAAGTTTATAAGTGAACAAGCTGTAGTCCCTGGCATTACCCGGGATTGTAACAAACTGTTCTTAGCTATAACAAAATAGAATAGGTTAACAAAGTGTTGCTTCACTCTGCTGAGATACACAAGCTGCAAGTGTAATACAGGAGCTATGTGTGGGCTCCTCGTGTAATACAGGGGTTAAGTGCGGGCACAGGCTGTAACACAGGGCTACGTGTGGGCTCAGGCTGTAACACAGGGGCTATGTGTGGGCACAGGCTGTAATACAGGGGCTATGTGTGGGCACAGGATGTAATACGGGGGCTATGTGGGGCACAGGCTATAATACTGTCACGCTTGGGAGGTAAGGGAATCAGGTAACAGGTAGGTGAATTGGGCAAAAGGGGGTCAGGAGAGCCTAATCTGACCCTGATGCTGGGGTCCCTGGATCGCCCTGATCTCAGAGGTACCTCTGATGGTGAGGAGTTCCGAGTCGCCACCCTGTACCCTAAAAATCCTGATTATCCCTAGGTTGAGGGCCCCCATCTCCCAAGGAAAGACTTTAGCCTGGCAACTAAGCATCAGCACAGCATCAACACCTACAGCACATAGCTATCAGCAGCACCTGAGAGAGGAGAGGGAAGGCTATTTAAAGCAAGAGGGAGGGGATTCCAGGTGAGTCACACATTAACTCCTGAGCCAGCAATTGAACATAATAGTGACTGCAGTTCTGGAGCACACCACAGGAGGCAAGGACCTTCACAACCATTAACCATGCAGCTCTTAAAGACAAACCACATACACAGCAGCATCCAACAATGTCAGCGCCATCTAAGCGCGTGACAAATACAGGGGGTATGTGTGGGCTCTTGGTGTAATAAAGGGGATAAGTGGGGCAAAGGTTCTAATATAGTGGCTATGTGAGGCTTCAAGTTTAAAACTGGGGTTATGTTTGGGCTCCTGGTGTAATACAGGGGCTAAGTGTGGTCACAGTCTGTGAACACATGGGGCTATGTGTGAGCTTCTGTTCTAATAAATGGGGCTACGTGTGAGCTCTTGGTGTAATACAAAGAGTATGTGAGGTCTCCTGTTGTACCACTGTGGACTGAGTGCTGCCTCCTGTTGTACCACTGTGGACTGAGTGCTGCCTCCTGCTGTATACTGGGAGCTGTGTGCAGCCTCCTGCAGTATACTGGGAGCTGTGTGGGGCCTCCTGCTGGATACTGGGGGATGTGTGGGACCTCCTGCTGTACTGCTGTATACTGAGGGCTATGTGCGGCAGGTTGTTAGAATAGCTAAGAAGTGTCTTAGTCGCTTGTGTGGCTGCTGCTGTACTGAAAGTCATGTTTCAATGTGCAGTATTTATTTACTTGTGGCGAGCTTCACTGAATGTTTCACAGACATGCATAAGCTGTGTTACACTATGAATGTCCTTCATTGCCCATAATGCAACCAATCAGAAGCTGAGCTGTGATTGGTTGTTATAGGCCACCTGATAAATATCCAGGCTAACTGTCAAAACAACCATGCGGTATCTATTATCTGACACATACAAACAGTAAATAAGTTTTTTTTTGACGAATGACTCAAAAGCGTGGGGTTAAAATTTCCCAACAAAACATAGTCTATGATGTTTCCTGAGTCAAATGAGGTGGCTGGGAGAAATTTCATGATTGTAAATGTGTTGGTGCGGATTCTTTTAGTGGACATAAACACATACACACATATACAGTCAACTTTACATAGTAGATTTTTATAGATGACTTTTTATACCTAATAAGAAGAAGCTCTGATTCTGCATATTAATTTTCTATGCAATTCTTTGCTAAAAAAGAAGTGAAACTAGCAAATTGTGAACAGTTTTCATATGTAAGCAAAATATTTTCATCGCCAGAAAGGGAAGTAAGATGTACCGTATATACTCGTGTATAAGCCGACCCGTGTATAAGCCGACCCCCCTACTTTTGCCCCCAAAAACTGGGAAAACTTATTGACTCGCGTATAAGCCGAGGGTGGACCCCAGCACAGGTATACAACCCCCAGCAGTGAGGTATACAGCCACCAGGAGTATGGTATACAGCCACCAGGACAGGTATACAGCCACCAGCAGTAAGGTATACAGGTCCCCCAGTGGTATACAGCCCCCAGGAGTGAAGTATACAGGCCCCCCCAGTGGTATACAGGCCCCAGCAGTATGGTATACAGCAGGTATACAGAGGTATACAGGAGGCCCCCAGAGGTATACAGACCCCCCACACTGTGCAGCCCCCAGATGTATACAGGCCCCCAGTGGGGTATATAGCAGGCCCCCAGTGCAGAGCCCCCCCACACTGTGCAGCCCCCAGATATATACAGGCCCCCAGCGGGGTATATAGCAGGCCCCCAGTGGGGTATATAGCAGGCCCCCAGCAGGGTATATAGCAGGCCCCCAGCGGGGTATATAGCAGGCCCCCAGTGGGGTATATAGCAGGCCCCCAGCGGGGTATATAGCAGGCCCCCAGCGGGGTATATAGCAGGCCCCCAGCGGGGTATATAGCAGGCCCCCAGCGGGGTATATAGCAGGCCCCCAGTGGGGTATATAGCAGGCCCCCAGTGCAGAGCCCCCCCCTCCCGCTGCATTATCTTACCATCCAGCGTCTTCATCACCGCCGGTCCTCTCGTCCATCCTCGCGCGCTGCGTTCCTGGTCTCATGTGACCCGGCGGTCGCAGTCGGATGACGTCATCGCGCCGGGTCACATGAGACCCGAACACAGCGCGAGAGGATGGACGGGAGGACCGGCGGTGATGAAGACGCTGGATGGTAAGATAATGCAGCGGGAGGGGGGGGCTCTGCACTGGGGGCCTGCTATATACCCCGCTGGGGGCCTGCTATATACCCCGCTGGGGGCCTGCTATATACCCCGCGGGGGGCCTGCTATATACCCCGCTGGGGGCCTGCTATATACCCCGCTGGGGGCCTGCAATATACCCCACTGGGGGCCTGCTATATACCCCGCTGGGGGCCTGTTATATACCCCGCTGGGGGCCTGCTATATACCCCGCTGGGGGCCTGCTATATACCCCGCTGGGGGCCTGTATACATCTGAGGGCTGCACAGTATTGCACGGCTCCCCCTGCCGCTGTGATGGGCGGGGGGAGCCATGCATATCTAATGAGCGGCCCCATGTGACGGGCCGCTCTGTCAGCAGCCTCCCCCCGCCTCCCCAGCACCCGGACACCATAGGATTACCGTATTGACTCATGTATAAGCCGAGGGGGTGACTTTTCAGCCCAATTTTTGGGCTGAAAAACTCGGCTTATACACGAGTATATACTGTAATTCCAGCAGCATTAAATATAAATGAAGATACACAAATACAGCGAGTACGGAAAGTATTCAGATGCCTTTAAATTTTTCTCTCTTTGTTTCATTGCAGCCATTTGGTAAATTTAAAAAAGTTCATTTTTTTTCTTATTAATGTTCACTCTACACCCTAGCTTGACTGAAAAAACCCCCCAGAAATGGAGAACTGTTTGCAAATTTAAAAAAAAGAAAAACTGAAATATCACATGGTCCTGAGTATTCAGACCTTTTGCTCTGGCACTCATATTTAAGTCACATGATGTCAATTTCCTTGTGATCCTCCTTGAGATGGTGCTACTCCTTCATTGGAGTCCAGCTATGTTTAATTAAATGGATAGGACTTGATTTGGAAAGGTACACGCCTGTTTATATAAGACCTCACAGCTCACAGTGCATGTCAGAACAAATGAGAATCATGAGGTCAAAGGAATTGCCCAAGGAGCACAGAGATAGAATGTTGGCAAGGCACAGATCTGGTCAAGGTTATAAAACAATTTCTGCAGTACTCAAGGATCCTAAGAGCACAGTGGCCTCCATAATCCTTAAATGGAAGACGTTTGGGACTACCAGAAGTCTTCCCAGACTTGGCTGTCCAGCCAAACTGAGCAATAGTGGGAGAAGAGCCTTGGTGAGAGAGGTAAAGAAGAACACCAAGATCATTGTGACTGAGCTCCTGAGATGCAGTAGAGAGATGGGAGAAAGTTCCACAAAGTCAACTATTACTGCAGCCCTCCACCAGTTGGGCCTTTATGGCAGAGTGGCTCTCATCATTGCAAGACATATGAAAGCCCGCAGAGAGCTGCAAAAAACACATGAAGGACCCCCAGACTATGATAAATAAGATCCTCTGGTCTGATGAGACGAAGTTAGAACTTTTTGGTGATAATTCTAAGTGGTATGTGTGGAGAAAACCAGGCACTGTTCATCACTTGCTCAACACAGCGCCAACAGTGAAACATGGTGGTGGCAGCATCATGCTATTTGGGTGTTTTTCAGGTGCACAGACAGGAAGACTAGTTACCATTAAACAAAACATGAACGCGGCCAAGCACCGAGATATCCTGGATGAAAACCTCTTCCAGGGTGCTCTGGACCTCAGAATTGGCCAATGGTTCACCTTCCAACATGACAATGACCATTAGAACACAGCTAAAATTACAAAAGAATGGCTTCAGAACAAGTCTGTGACCATTCTTCACTAGCCCAGCCAGAGCCTTGACCTAAACCCAATTGAGCATCTCTGGAGAGACCAGAAAATGGCTGTCCACCAACGTTCACCATCCAATCTGATGGAACTGGAGAGGATCTGCAAGGAAGAACGGCAGAGGAACCCCAAATCCAGGTGTGAAAAACTTGTTGCATTATTCCCAAGAAGAGTCATGGCTGTACTAGCTCAAAAGGGTGCTTCTACTCAATACTGAGCAAAGGGTCTGAATACTTATGACCATGTAATATTTCAGTTTTTCTTTTTAAAAAATTTGCAAAAATTACATTTTAAGTCAAGCTGGGGTGCAGAGTGTAATTAATTAGAAATTAAATGTGAAATTAAATTAATGATAAAAAAATTAACTTTTTTGAATTTATCAAATGAATGAAATGAAACAAAGAATGAAAAATGTAAAGGGGTCTGTATACTTTCCATACCCACTGTATATACACAGTTTAGTTTTTTTATATTTTTATATACTGTATATGTATACACAACTTCCTCACTTACATTATACATGGCTTGTTTTTCCCGATCCAATCTTTGTGATGTTTGGATAAGCCCACTAATTGAATCAATAGTAAAATATTCCCAATCCTTGTTGCCGGCTCCTGTTCTTAGCAAACTGTAGCGCACGGCCCCATTCAAACCTTCATCGTTATCAGTAGCATAAACTTCATACACAGTAGACTTCACAGGAATTTCCTTTAAATAAAACAACAATATATATCTATATGTATTTTAGTCCAGCAGAGGGCAATGCATGATCACTTATATCTCACTGCAATCAGTAATCCAGAGTTGATAAGGAAATCTCTCTTTCTAAAGGGTATGTCACAGGCGTCAATATCGCCTGCACGATCACGGCTGCACGTGACGTTGCAGCGATATTGACGCGTGTGACATACTGAATCAACCAGCGATAAATCGCTGGTTGATGATCGCCAGGTTTTAGAATCTGTCCTAAAACCTGGCGATGGTCGCTCGGTGGACACGCAGCATCGCTGCGTGTGACACCGGGAGTAGCGATATTCTAGCTCCCAGCGCCTCTCACAAGCGCTGGGAGCTGGTATCCAAGGTAAACTGCGGGTATCTAGGCAGCGCGCGCTGCCTAGATACCCGATGTGTACCTTAGTTACCAGCCTCCTCCGCTCACCGGCTGGTATCTAAGGTACACAGCGGGTAACTAGGGTCCCTAGTTACCCGCTGTGTACCTTAGATACCAGTCGGTGAGCGGAGGAGGCTGGTAACTAAGGTACACATCGGATATCTAGGCAGCGCGCGCTGCCTAGATACCCGCAGTTTACCTTTTAGACCAGCCTGCTCCCGCTTCCAGCAGCCTGGCAGCGGGAGCAAGACATCGTGGAAACGATATTTAAATCGTTTCCACGATGTCTCTGGTCCATTGATCGCTGGTGAGTCTGCCTGTGTGACAGCTCACCAGCGATCAGCCATCAATGTCGTCAGCAATCATCTCACTGACGACATTGACGTGTGTGACACCCCCTTAAAAGGTAAATCTGCCAGGCCATTTGCTATATCATCTGAGAGGAGCATGATGTAGGCAAAGAGGTTAAGAATCCAATGATGTATTGCTCAGTTTACTGGGTGCAACGGTTCTGACACAAAGTGTTTACATTTAGCAATGCAGCAGACCTCAAAGAGCTGCCCTATTTATACAAATTCTATAGTCAGTGATCTCCTAATCATAGCGGGGGGGTGCGGGACTTAGGCTGCTGTGTCCGAGCAATGGTAAGCTACTGATGCTAAATCAAACATTGCAGGCAGTGGCCTAACTTGAAACTCATAGGCCCTGATGCTAATGTTTCAACCTGAAAACAGCATCCGCACCGTCAAACATGGTGATGGCCCCCCAATTATTATAAATCTGTAATAGCATTAGTATTTTTCTATAGGCCAAAGGGACCTTTGGGGTACCCTAGACTCTAGGGCCTGGGTGTGATTGCAACCCCTGCACCTATTGCAGTTATGCCACTGATTGCAGGTAAAATACAATGTTCTCCTTATCAGCCATTTAGGATAATGATAAATTTGATATGCAGTCCTGTCAGTTACCTCTTTTATGTGAAGGATAGTGCCATTGGGAGGTCGGATGAACACAGGTCGATTATCATTGACATCAATCACTTCCACTCTTAACATAGTGGTCCCCCATAACGGAGGTCTGCCTTTATCAGTGGCTACGACTGTCAGGTTAAATCGTTCAAAAGACTGCAGAAGTCTTCGTGATGTTATCAGACCAGTGTCTTTGTCAATAAGGAAGGCATCTGTGGAATAAGAAATTAGTGATTTAGAAATACTGTGGCTTGAAAAAGTATTCATACCCTGTGAATTTTTCCAATTTGTTTCACGATACACCCACAAATGTAATGCATTTCTTTGCTATGTTATGTGTTATACCAAGGCAAAATAGCAAGTAACTGAAAAGAATAACCAATAAGGTATTTGATTTTCTAATTATTTAAAAAATGCAATCTGAATATTGCAATGTGCACTTGTAATCAGCCTCCTATAGTCTGATACTTTGCTGGTCCACCTTTCACTGTAATTACAGTTGTGAGTCTTTTAAAGGGAACCAACCACCCCAAATGACCCCCCCGGACTATTAATATGGGTCCCTAGACCCAGCAGACACATTTGCTGCAAGGTTTTTTGTTAAAAAAAATGTTTTTTATAAGTTAAGATATAGCTTTAGAAAGTTTATAACGAAAGGACGGATGGGTGTTACTTAGCTGGTTCGAAAGCCGAGATTCTGCTGCCAGTCATCATCCTGTCCTGGTCACAGCAGTAACGGCCAGCCCTTTTTTCCACCTCCCAGGCTGGTGCACGGGATGTCATGCCCGTGCACACGTCATCAGCTACAGCCGGGTTGCGAGCACACGCTCTGACTTCCACAGCTGAGCGCAGGAAGTCAGAGCGCGCGCTCGCGACCCGGCTGTAGCTGATGACGTGTGCACGGGCATGACATCCCGTGCACCAGCCTGGGAGATGGAAAAAAGGGCTGGCCGTTACTGCTGTGACCAGGACAGGATGATGACTGGCAGCAGAATCTCGGCTTTCGAACCAGCTAAGTAACGCCCATCCGTCCTTTCGTTATAAACTTTCTAAAGCTATATCTTAACTTATAAAAAACAGTTTTTTTAGCAAAAAAGCTTGCAGCACATGTATGTGCTGGGTGTAGGGACCCATATTAATAGTCCGGGGGGGTCATTTGGGGTGGTTAGTTCCCGTTAAGTCCTGTTTCCACCAGCTTTGTACATCTAGAGACTGACATTTTTGCCCATTCTTCATTGCAAATTAGCTCTAGATCAGTGTGATTGGATAAAGTGTCTGTGAACAGTGATTTTAAAGTCTTCTCACAGACTCTTAATGGGATATAGGTTAGGACTGCGACTGGGCCATTTAAACACATGAATATGATCTAAACCAGGGGCGTAACTACCACATGTGCAGGAGTTGAGATCGCACCCGGGCCCTGCAGCCTAGGGGGCCTCAAAAGTCCCTTTGGCATATAGAAAAAGACTAATACTATTAAAGATTTGCAATAATTGGGGGCCCTGTTGGAGCTTTCGCATTCTGGTCCCTGGGCCTGAAGTTACGCCACTGATCTAAACCCTTCCATTGTAGCTCTGGCAGTATGTTTAGGGTCCTTGTCCTGTCACCCCAGTCTCAAGTTTTTTACGCCATTTAACAGGTCTTCCTTCATGATTGCCCTTCTTTCTGACTACTGACTACCATGTTTGACGGTGCGGATGGTGTTTTCAGGTTGACATGCAGTATTCATTTTCAGCAATACATAGCATCTACGTTGGTCTCATTTGACCAGAGCACTGTCTTATATATACCTTGTAAAGGTAATAGTGACGTTGTGGAAGAAGGTGCTATGGTAAGATGCAACCAAAGTAGAACTTTTTGAGCTAAATGCAAAATGGTATGTCTGGTAGAAAACTAACATTGCACATCAACAGCAACAAAAATGGTGGTAGAAGCATCATGCTGTGGATATGCTTTTCATCAGGAGGGGCAGCAAAGATGGTCAGAATTGGTGGGAAGATGGGTGAACCTAAATAGAGGGCAATCCAGGAGGAAAGCTTGCAAGGGACTACAAAAGACTTGAGTCTTGTGCATAGGTTACCGTCCAGCAGGACATAGATCCCAAACATACTGCCAGAGCTACAATGGAAGGGTTTAGAATAGATCAAGACTAGGGATGGGCGAATCTACTCACTAGGACTCGTTACTCGGCGAGTAGTAAGGGACTCGCAGGACTCGGTACTCTGCGAGTTTCCCAGCGTTTACTCGCACGAGTCCAATGCAAATCATTGGCAAACGCTGACAAAACTAGGATTGCTATTGTTTGCATTAGACTCGGCTACTGTGCCAGTGATAGCAGGGAAACTCGCAAAGTAACTGCTGTTTCTTTGCGAGCCGAGCCCAGCTGTCTTCTCTGTGCAGCTCCAGGGTCCTAGAGCCCGCCTGCTCAAAGACATGATGTAGCAGTGCTGAGATTGTTCTCAGTCTGCTCATTCCCTGTGCATAGACATCTATATCTATGCACAGGGGATGTAGCAGAGAGGACATCGCGTTTTGGACTACGTCGGACGGAAGAGGATTTTTTTAATTAAAGATGGAGTCCCTAATGGCTTTTTTTTTAATTTCAAATAAAAAATTTTCTCTGTGTTTTTTTAACCCTTTATTGGAGATTCTTAGTGGCTGGGTCAAACGTGGCCTGACATTAAGAATCTCGGGCTTAATACCAGCTTGTATAACAAAGCTGGTATTAACCCCTTTATTACCCAGCGTGCCACCGCCACCAGGGCCGCTGGAAGAGCGGGGTTCAGCGCCAGAGGATGGCGCTTCAATGAACGCGCCATCTTCTGGGGCGGCTGCGGGCTGCAATTTGCAGCGGGGGGTGCCCAGAAAGCTTGGGCATCCCTGCGCTGCGGATTCCAGCCCCCAGCTGCTTAGCTGTACCTGGCTAGACATAGAAATTGCGCGGAGCCCCACGCATTTTTTTTTATTATTTCATGAATTTCAGAATCTCAGAGTCAGAGTCTTAGAGTCAGAGTCAGAATCTCAGAGAGTCAGATTCAGAATCTCAGAGAGTCAGAGTCAGAATCTCAGAGAGTCAGAGTCAGAATCTCAGAGTCTCAGAGAGTCAGAGTCAGAATCTCAGAGAGTCAGAGTCAGAATCTCAGAGTCAGAGTCAGAATCTCAGAGTCTCAGAGTCAGAATCTCAGAGAGTCAGAGTCAGAATCTCAGAGAGTCAGAATCTCAGAGAGTCAGAGTCAGAATCTCAGAGAGTCAGAGTCAGAATCTCAGAATCTCAGAGTCTCAGAATCTCAGAGTCTCAGAGTCAGAATCTCAGAGAGTCAAAGTCAGAATCTCAGAGAGTCAGAGTCAGAATCTCAGAGAGTCAGAGTCAGAATCTCAGAGAGTCAGAGTCAGAATCTCAGAGAGTCAGAATCTCAGAGAGTCAGAGTCAGAATCTCAGAATCTCAGAGTCTCAGAATCTCAGAGTCTCAGAGTCTTAGAGAGTCAGAGTCAGAATCTCAGAGAGTCAGAGTCAGAATCTCAGAGTCTCAGAGTCAGAATCTCAGAGAGTCAGAATCTCAGAGAGTCAGAGTCAGAATCTCAGAAAGTCAGAGTCAGAATCTCAGAATCTCAGAATCTCAGAGTCTCAGAGTCTCAGAGTCAGAGTCAGAATCTCAGAGAGTCAGAGTCAGAATCTCAGAGTCTCAGAATCTCAGAGTCTCAGAGTCTCAGAGAGTCAGAGTCAGAATCTCAGAGTCTCAGAGAGTCAGAGTCAGAATCTCAGAATCTCAGAGTCTCAGAATCTCAGAGTCTCAGAATCTCAGAGTCTCAGAGTCAGAGTCAGAATCTCAGAGAGTCAGAGTCAGAATCTCAGAGAGTCAGAGTCAGAATCTCAGAGAGTCAGAGTCAGAATCTCAGAGAGTCAGAGTCAGAATCTCAGAGAGTCAGAGTCAGAATCTCAGAGTCTCAGAATCTCAGAGTCTCAGAGTCTCAGAGAGTCAGAGTCAGAATCTCAGAGAGTCAGAGTCAGAGTCAGAATCTCAGAGAGTCAGAGTCAGAGTCAGAATCTCAGAGAGTCAGAGTCAGAGTCAGAATCTCAGAGAGTCAGAGTCAGAGTCAGAATCTCAGAGAGTCAGAGTCAGAGTCAGAATCTCAGAGAGTCAGAGTCAGAATCTCAGAGAGTCAGAGTCAGAGTCAGAATCTCAGAGAGTCAGAGTCAGAATCTCAGAGAGTCAGAGTCAGAGTCAGAATCTCAGAGAGTCAGAGTCAGAATCTCAGAGTCTCAGAGTCAGAGTCTCAGAGTCAGAGTCTCAGAGTCAGAGTCTCAGAGTCAAAGTCTCAGAGTCAGAGTCTCAGAGTCAGAGTCTCAGAGTCAGAGTCAGAATCTCAGAATTTCATGAAATAATTTAAAAAAAATGCGTGGGGCTCCGCGCAATTTCTATTTCTAGCCAGGTACAGCTAAGCAGCTGGGGGCTGGAATCCGCAGCGCAGGGATGCCCAAGCTTTCTGGGCACCCCCCGCTGCAAATTGCAGCCCGCAGCCGCCCCAGAAGATGGCGCGTTCATTGAAGCGCCATCCTCTGGCGCTGAACCCCGTTCTTCCAGCGGCCCTGGTGGCAGTGGCACGCTGGGTAATAAAGAGGTTAGGGCCAGCTTTGTATTATCAGCTGGCCCTAAGCCCGAAATTTATGGCGGTCACGCCAATATTAGACATGACCGCCATGAATTTCTATTAAATAGTTTTAAAAAAAACACAACACAGAGAAAAATTTTTATTAGAAATAAAAAAAAAAGCCATTAGAGACTCCATCTTTAATTAAAAAAATCCTCTTCCGTCCGACGCAGTCCAAAACGCGATGTCCTCTCTTCTCATCCCTGTGCATAGATATAGATGTCTATGCACAGGGAATGAGCAGACTGAGAACAATCTCAGCTCTGCTACATCAGGCAGCAGGCGGGCTCTAGGACCCTGGAGCTGTGGCAGCCAGCACACAGAGCAAACAGGACTCTTATCTGTGCGAGTTTCCCAGCGATTACAGTTGCAAAGTAAACGAGTCCAATGCAAATGAATGGCAAAACTAGGATTGCTTCAGGCTGAAGCTTCCGAGACACATCTGCGATTTGTAAATCTCACACTACTCGCTATTACTCGCTTACCCATTCATTAACATTGGACTCGCTAGACTCGCAACGAGTAGCGAGTCCCGGGCTCGGACTCGCTAGAGTCAAGCGATTCCGAGTAATTTAGGATTCGCCCATCACTAATCAAGACATATTCATGTGTTTGAATGGCCCAGTCACAGTCCAGACAAAATTTGTAGCAAGACTTGAATATTGCTGTTCATAGATATTCTCCATCTAATCTCAGTCAGCTACTGCTATTTTGCAAAGATGAATGAAGTGTTTGAAAAATCTTTTTCTTCCTGTGTACTGAAAATTACAACCTATTCTCACATTTGCTAATAGCTCAGTGTGTTATTAAGTTGATTCCCAAGTGATTCACTGCTGTGAATTAAGGTGCAGCCAAAAAGATTTCCCGAGAAAAGAAAAATGGCATTATACAGCTCATCAATAGCGGTCTCTAGGCCAAGAAAATTGCCAAACTGCATTATGTGTGGGTCATGACAGCTGGAAGAATACAAAATGAAATCCATCCATCCATTGAAAAGCCAAGAGGTGGAAGTCCAGGCAACATATTAGTCAAAAAGTCAGCTCATCCTAAGGTCTATCAGTTTTGGCTTGACAAACACAACAGTGAAGGTGGCTTGTATGCTTCATAATAGTGAGAACACAGATATCTATGCAAACACTGTGTGATAAATGTTATATACCGTAAGTCTGGAATGGTAGCCCGAAAAAAAATTGAAGAAGCCTCAATTTCATAAAAACAAAATGTGTTTCAAATAGTACAAAAATTGGACAGTAGAAGATTGGAAATGGGTCAATAGGAGCAATGAAATGAAAGTCTATAGACTGATGGGTGAAAATGGGTCTGCAAGAAACAAGGGGAAAAGGGGCTAACAGATTGAGAAATTGAAGGAGCTGTGATGGTGGGTTTACACACACCAATTTATCTGTTCAATCTCTGAACCAATCTCTGGTTGCAGTGAAATCATGGATATATTGCTCCATGTTGTATACAGCCATAAAATGGAGCAATGTATCCATGATTTCACTGCAACCAGAGATTGGTTCAGAGATTGAACAGATAAATTGGTGTGTGTGTAAACCCACCATCAAGTTCAGTGGAGAAAGCCTGATGATATGGGGCTGCTTCACAGCCAAAGCCATTGAATACTGCATCCAGATCGCACTGCATGAAATACCGAAGCTGTCGGCAGGTCACAAATCCCTACAGACCAACCGCAGTGCTGATGTAAAAAAAGGTGAAGCCGCCAGAAGAGGAGTATCAGACTGGGGTCAGGGGACTTAGATTTAAAGCCCCACTTCAGCTGTGCATTAAAAAAAGAAATGCTGGTGCTTTAGGTTTGTGGGTGTAATGTGAAAAAATATTGAAAAGTTCATTAGGTATGAATACTTTTTCAAGTCACGGTACTATAGTCATTAAATCAAACATATTTTTGATTTTTATGTTAATTTAAGGACATATATTTTTCTATGTTACCCTCACCAGATTATGAAAATAAGGTCATAGTATTCGAGGAGGGACATGGGAAACAACTTTAACGACATTAATTAAGCATAGAGCCACAAACTGGTTCACGTTTAAGCACAGATGGTACACAGAGCTGAGGGTGTAGTGATTAAGAGGTCTCTAACTCATAAAGAGATTACCCAGTCTAAAATGATAATCCTGCAGACACTCTATGTGACTGCAGACATATCAATCCTCCCAGTGCATGCACTGTGCCATTTGAGCATTCACGGTTTTTAAACTGGAAAGGACCACAATTATGTGACATACATGTTCCTGGCCAGAATCTGACTAGTGAGTGCAGCATTGCTTTTGTGGTGCCCCACGTAGTCAGGCGTCACAGAGAGGTAATACACCGTAAAAAGAGGTGTAATTGCCCAGCTGCAAGTGGACCCTAGGATGGTGGGTAGGACCCATTCCAGCACTCCCACATTAGCTGAGCAGTGGGAGGTTACTCGGGAGGGGATATATTCACCTCTAGGGGGAAAAAGGAGGTCTTCGTCTTCAGTAGAATGGCCAGCTAGGAGAAAGAGTAGTCTCTCTCTAGTTAATGAGAGAGGGAGAGGGTCGGAACAGTCAGAGAAGGAGGAAAGTTGGAAAGAGTGTAGAACGAGGCGGGAGGGTTACCCAGATGCTTTCAAACTGATCCGGAGGGAAGGTGAAGGGGTTTTAAGGAGATCCTGAAAGAGGGCACCCGACAAGCAGAGTCTGGGCCCTAGAGAGAAAGGGAGAACCCCAGCGTGGGGCGACCATACTCCAGGGGATTCTCCAGTCCACCATGGGAACGCCAGGCCCGAAGATCCAGCCAAAGTCCATCTTTGCAGTCGGCAACCAACTGCTGTGGTCTGTATATCGCCACAGCACCCTGCCAGACGGAGCGGTCTGCCTGCTTCCTCACCACAAGGGAGAGGACCCCCAATACTACCTATACGGAGCCATTGGGTATAGGCCCATCCTAGGCGGGGAAGAAAGGACACGGGTTCATCAACTAAGGTACACCACAGGTTCCACCATACCACTTGGGATCCACTTTCATCCACCCGTAGAGCTACCTGTTATTTTTAACATCTGATGCTGGACTGTGAACTCTGTATAATGCTGCTACAAGTTGACAGTAAAGTACCCGGGAGAAAGTGACTTTGCCTCTGTGTGTGTTTCTACATCAACCTGTTCCCTTGCAGGAACGCTGCCCCGGAGGACCAGCTCCGCCTGTAGGGAGCTTTGCCATCTCAGCCGCACTACAATCTACCTCCGGAGGACTGTGGCGGCACTGGTGACCCATCACCAGGTACTACAGGTGACGTCACGTGACAATAGCTCTAATCCTCTGTACATACACCCCCTTTTGAAGTGTCACCCAGGCCACCGGCTCAGGCGCTGCCTCCCGTGACATTCCGTTAACCCCTTGGAGCCTGATACCTGAGTACCCCAGGGCCTGGTGCTCGACACTTTATACAAGTGTATGGAGCACGGCTGTGCCCACTAGATGGCCACAACCATTAAGTGGCCATACCTACTTTTCAGACACGCCCAATCCATCCATACACTTGTATTGAGCGATGCGATGCTCCCTAGATGGGTTCTGGCCAGGAACATGTGTATCGCATAATAGCAGTCAGTTCCCGGCTTAGAAATAGGTGAATCCTCCAGAACGCACTGTGAACAATGAGGATTGTTAAGTCTGCAGTCACAAAGAGTGACTGCTGAATTATCATTTTAGACCAAACAACCCCTTTAATGAATCAGGCAGAGTGGGGTGTTCTTTGCCAAAATCTTATTTCAAACTACATCGACCATAGATTTCCTTTTCTGACTTTACAACAATCGAAAAATGCAAGAAATGTTTAAGGAGGCATGTATCTTCTAAGTGATTTACTTAAAAAATCTTTTCTTTTAGGCTGGCATACAAGGCTTGCCAAAAGTATGCCTGATGTAAATGTTGCTGTTCTCCGGAATACGGCATGTTTCTTTTTCTCCCATGCCACTTTTTCTGAGATATGGCCCCCTATTTCCTGCATGTAAGTCAAGTCCCTTTATTTAAATGTACTTGGTCCTCAAGAAGAATCTCATAGAGAAGACACCATTTAGGTAAAAAGACTAGACTTAATGTATGAATGAGAGATCCAGATCTCATGAATGGAGAGTCACAAAAGGAAAAGAAAAGCCATCTCCTGAGGACACTGTAATACCAAGTGATATGCTCCGCAAGGATTAGGCATTTCTGTTTCTCAGATACACTGACTGTCATGACTAAAGGTATATTTTTTATTTTTAAATATATTTTTCTGTGCATTTTATTAGCATTTATTAAGATTTCTGGAACAGGTAGTATTTGATCATAGTATAGTATTTTCTGGGATATTTTCTGGATATGAGCTCCTGTGTATTAATATTTCATATCATCAGTATAAATACCTTATTAATGTAATAATATTTCTTGTTACCTGTACTAATTCTATTAGGGTTATTACAGTTAATAATTGCTTATTTAATGTGATGCATAGGAATTATTGGGGTTGTGCTCTCTATGTCTGAAGAGTTTGGATTATATATCTAATATATAAAGCTGAATGTGTGTGTGTGTGTGTGTGTATGTGTGTGTGTATGTGTGTGTGTGTATGTGTGTGTGTATGTGTGTGTATATCCGGGATTGGCATCTACACCATCGCAACTACAGCCGCAAAATTTTGCACAGTCACACGTCTGGACCCCGGGAGCGTCATAGGCTATGTTGTGAGGCGAAATTTTAACCCTGCACGTTCCAGTTCACCAAACAATTTTGGCCCTATCTACATAATGGGGAAAAAGGGAAAGGAAACGTGTGGGAGGAAAATCGCCAGCTTTCAGCTACAGCTACAAAGATTTGCACAGTCACACGTCTGGACCCCGAGAGCGTCATAGGCTACGTTGTGAGGCGAAATTTTAACCCTGCGCGTTCCAGTTCACCAAACAATTTTGCCCCTATCTACATAATGGGGAAAAAGTCAATGGAAAAGTGTTGGAGGAAAATCGACAGCTGTCAACTATAGAGACAAAATTTTGCACAGTCACACGTCTGGACCCCGGGAGCGTCATAGGCTATGTTGTGAGGCGAAATTTTAACCCCGCGCATTCCAATTCACCAAACAATTTTGCCCCTATCTACATAATGGGGAAAAAGTGACAGTTACCAGTTGACAGTTGTGAATGGGGCTTAATGACAGCGCCAAAGACTAACAGCACATACCAGCATATAGTCACTAAGGTGGGGCCCCAACATGAGATATTCACCACGCACGGGGACATGTATACACACCACACACACACAAAGAGTAACAGCAAGTGTATAGTCGCTAAAGTGCAGCCCCAACATTGGATACTCACCACGCACCCGAACAAACACACACACCACAAAGAGACACACACAACAGAGACACACACACACCCCAAGGGGACACACACACACTCTACAGCGACACATGCACTTACCCCACAGGGACACACACACCACAAAGAGACACACATAACACACACACCACACAGACCCCTCCCACAGGGACACACACACATACACACCCTATAGGGACACATGCACTCACCCCACAGGGACACACACACCACAAAGAGACACACACAGACACCCCCACGGGGACACACACACATACACACCCTATAGGGACACATGCACTCACCCCACAGACACACACCACAAAGAGACACACACACCACAGATACACACACACACACCACAGACCCCCCACAGGACACACACACATGCACACCCTATAGGGACACATGCACTCACCCCACAGGGACACACACACACCACAAAGAGACACACACAACAGAGACACACACCACACAGACCCCCCCCACAGGGACACAAACATACACACCCTATAGGGGCACATGCACTCACCCCACAGGGACACACACACACACCACAAAGAGACACACACAACAGAGACACACACCACACAGACCCCCCACAGGGACACACACATACACACCCCAGGGACACACACACCACACAGACAGACACAGATGTGCACAAATCACCTCACACAACTCGCCTCATACGTGTGCTATCTTTATTTCCCAAATATAAACATCTGATTAAAAACAGCCAATGTGCAACACATGTGCCATATAGGGAATTAAGGCAGATGTCAGTCACATGAGCTGTCTATTATGTGTATGTGTGAGGTAACATATACTGCCCGGCCAGGGGGAGGGTTTACTGTTGGCTGGAGATTTATTAGGCTGCCTATAGCAATCAATCACAGCTCAGCTTCTATTTTCCTACATGTCATTAATATGACATATTCAAATTCTATTTTGTTATAGCTAACAGCAATTATTTATTAACCCGGGCGTAGCCGGGTACTACTGCTAGTATATTTATATATTTATTCATTTATATAGCGCTATTAATTCCATAGTTATTTATGTAATCTTTCTCTGATTTTTCTGTAATTCACTAGATGGAGCCACAATGAGTGGCGGGTGTGGAGGTAGTGATTGGGGTTGTTTGGGTTATGGGGACGGGGTGGGGATTTGCAGGTTTGGGTGGGGGGTTGGGAGGTAGAGGGGCGGATATTAGGTGTGGGGTGGTGGCATTGTGGTGGTGTTTCGGTTTTTGGGTTGGGGAGGAGGGGTTGATTGGGGGGCAACTTTGGGTGGGGGTGAGGGGTGGGGAGTCAGGTTTTGGGGGGGGAACAGGTTTGGGTGGTTGGTTTGGGGGGCTTTTTTGACAAAATTCTATAGCAAGAATACAATAACACCAAATTTATATAACTTTTAATTATATTTTAGTGTTTAATTTTTAGTACTTTCTAAAAAAATAAATTTTGGTTTATGTCCCCATTTTTTGAGACCTTAAACTTTCATAAATGTTTTATTTTTTTTGTGCTTGGGGCACATTTTTGTGCATGGGCTAATATAGTTTCATAAATCTGATTTTTCATTATTACCATGAGTGACACAGAGTCCTATTATCATATACAGGCACAGGAGGCACTATTACCTTAAGGTTCACAGAGTATCATTACCATATATGTGCACAGAGGGCACAATTACCATGAGGGACACAATCCTATTACCATATATGGGCACAGTTACCATATATGGGCAAAACGGGGACAACCGGACACAGGAGTGATAACAGAAGTCACAAGGCAATTATATATATAGACTAGATGGAGACCCCCTGCACCATCAGCCTCCTTCCCACACCATCAGCCTCCCCCCGCATGATCAGCCTCTCCTGCTCCCTCAGCCTTCCCCCTCACCATCGGCCACTCCCCACATCATCAGCCTCCCCCCACATCATCAGCCTCCCCCAACACCCTCAGCCTTCCCTCGCACGTTCAGCTTCCCCCTGCACCATCAGCCTCCCCCACCCTATCAGCCTCCCCCTGCACCATCAGCCTCTACCCGCACCCTCAGCCTCTACCCGCACACTCAGCCTCTCCACGCACCCTCAGGCTGAAACCGCACCCTCAGGCTCCACCCGCACCATCAGCCTCCTCCTGCATCATCAGCCTCCCTCTGCAACCTCAGCCTCCCCCCACACCATCAGCTTCTCTCCGCACCCTCAAGCTCTCCCCACACCCTCAGCCTCCACTGCATTAGCCTTTCCCTGCACCCTCAGCCTCCCCTCACGCCATCAGCCTCTCCCTGAATCCTCAACCTCCCCCCACACCACCAGTCTCTCCCCACACCCTCAGCCTCCCGTCCACTATCAGCCTCCCCCACTTCATCAGCCTCTTCCCGCATTCTCAACCTCCCCCGCAGCATGAACCTCTCCCTGCACCCTCAGCAACCCCTTGCAGCATCAGACTCTCCCCGCACCGTCAGCCTCTACCCACACCCTCAGCCTCTCCCATTGCATCAGCCTCTTCCCGCAGCATCAGCCTCTATCTGCACCCTCAGCCTCCCCCTGCAGCATCAGCCTCTCCCTGCACCCTCAGTCTCCCCACGCACCATCAGCCTCTCCCCGCACCTCCAGCATCCCCCGCCACCATCAGCCTCTCCACGCACTCTCAGCCTCCCCCCACACCATCAGCCTCTCCCCGCACTTTCAGCCCTCCCCGCAGCATCAGCCTCTCCCCGAACAGTGTTGCCGCTGGCCGCTCTCAGATTGGCAAGGACCAGTGTGATGTCATGGGGTCAGGTGAAGCGCAGGGTCACATGATCACGCCAGCATCCCGAGAGTGGCCAGCGGTAACACTGTGCGGGGGGACCTGATGATGCGGGGGAAGGCCTGGAGTGCGGCGATCATCATATTAAGAGACCCATAACTTGGGTCTTCCAATATGGCATCCGGCGCACTTCTGGTCGACATGGTGGATTGTGGGATAGTGTTACAAGTGGACAGAAGCGGAAGCCACAAGGCTATTATGTAAGTAGATGCACAGTAAGACTTATTCATGACTATCTAATAATAATTTTGGAATTGTATGTTTATGATGGGAGTCATTTTTTGAGGTATTTATGAAGATTGTGTATAAAGAAAAAAGCTCAAAAATTAAAGAGAAAAGTAGAATTTACACCAGGTAAAAAATTACATATTAAGAGCAAGAGACAGGTATAAAACCTACTATACCAACACATAAATTATTACACTTTCATTACACAGACAAGTCCTTTGTGTCTCTTCCTTATTCTGTTACTGATATAGGAAATACGACAATGATTTCTCATAAATGTTATATTATTTATATTACAACACAATAGTTATTGGAAATGTTAAACAATCTCTTGTAATACATGTTGCTTTATAATCACACGGAGCAGTGATTTTGTGATATCAATCACAGTCTGTGGATGTTATTCATGGTTCAATATTTATCAGATTACAGGATTTACTGTAGAGGACTCCCTATTTAAAAATTCAGAAGCTCATACAGAAATGTACTTTGGGCAGAGACCCTACTTCAGCCTAAATTCTGAACTGCTTGACATAGTTTTCTGTTTTAAAAAGGGTTAAGGTGAAATTGTATTTTGGCTTTAGTTAA
Organism: Allobates femoralis; assembly: GCA_033576535.1. Classification (NCBI taxonomy): domain Eukaryota; kingdom Metazoa; phylum Chordata; class Amphibia; order Anura; family Aromobatidae; genus Allobates; species Allobates femoralis. The sequence goes on from JARQOC010000006.1 coordinate 141,659,613, forward strand.
CTTATTTTCTTTGTCTCTGCTCTATAAACCAAGAAGTAAAAGCAATACGTATGATTTCTTACACACGTTCAGGAAATTGGGTAATATACTACGATAGTTATGGGAATTACAACACCAGCAAATCTGTCTCCTTCTTAAACTGAGAATCCAATCTATAGATGATGATCTGCTCCATGCACTGTGGCTATAGATGATTAGCTGTATGAAAGTCTGCAACTGCTGATAATAAAGGGTTGGGGGTCACCATAATGGTTGAAAGCTATTTTATTAAATAAAAATAACCATAAAAGACACAACCCATTTAAAAAACCTTACATGCGCCTTCTTCTGGTTTGGTTATGAAATATGTAGTGTCTGTTACAGATATTTTCATTTAATAAAATATATTGGGACCATTAGGATGTGTTCACATTAGCGTATATAAAATTGCCCAACTTCTTATCCAGAAAAGTTGGTGACTGGCAAGAGTCTGTCTTGTAATTTTTTTCCTCACCTAGCATCCATATGTCATGAAAGTTCTATGCAGGAGTCCTTTTTTTTGTAGGCAAGAAAAAAGTGCACATTTACATAGAACTCACATGACATAAAGATGCTTGGTGAGAAAAAAAATGCACGACTCTCTCCTGCCTCTCACCAACTTTTCTGGCTGAGAATCTGGGAGATATTATATATGTAGATGTGAATGCACCATGAAGGTACCTTAAAACGCAGCAACTTTTCTAGGAATTTCACTGGCAACTTACTGGTTGCAGTGAAATCATGGAGACATTGTTCCATTTGTACACAGCAACAAGATAGAACAATGTGTCCATGATTTCACTGCAACCAGTAAGTTGCCAGTGAAATTCCTAGAAAAGTTGCCACGTGTAAAGGTACCTTTAGGGTTTGTGCAGATTATCCAGAGACACTGTGTCGTGGGTGCAGTGTCTCCAGATCTGAGGGAAGCATGCAATCTCCGCAGGTGAACGCAGCCACCCTGTGTCCACGATCTGCATTGGGGGCAGCGCAGCTTTTCCCTTCATTCACCTGCTGAGATTGTGGTGCCCTTCCGGGTAAACCGCCACCAGAGGTACTGCACTTCTGCGGTTAGGAAGTGTAGTGACCCTGTTCTCCAGGTGTTGGGATGGTATGGTTGAGTCACAACACACAACACAACACACAGTGACAGGCCCCTGGAACAATGGGTGGACCCTGAGGGAGGGCCCAGGCCACCAAAGGGGGACGGGACAATGTTAGTTTAGTTCAGTTCAGTAGTAGGAGACAGAGGAGTATCATCAATTAACGGAGGAGTGGTAGTCGGGAGGGCAGAGGCAGTGTGGTGCCGACTCCTATAGGGTTGGAGCAATGCCACCCCACTCGCCCAAGGGAGGGAAAGTCTGACAGACAGAGAGAAGAACCCTAAGCTTGCGAACGAAGCATCAACTCCCGTATGCCTGAATCTGACGAGACAGAGGGGTTTGTGGAGGACACGGGGACCAGCCCTGCAGAGAGTGCGGAAGCTTCAAGCCCGAGCCGAAACCGGACGCCTCAGACTTCTAAGAGAAGCTGTGGCCGAACACAAGACACATCTTGGGGAAGGTGGCCGAACTAGAGAGCAGTGCCCGGGAGAGATCCTAATGGTGTCCAGGATACAAAGAAGCACACGTGGCTACCGGTACCTGAGCTCTGTGTAGTGGATGGCATTGAGAGCCTGGGGGGCAGAGCGACAACCCACTTGCCTCACATGAAAGTTACCCCTTATAATGCCGAGAGAGAAGAGACCCACAGAGACTGTAACACGTAGAAGGGAAAGTAAGGGCACCAACTGTAGCTTGGCTGTAAAACCTGGCTCTGGAGAAACAGTAAAGTACCAGAGACTGGTACGCTCTCTGCCAAGGTACAAGCCGGGGGGAAACCACTCTATTGCCCTGGGGAATGCACTTTGCCTGCAAGGAGCGGGACTATCTAAGCTGCCGGTCATCATCCTCAGAGGTTCGGCAGCAGCGGTGGCCGTCTTGGCCGCATACTGCAGGTGGCCTCACGAATACCCCTTTTAACCCGTCAGACATTTCCTAACATCACCTCCTTTATTAAAATGTCACCGCCAGGTTCACGGGACCAGGTCTAGGCCCGTCTGTCCCCATGAAAAGAACCGTGAAGTGAAGACGTGAGAACAACTAGTAACTGCCCGGTACCGAATCTTCCCTGGCCCTGGAGTGGGCGTGTCAAGATTGCTTCTGACTCTGCTGCAATACATTAACATGCAGCGGATATGCGACAGCAAGGTAATCCCCACCGCAGGTGAGGTAGGCTAGGGTCACATTAGCGTTTTTCATTGTGAAATTGGTGAAAAACGCATGCGTTAACGGATCCCTAGGTTCCAATGCAAAAGATGCATTGAAAATGTGCAATGTGTTTGACGCTATGCGTTTTTGCATCAGCAGCAAAAAACGCTGCTAGCAGCGTTTTTGGGTTCTTTTGCAAAAAAGCAAGCGTTTTTTTAACATGGGATCCTATGGGAAATGCATGTGTTTACGTATGGCATATATATATATATAAATATATGTAATTTGGAGACAAAATAGCAACAGAAAAAACACCTAGCATTAACACAGGCTTTCCAAAAACGTCCCTCCAAGTGTGACCCTAGCCATAGGCCACACATGGCAGTCTGTTTTTCTGCCTTTCCAAAACTGATTCTGTTTTTGGAAAATGCTATATTTGCATCCGAAAAACGCTATGCGTTAACGCATGGTACCTATATGCACCATGCGTTAAAGGATGCTTTTCCCATAGGGCCCAATGTTATAAAAACGCTATGCATTTTTTTTACTGCACTCAAAAACACTGTTAGCAGCGGTTTTGGTGCCCATTACAAAATCGCATGGCATTTATTAGTGCACTTTAGACATTTTGCATTGGAGCCTATGGATCCGTTAACTGATCCGTTTTTCACAAAAATCGAAGTTGAAAAACGGATACTTTTAGCGGATCCAGGGCTTATGTGTGACCCTAGCCATAACGCTGCATATAAAATAATCACATGGGCATGGGATCTCTAGAAATCCCATCCACTTTGCTTGTATTGTTGAACGCAGGGCTTATGTGTGAACCTAGCCATAACGCTGCATACAAAATAAGCACATGGGCATGGGATCTCTAGAAATCCCATCCACTTTGCTTGTATTGTTGAACGCAGCGTTTTGGATGCAGCGCTAATACTGATCATGTGCATGCAACCTTAAGGTAGCGTCACATTGGCATATGATTCTTGTGAGTGTAATGCGAGAAAATCTCACATTGCACTTGGCCCCATTTTAGATAATGGTGCAGCTTAGATCTACAATAGGACTGAGGAGAAAATTGCATCATATTGCAGTTGTCAGCGAGACTCAACTTACTCGCACCTATAAAAGTCCATGGATGTTTGTGAAACATCGGATTGCACACAGATGTCATCTGACTGTAGTGCCATATATACAGTGGAGGAGATGGAGAGATTAATCTCTCCTTGTCCTCTGCTGCTGTGGTCTGATCGCAGGATGGGATCACAGTTACACGCTCACAGCAGAACCTGAGCTGAGTGTAATTAGCATATCACATCTGATGCTCTTGCATCGGATGCCATACTCTATTATGACTCCAGCCTTAGGGCATGCTCCCACTTGCATATAGCCAAAGTATAAGATGGATGAAGATCGCATTGCAATGTACAAACTGACCAAGCAAGATATCTTCATGGATTTCTATGAGACATCATACTTGGGTGAGGTGAGCCAACAGCCAGTTTGTTCATTGTGTGCAATCGTCATTCATGTTATATGCTGACTAAATGTAAGTGTGAGCCTATCTCCTTATTACCATAAGTTGCAGAATTGCATGCAGCTATACTGTACATCTTTAGCTGTATTGCCTTAAACAGATTGATTTTTTGACAAATCAATTCTTGGTTTCTTATGGATTACCATACATTGTTTCATAATAAACCACTGGAAGCATTTTCAGTTGTTGTGAATGCATTACAACTTTACCAGGTGCTTATCGGTGGATGCCCTATGTGCACCAGTGTTTACTTCTTTGTTCATAGATTCCTCCAAACCTGGCTGCGTTCTCATTTTGTTCTCTACATATTCATAACAGTAGCATACACACCGGCACCAGGGCCCTCCAGATTGTACGTCACCACACCATTGTCTCCCTCGTCCAAGTCTGTGGCTGACATAGTGATTACAGATGTGCCTTCTGGTTCATTTTCATACACACTAGTGCTGAACTGACTCTTCGTGAACTGAGGTCGGCAGTCATTAACATCCAGCACAGTAATAAGAACCTATTAGAAAGAACAAGAAGCAGGAAGAAAAGTGGGGTTAGTCATGAATCTTTCATATGTGGGATAAAAGTCATAATATTAACCCCTTCATCCGAGGCAATTTTCCATTTTTATTTTCGTTTTATTTTTTTTTTATGTCTTCTTCCAAAAGCTATAACTTTTTTATTTTTCCCGTCCACATAGCTAAATGAGTGATTCTTTCTTGGTTGGTCAGTTGTACTTTTGAATGATAACATTAATCTTTTTCATGTGATACACTGGGAAGCAGGAAAAAAATCCAAGTGCGTTGAAATTGCAAAAAAAAGGCAATTTCACAATGTTTTTTTTTGGGTGTTTTATTTGCCATGTTCACTACACTGTAAAGCTGACCTGGAAATATTATTCAACAGGTCAGTTAAATTACATACATACCGAACATGCATTCTTTTTTTAATTTAAGCGGTAAAAAAACCTCGGAAATTTGTAAAAGAAGAAAAATTGCTTGCGACGACACGTAACACTTATTTTTCAGCTTATGGGGCTACGTTTTTTGCCCTTTGGTCTGATGTTTTTTACTGAAACCATTTTGGAGGAGATGCAATGCTATTATAGACTTATTGCATCTTACTGCAATGTTGCAGCGGTAAAACAAAGGAATTCTGGCATTTCATTTTTTTCTCATTATGCTGGTTACCGATCAGATTACTTTATTCTATATTTTGATACAATAGACTTGTATGTACACAGCAATACCAAATATGTGCATTTTTTTTGTTTTCTTTTTAATGGAATAAAAGTGATTAATTGAGCTTTTTTTTGTCTTTTATTCATATGTTTAAAAACATTTTTTACTGCATTTAATAGTTCTCTTGGAGGACTTCAAGCAATGATCGCTTGTGCTATTCATACCAGTGCTCCAGCACCATTATGTATAGTGAAAACTATGATCTCCTGTGAATGTCAGTTAAACACTGGCTCTCAAGGAAGTATTATAAAGATGGGCATCGTGGTCTTTTGCAGACACTCTGCTGTCATGGCATCCCATTAGCACCCCATTATCATGTCACAGGTGCGTTGATGGGGGGTATGAAAACATGCATCCCCCTGCGGACGCATGTTAAATGTCACTTTCAGATGCTGCTGTCACATCTGGACATAGTGCACATGATGGCGGATTAAATTAGCCATCATCTGCCAGGAAAATACAAGCTTTGTGTCTGAGTCTGCATCAAAGTCAGGAACATGAACTATGACATAAATGTGGGTCATGTATTGGTGAAGGGGATAAAATCACTGCATAATTATAACTAAAGTTATGAATATTGCTACATGTGACCAATGGAGGTTAAACACACACTTAGAGCACTGGAAAAAATATCTAAGATTTGAGACAAAAGACCTTATATTAATATTAGTAATAATAATAATAATAATAATATTTATTCATTTATATATTAATTACATAGCACCTTATTCACATGTGGATGTTTGTTAAACATACACAAGAAATGGACTGTTTTTCAAGCTGTGTGGTGGTCATTTTTCATCCATTTGTGTTACGTATTGTATCCATTTTTCACATATGCTAAAAAATGGAAGGGCTTAATAGGCTTACCAAGTGCCTCAAACCTGATTCATAAAAAATGGACAAAATCCATCATTTTACAAGCCCACTGCATGAGTTTAGCCCACAATTAAACCGAAGTAAAACATGACTAATTTTATCAGATGGACCATCGCTAAAGACAACAAGACATCTGGGTGCAGTTTGTCAAAAAAACGGACAGCATGAAAAAACAAAAATAGTCCGATCGGCGCTGTTAACCCCTTGGATCCCACTGTCAATCACTGACAGCGGGATCCAAGGTGGCCGCGCCGGGAACTCACTGTTCCCCGCCTGCTCCGGAGATCCCGCAATAATATTGCGGGATCTCCGGTGCTCACGTGACAGCCCGGGGTCCTGGCTTGACCCCGGATGCTGTCACTGAGCAGTTCTGGGTTGTGGTTGGCAGGCACTGCCAACCACAACAGGTCCGCGATTCTGGGAGATACAGATGAGCTGTAGCTCATCAGTATCTCCCAGAAGCGATCGGACTGTGCAGCAAGGTGCCTCTTAAAGAGGCAGTGTAAAAATAAGATATAATCAAATAAAGTTTTTAAAAACCTGTAAAAAAAAAAAAATATAAAAGTTCAAATTTCCCCTCAATCACAATAAAAGTATTAAAAAAAAATACACGTTTCGTATCGCCGCGTTCAGAATCGCCTGATCTATCATTGTATTAAATCTATTAATGAAAGCCGTAAACTCCAGAACTGAAAATATGGTCCAAACGCCAAAATTCAATTTTTTTGGTCGCCGCGTTATTGCTATAAAATGCAATAACGGGCGATCAAAACTGCGGATCTCCCCAAAAATGGTATCATTAGAAACGTTAGCTCAAGACGCAAAAAATTAGCCTTCATGCAGCCCCAGATCCCAAAAAATGAGGGTGCTACGGGTCGCAGAACATGGCGCAAAAAGTCAACTTTGTTTTCTTCAAATTTCAGAATTTTTTTTCACCACCTAGATACCAATAAAGGTATACATGTTGGGTGTCTACAAACTGTTACCGACCCGAGGCATCACCCCGTCACGTCGGTTTAACCATATAGTGAACATGGTGACTAAAATACCCAAAAAACAAACATGTTATTGGACTTTTTTTGCAATTTCACTGCATTTAGAATTTCTTTGTAATTTCCCTGTTCATTATACGGTAAAATAAATTATTGCATATGAAAGTACAACTCGTCCCGCAAAAAACAAGCCATCATATGTCTATATTGACGGAAAAATAAAAAAGTTATGGCTCATGGAAGCAGAGGAGCAAAAAATGTAAATGAAAAATTCCAAGGTCATGAAGGGGTTTAGTATGGCACTTGCTGGTGTGTTGCTATAAATATATGAAACGAACCTAGATTAGTTGATATGGTATTTTTATATATATCTTGATTTAGTAATTTAAAGTATATATTTTATACTCATCTTTGATTTGTGATGGGTCAAGTGATCTTTAAAAAAAGGCGGTTGCAGGGGATATTAATTTGTCCTAAGATAAAAAGATCCTACTATTTGTCCTAGCCTGCAGCAAATTTAATTCAGTGGATTTACTATTAAGTAATAGTAGGATCTTTTTATCTTAGGAAATCAAATCAAGATGTATATAAAACTACCATATCAACTAATCTAGGTTTGTTTCATATATTTACAGCAACACACCAGCAAGTGCCATACTTAAAGAAAAAATTCTGTGAAACCCGGAGAATTAAACATCATACAAAGAGACGTTCTATCCAGAGGACCACAAAAGTACAGAGTACTAATTTGAAATGACTCAGACCATACCCCCTTTTTTTTTACGTTTTTATATTTATATACAACTTATAGTATATGTTTGTATTTTTATATATCTATAGCCATTTTAAACCATTGTAATTTATTGAGGAGTGTTATAAGTTAATAAATTTCCTTTTAGTGTATCTACGTTTAGACATTGGTTTCTTAAGGTAAGCCATAATAATTGCGCTGAATCCCAAAATAAGACTAAACATTTCCTTTCAAATATTGGCACTACTCGAAGATTTTTATGACTCAAAATCTTTTTCTAATTTGACTGGGCCTTGACTGGGCCTTTTCTTCAGGTTTCCATGAACAGACATCTTTATGTGGTATCAAAGGTATTACGAGCATTGTATAGAGCCAATTCATATGAGTAGGATTTTAGTCAGATGTATGAGTAAGAGTGATGAGCGAGTACTGTAATATTCGTAATCACTATACTCATAACGAGTACTTTGTAATACTCGTGTATTCGTTCCAAATAGCAAGTACAATGTAAATCAATGGGAAACTCGAGTCATTTTCTGCTGGACCCTACAAAGAGGTCTAGGAGGGCTGTGAAAAGTCAGAGGTGGCTGAAACAGTGCTCCTACTGCATGGGTACAGTAGGCAGACATGCTGTACACTGTCTGTTTACTGATCTGCCATACAGCTGTGACAGAACCTAATGAAGATAGATAAACAGATAGAAGAACAGGCTCCTGCTGCTGCAACCAACCTGCCATCATAAGGTTTTAAGTAAATAAATGATTTTAAAGAATGCGTGGGGCTTCGCAGTATTTTTAAGTCTAGCCCAGTGAAAGCCGACAGCTGGGAGCTCCCACCCATAGCTGCATAATTTTACCTTGGCTGGCAAAAAAAAAATGCGTGGGCTCCACTATAGTAAAGCGCAGGTCTCAGCATTGTCATATTGGTCACTGTTGCCATAGTAACAGCTGTTGCTATAGACACCGCTGAGTGCTGCGCTTTTTTGCTTTTCTATAGTGCAGGTCTCAGTGCTTTCATATATTAAGCGCTGAGATCACAACAGCGGTTACTTTGGCAACGGTGACCTCACTGTTTACTTTACAGGAAGAGAGAAGAGGAACGTGGATGGTTATGAGGGTGGGGAGGGGGTAATAAAGATGGAATCACAAAGTGTCTCGGTGATTTTTTTTTTAAATAAAATAATTTTTCTCTGTGTTGCTTTTTTACTATTTATTTGAAATTCTTAATGGCTGGGTCTAACTTGGCCTGACATTAAGAATCTCAAGGCTTAATAACTGCTGGAAATACAAAGCTGGTGTTAACCCCTTAATTCCCAGCATGCCACCATCACCAGGGTCACTGGAAGAGCCTGGTAAAGCCCCTGAAAATGGCACTATGATAAATGTGCCATTTTCAGCAACAGCTGTGGGCTGCTATTCTTTAGTGTGGGGGGGCCCTAAAACAATGAACCCTTACCCCACTGAGAATACCAGCCCTCAGCTGCCTTGTTTTACCTTGGCTGGCAATTAAAAATAGGGCAGAGCCCACACATTTTTTTGCCAGTCTAGGTACAATTATGCAGCTGAGGGTGGCAGATTGCAGCTGTCAGCTTTCACTGGGTTAGACTTAAAAATACTGCGAAGCCCCATGCAATTTTTGTTATTATTTATTTATTTAACATCCTATGACGGCAGGTTGGTTGCCATACACTAATGTGTATGGCAACCAAGCACAATCACTGTCTAGATTGTGGAAATCCACTCTGTCTGCAACAGCCAATCACAGAGGTGCTCACAGAGTGTGAGCATCTGTGCTTGGCTGTTTGTCTGACAGTGCAGTGAATATTTAAGTAGCTTAATTGGCGGCCCCAGAAGTGATTCAGTGGGAGACTGAGCGGCCAAGGAGCAGCAGCAGGAGACTGGTAAGCCCAATGTACCTATTCTATCTATCTATCTTCACTAGGTTCTGTCACAGCTGTATGGTAGAACAGTATACAGACAGTGTACATCATGTATGTATACTGTTCCATGCAGTTTGAGCATGTCCTCAGCCATTTCTGCCTTATTACAGCCCCCCCAGACCTCATCGCTATTCGGTTCGAGTATCTTTTTTTTCTTTGGTTATACTGCACCTGCCAATCACAGTAATGCCATTATCAAAGTTGGATATGGCATTACTATGACTGCCAAGCAAACCCAGCACGTTTATTGACTGAAAATCAGTCAGGAAACATGTTTGTGAGCTCACTCGAATATCACGAGTAAAATAAAAAAAAACTCGCCAAGTAACGAGCATCGCGAATACCATATTATCCATGCGAGTAGTGAATATTAACGAATATAATCACTCATCACTAATGAGTAACTAATTTTACAAAACAAGGAATAATGATAATCATTTTAGTATGTAGGTTGAAACACAACCATTAACTGAAAAAAAAAATAACAGCTGCGTAGAAAGTTTAACAGAGGGCGAGGAACAGACAAAAATTGGTGAAGTTGTGGAAGACAATATGTCACAGGCCATATATCATGTCAATACTGAATATACAGCAAAAAGACACAAGGTCTTGCATCAACAAGGTCTCTCCCAGGCAAATATTTTAAAGCAGTCTGAGAGTTCAAGCTCTTTTCAAGAGAAAGTGGTTAGCCACATAAACGTATTTAAGTAGATTAAGACATTTCAAGCTTATTTGCCATGTACATCAGAAGAGGTACAGCAGTACTAAGGCTGGCTTCACACTACATATTTGTTCCTGTTCGTTGGATCCTGTTTTTGCAGGATTCAACAAACAGAAATGGACAGAACCAGATTGGCAACTCCAGATGCCATTTCTACGTCCGGTCCGGTATCCGGACACAGAGAGAGCAGCGGGGAGCCAAGCCTGTGACAAGTGGGGTCAGCGCTGTGTAATATCACTTTAGCAGTGTTTCTATATACACTGCTAAAGTGATATTAAATAAAGGGATAGTTAAAAATAAAAAATAATAAATTCTCACCTTTCCGGCGACTCCCGAGTGGCCCACGCTGAATACATCTCCCAGCAGTTCAAGGACCTTGCATGATGTCACCGGGAGGGGCAACCTGATCACATGACCGCATCAAATTGCGCTGATGCAGTCATGTGATTTGGCTTCCCTGCCCCTCCCGGTGACATCATGCAAGGTCCTCGAACTGCCGGGAGATGCATTCTGCGCGGGACACTTGGGGTCGTAGGAAAGATGAGAATTTATAATTTTTTTATTTTTATCCATCCCTTTATTTAATATCACTTTAGCAGTGTATATAGATACACTGCTAAAGTGATATTACACAGATTTACTATGGGTACAGAACAGTGCTCCTGTTCTGCGCATGCTCTGTTCCCTGGAAACAGATCTGGAAATCGATTCTGTTGTTTCCCAAATCCGGCTCCATAGGCCCCCATGTTGTGTGTGCCGGACCAGACAGGATTCATTTCTGTCCTGTTTTGTCACCGGAGCCCAAAAATGATGCAGGCATCGTTTTTGGGACTGGTGAAAAAGAGGACAGAAACGAATCCTGCACTGGATTCACAAAACCGGATGGCCAAATAGGACCAATCCGGCACCATAGGGATGTATGGGAGGCAAAAATGATCCTGTTCTCTTTGATTCAAAAACTAACAGAACAGGATGGTAAAATATGTAGTGTGAAGCCAGCCTAACATATTAGAGCTGGCACAATCAGTGTCACACACCTACATCATCTACTGTTTGCTGAGGTCTGGCTAGAATGTGGTCTTCAGGCAAGAATTGCAGCCAAAAAACCATACTTTTGGGATGGAAACAAGATAAAGCAACTCAACTATGCATGAGAACAAAGGAACTTGGGTGTAGAAAATAGAATTAGGTTCTCTAAACTTTGAAGTTTATAATTAAATTATTTCATTGAAACAGAAGATAGTTTGTTCACCAAAGAGCTGGAAAGCGATACTATAATGAGTGTCAGTACACAACAGTAAAACATAGTCGGTAGCGAGAGGCTTTAGTCAGAATTAATGATGTCCTCAATGTTAAAAATACAGGTAGGTATCGATACACAATACCATCAAGAAGGTGTTTGATTGGCTCCAAACTTATTCTGCAGCTGGAGAGCGACCCCGACTGTAGAGACAATGTCAGGAATTTTTTTTATATATATATATATATATATATATATATATATATATATATATATATATATATATTTATCTGTATCTATCTATGGGGTTTGTCTTAATCCCATTTTAGAAAAAATAAGGTGGAATTCTTGAATTCAATACAGAAAAGTTGTATGACTAATGTCATTGAATGCATCAGAGCTGTTTAGGGTTTTTTGTCCTCAGCTCTTTTGGGTCTGACTAAAATTCATAACACACCACACAATCACAACATGTATGTACTGTGACCATGGGGCTGGTGGCCACACCCCCTGTCACGTTCCTGCCATGCCCCCTGCCCATACAGAAGTGTGAGGGGTGAGAATGTAAGATGATCCTGGAGCCCCCAGGATCCATGCCCCTGACACACCTCCTGCTCTCTGCTGCTGCATCACTGAATCCTCTCTGTCTCCCAAGGGAGGAGTGAGAGCTGAGGAGCAGATATGATTTTATAGATTTATAAGCGATCTACAGGTTCTAGAACTGTGATGGACAGCTCAACTTCATCATGTAGGAATTCAGGGAAAGCACAACAAAGTTTTCTCTCCCCAGAGTTTCCCTTTAAAGAGACTAAGATTTTATTTGTATGAGTCTACATCCACAGAAAATCTGTAGTTAGTTCTCCAAGATGTTTGGAACAACTATCCTGCTGAGTTTCTTCAAAGACAATGTGCAAGTATACCTAGAAAAACTGATGCTGTTTTGAAAACCAGAGATGGTCAGACCAAATATTGATTTGATTTTGACTACTTCTTTGTTCATCAACCTTCATTTATTTAAAAAAAAAATCCAAACTACAAACTTCTATTTTTTAAAGCATTCTTACATTACAGCCTTTTTTCCACACCTGCCTAAAATGCTGGCAGAGTAGTATACATCTCAAGGTATGTACGTATCATAAACTCCTAACTGACAGAATTTTCTAAATTATCAAAATTATTTGATCATATCATGTATGTGAAATTACCTGCACAGAGTTCTCACGGCGGTTGCTTGCAATATCCCCAGGATTGTCTCTGGCGATGGCAGTGAGGGTATAATGGTCCTTCTTTTCTCTGTCCAGTGGAGATAGGATGTATATATCCCCCTGTTTTACAAAATGATTTAATGTTAATAGTCATCTAAACCATATTCATAAATTATAGAAAACATATTCAAAAGGGACAGAGTAATTTACTGTTTTTGTTTGGATTTTATAGCAGATGTTCAGCTTGAATCTCTTGGCCTCCGATGTAAACGTCTTACCGAGGTCCCACATTCTAACAATGTAGCTAATACTTTCAAATACCATCTAACATTAGGACATAATTCTATCATCTACTTAAAAAGCTCTTTGTTATGTTACAATAGTAGGCCAATGTTTTTGGGTTTTGTTGTGATGATTATCCCCCAAAAATATCTATAACTGCAGGATAAACTTATACATTCTTCATTTGGGACAAGTCTTATATATAAAATGAAGTATTGAGCCCTTTGTGATTCAATTTAAGTGTTTGAAAAAAATTCTGAACTTTGCAAAAAAAAAAAAAAAAATAATGGTTGGTTGATGTCACCATTTTCTAGGACCCAGAAATTTTTTATTAATTTTAAACTCTATGGTTTTTTTTTCTGCATGCCAATTTTCTTTTTAATAATGCCATTTGATCAATTTTTCTTAAATTATTTGTAGGCGACAAAAACGGTCATTTTGAGGCTTCAATATTTTTCTTTATGATGTTTGGGTTAAACAGTTTTAGATTTCTGTAGCTTGTACAATACTGAATATGTTTAGTTTTAGTTTATTTTTTAACTGAGAGAAAAAAGGGGGGGGTGATTAAAATTTTTGGCTTCTATTTTTTTTAATTGCATATTAGATATTATGGACTCTAAGGAAGGTCAGCCCATGGATGTACTTCACAGGAGTACAGGAGTATCAACATGGAAATAATGGGGCCCTTCAGCAGGCACTTGGCTGCTATGACAAGCCGTTGTCAAAGTGCGATCACATCTGATGCCCCTTCCACATACCCAGACAAATTCCATAACATATACATCCATCATGGAGTGTGACAGATTTAAACAACTGTTACAAAAGGACTTTTATTGTCCCTCTTCATAAAAAAGAAAAATATTGGAATCTGAGAGTCCTCAGTGGTTGATATCTTTTAATGGCTAATTGAAAAGATGGTAAATGTAGCAAGCTTTCGGGACACTATGGCCCCAGTGACCCAAAAGCTTGCTATGTTTACCATCTTTTCAGTTAGCCATTAAAAGGTATCAACCACTGAGGACTCTCAGATTCCAATATTTTTCTATCTACTGGCTAACACTGTACAAACAGTTTTTACCTTATAAATAATAATCAATTTTAGAGACAATAGTTGCAGTATTGCAGCTTTGGTTTCCTAGGATGTAAACCCAGTAACAAAGTAATATTTGATGGCCATAAGCTGTCACAGTCTGAAGTGAAAAATATCCCAACATTAAATACCAAGTATTTTTTTCCTACAGTTTTTAATTAGTTCCTCCTTACAGGACCATTTTTCATTTTTATCACTTCTGTTGGACAAAATGCCGCAATGCCCGCGCTGCCATCAAGAACCACCAGAACAATGGATCATCTGGTTGCAAAGGTCTTTAGTCTTCCGACACGTTTCGGAACTATAACCCAACTCCTTCCGCAGGGAACATTGATGTTCCCTGAGGAAGGAGCTGGGTTATAGCTCCGAAACGCATCGGAAGGTGAAAGACCTTTGCACCCAGATGATCCATTGTTCTGGTGGTTCTTGTCGGCAGCGCGGGCATTGCGGCATTTTGTCCAACAGAAGTGATCTTCTCTCCACGGTTACCCGTGAAAGTGCAGCCCTGCAGCAGCTGTCTTACAGGCGATCAAACCGGTTGTGGGTAACACAACCGCACCAGGTGAGCAGTTCACACTTATTATCCACCTCATCTCTTTATTTTAGAGATAAGACCCTATTGCGCATTATCTCATATCTACAGATTTTTCACTTTTGCACTTTTATTTTTTCCTCCCCTTTTTTCACGAGCCATAACTTTTTTATTTTTTCATCAACATATATGTATGATGGCCTTCTTTTTTTGTGGGATCGGATGTACTCTTGAATGACAACATTGTGTTTCCCCCATTCAGTAGTATTATGGTGCGGTATATCAACATTGTATACTTTTTTATTTATAGGGAAGCTATTAGCAGGATTTAGTATTATAAAATAAAGCCAATGGCCATAATGTCGCTGTGATGCTGATTGAATGCATATCTACAGTAAAAGAATCTTTGGTTGTGCTATAATCTACATCTAAACTTTCCTTTTTGCATTGATTGTGCATGGAAGGTGGGACTCGGGGTAGGGTTGTCTTCTGTTCCTTTCCTCTGCTGGCCTCCCCTTATTTAAATTCATCACTGGCACTACCATTATTGTGGTGGGCTGCGCATGCGCAGTGCAATACTGTGAGGGTATTCATGTCTTCAATGAAATTGACCCAGAAGAAGCACATGTGTAGACAGTCTATGGAATAATTGTGTTTCTCAGTTGAGAGTAGATCAGGAAAAGACAGAAAAAAGGAGATACAAACTCCCACCCAGAATTAGGCTAGGGTCACATTAGCGTCAGCCCTTAGGCTGATGGACCCGTTAAAGACGTAGCATTTGGCAGCCTGAGCGCATAGCGTTAACGTGCTGTACCGCTGCACTCAGGCTGCCTATACAATCCTTATGGGTACCTCTCTCACAGCGCAGCCAGCCGCTTGACATAAAATGGCCAGATATGCGCTTTTGATGAGTGCACAGGAAATGCAGTCTGCAGTGGTCTGCATTATCCTCTAATCATGCATTCATGATTTTCAATATCTGTGTGGAAGTAATAACTTGCTGATATGACAATTTTATTATGCAACGTGCAATCTGATATATTACCTACAAGAAACTATTTTGTTATTCTAAAAGAATATCTGAATGAATCCTGAAACAATGCATTTCAGCTGAATATAAAATGGATTTCCATTTTGCGAGATGTATGACCTACCTTTCTGTAAATGGAATATCCTACTATGTATAAAGGTTATTTGTAAAGTTTCAGAAAAATAAGGATTCACTATACGAGTGAAAAGACAACTACGGTAAGTACCGCATACAGATAATAATAATTGTAATGCTTTACTTTTGTGACAATCTATCCAATAAAATATTCACATGTACAGATTTTCCTGCTGTATATTGTGTAATGTGGAAAACTAATAGATATATGCAAATAGAAATTGGCTTTTGTAAAAGTCAAGGTTTTATGTCATAATTTTTCCTCCCATGTATAAAAGCCTTCAGCGAGCTCTATATGCTTTGTAGTGAGTGATGCTACAAACATCCTTGGTTTTACGCTTTACATGATCATTAGGGACCTTGGGACAGAATAGTATGTGGTATTGTATATATGGAGGATAATGTAGAAGCTTCAAGGAGGATAGTATAGAATTTTTTGGGTAACATGGAGTGATGGGAAATTAAAACCAAAGATTCAGACAATGGTAAATAATGCCCTAGAGAATTACATCATAGGAAAAGATTGTATTGCATGAACAAGTGTACCATCATATATCTCCCGGATTATCAAAACTAACCAATGAATGTTTTACATTTAAAGAACAGAGGCAAACTAATTATTCATTGGTGCCCTATACAGTAAGTGTATAGTGTAAACATCTATACCAAACAAGCATTGAGCTAATGAGATGCTTCCCATGATAATATCATCTGGTTAGGAAGCATCTAGCAGAAGAAACCCACCATCCTCATGCTCTGTCATCAACATGTAATAATAATGCAGTTCCAATATATTGAATACATTTTTGTGATTTTCACATATTCTAAACCAGGCATTTTGTTATGGTATGTAGTTACACAGTGCAGTAGAAAAAAACACATATAGGTCAACAGAGGGATGGGTAAGAGAGGGGATAAAGCTAAACGATAACACACAAACAAGATTGCCATAGTAGAGGAAATTTATATATGTAGTTGAGGGTAGAACATGACCAGCTCTATCCTTACCTATCCTCACCCATTCCTTGTAGATTTTGAGCCATCATGGGCAGGGTCCTCTCTTTTCACCTATTGTATCCTCACCCATCCCTTGTAGACTTTGAGCCCTTGTGGGCAGGGTCCTCTCTCATCCTGTACCTGTCTGTACCTTGTATATTTGAAAATTATTGTACTTGTCTATGTACACTCCTTTTCACACATATAGCTCCATGGAATAAATGGTGCTATAAAAATTAATAATAATATATTTATGTAAGTTTTTTAATTATTTCATTTTAAAGCATATTAACCTTGTTGAAACCGTTGATAGTTCCTGCTATGACCCGCACCTGAGGTAGAAAGAAAGTGGTATACAGTGGTTTGTGCAGCACTTCCAGTCCAATTTGAATCTACGGTAATTCAAAATTACTTTGAATTAAACTCAAATTGGACTGGAAGTGCTCCTCAGACCGCTATATACTGCTTTCTTTCTACTATACATCTCCCCTTGTGAAAGAGCGGTAGAATCAGCTCGGATTAATTATCTCTGGCTTGAGGACCTGCAGTGATGCGATTGATCACATGCCCCCATGCACCACGTGAACAGATCACCTGACCAGACCTCAGGACCAGGAAGTAATTGAGCACAGCGACGGAGGCCGGAGCTGCCAACATCTCCTCAACTCAACGCTAAAACGGGAGTTGTGCAGGGGTGCACAACCCTTTGAGGTGAGTGGGCACTACACTTCTGTATTGTACACCCACAAGACCAGCAGGTTTAACCTATGGGCACCTCCTGTTTCTCTTTCTTTTACATACAACTTGTGAGGTAAGCTATTACAAATATTATTAGTTCTCATGGTAAAGAAGCCTTGTGGAGGTTTAACCTTTTTTTTTCCACACAGAGGGAGTGTACTCTTGTCTTTTGAGGTGTTTTTCAATATGACAGTATTTCATTTGTATAATTGTACAAGTTAATCATGTCCCACTGTAAATGTCTCTTCCCAAGACAATAATAATAATAATCATAATAATAATCTTTATTTATATAGCACCGACATTTTCCATACCACTCAACAATTCAGGGGTTCATATACAAACAGTGATAAGTAGCAGTTAAAAAATAAATAAATAATAGATGTAATTTATTCCTCATAACTAAGATCCTCCATGCCCCATATCAGTTTTGGGAATCTTCTTATACCTTTTCTAACCCCAGGGCATCCATTCTGTGAACTGGTGCCAAGAACTGAACGGATATTCCAGACGAGGTTGCACTAATGCTTTATACAGTGGAAGTATTGCGCCTGCCTTGCAAGTTCTTGCCTCTTTTAAATACATGAAAATATATAAGAAGCTGCTGATTGACATGCCATACTGTTATTTAGTGATCTACAAGTACACCTAGATCTTTTTTTCAAGTGACTCTCCTAGTTTTAATCCCCCTATAATATACGATTTCCGCATGACATTATTACCCAGATGCATAACTTTACATTTATCCACATTGAACCTCATCTGCCAAACAGATAACTAATAACATCCACTGAACGAGTGACACATTATAAGTGTCTTCTCCCTGTTGTTGCCTGTGTTGGACACTATTCTGGGTTCAGCCATCTTATAATGTTCTTTCTTTATTACAATATAACACTTCAAAGGGTTAAGAATACAGAAATAGATCATCTTTTAGACGTAACATTCTTTATAAAGGCTAAGATAAAGAAACCCAATGCCTCATCTTCATCATTCATGATATATCCTAAGAGCTCTTTTTATAACCCAGATATGTAGAGATTAGTCATATGTTCTCTCTGTCTTTTCGATATGTCTTGGCAATTCTGTTGAAAACATTTACAAGTACACTTATATGAAGATGTTATAAACTAATATGCAGCCAATAATTGCCATATATTAGTCATTTGAGAAATGTACAGTAAATGTACTAATGGCTAATCTCTGCTGGAGACCTCATCATAATTGAAAAACATGAATGTTATATTTATATAAGTGCGAGATTATCCAAAATCCAAGCACTCATCTGTCCACCACCATACAATTAAGAGATGAGTATTCCTCCTAATTTATGAATATACCGCAAGCACTTCTCCTTCATTTGTACTTACATGTAGCAGGCTGACACATATCTGCAGATACATGATAATTTATGTCCAAGGACTAGCATACCAACTCAAGAGTACACCAGATAGGGCAACAAAAATTGTGTAGAAAGCCCCGCACTACTATATGAACCTGATACGTGCTAACCTTATGTCTGTAAGGGGAGGCTACTTCACTATACTGCCGGGGTGCAATCCCGTTTAACAGAAGACTTTAATAATCTCAAGAAGAGAAGATAGGATGTACTCACTGATGGTGGTCTTTGGAAGAACTTTATTTATGACAAGCACACAGGTGACATGCAGGTGGCTTCAAAGACCACCAATGGTGAGTGTATCCTATCTTCTCTTCCTGTGATTAGTACACCTGATAGGGCCGTATTTACCAGTAGGCAGGGGAGGTCTAGTGCATAGATGGCAGGTCACAGGGAACGGTTCAGGGTCAAGATAAAAAATAACAAATTATTGCATAACATTTAGAGTTATTGCACTTACAAACCTCAACTGGTCAACAAAGCTTTTACCAAACTAAAAGGTTTTTTTTTGTTAAATAATAATGGAAAAACATTTTAGAAATTATAAAGTAGATGTGTTCTAAAACCTAAGCATTTCTAAGGACTTGACTCGCAGGTCACTCTCCATTGAAATGAATGACAGTAATGGACATTGGCAACTGGTCTAAAATAAAACACTTACTTGGGAACTTTTATTTAGAACTTTAAACATGATACACAATATAAGAGAAACAAAGATACAACAAGCAACAAATGGAAGTTTTGTTGGCTATATTAATTAATGTGTTGAACGTTTGCAATTTGCTTAGTACATATTATCCCATGGAGGGCATGTTGCAGAATCAGCATTTGTCTAGTTGGTGTTTACTACATCTGTAGATCCTTGTAAACATTTTGACATCAATGTAAGTATGTAAAGCAATTACCGTTGTAGGATTTATGCCAAACTTTCCCTCTCCATCAACAAGGCTGTACTGAATAAGAGCAAAGCGCCCGGAGTCTGCATCTGTTGCCTTAATCTGAAGAACTGTTGAACCAAGCTGAATGTCCTCGAATACTGGTTTCTAGAAAGAGAAGATAATTAATAAATGTCGTAGAAGGCAGACATTCTCATCAATGCTGAAATAGAAGAAAACATTTCAACTGTGGATAAATTGTGTTATGTGTAATGAGTAGCAACCTTAGTCTCCCCCTATAGATTTGTCATAATAGCCGTTTTGCATTTTTAAGAAAAAAAACAGTGAACCCATGCATTGAAAATAAGAAATTTCCAGATATCAGTCTGCATACGTAGGGATAGAACATTCAAAAGTGCTTAGGATAAAAGGGATGTGCATCTTATTTCGTGTGGTGTTATCTGAAGAAGGGGCTAGACCCTGAAATGCGTAATAAACCACCATTTGTATTTTTAACAACCTGAATCATTGGATTCCTTGGAGCGGGAGCGCAGTTCTTAATCCCTTTTCTCTTAAACACTTTTGAATGTTCAACCCGCAAGAGGACTGCTGCAGACCGTATAGCTTGACATCTACAGTTGTCACAGGTTTATGAGGGGCTTGTGACGTCTCAACAACTTGCTGCAGTCACATAATCTTACGGATAAACACTATTGTGCGCCATTTCCTTTTTAGTGCTTTATTCCTAAGTAGGGATATAGACACGTTTAATGATGAAAAGATTATTACTATTATTTACAGTTGTTAACATCCTATTAGTCATACATTTAGGATCTTCTTTTAGGCTTCGTTCAGACGTGGTGTAATTGCCGCTTATTCCTGCTTTTACACGGCGCTTTTGAGTGCTCGCGTGAAAGCGGTGCTAAAGAAAGTTGGAAACGCCTTCAAGCAAAAGCTGTGGCTTTTGCTGAAAAGCATGCAGATGTCGCGTTTTGCCATGTATTTTTGCGCGCATACTTTCACTGCAAAAGTGCACGCGCAAAAAGAATTGACATGTCAATTCTTTGCGCTTTTTTCGCCATGCTTTTCCCATAGGCTACATGTTAAAATGGCCTCGGGAAAAGCGCGTCGGAATAAGCACGGAATTGGCATGCAGTCGCGCTTTTTGCGCGGAAAGCGCCGAGTGTGAACGTAGCCTAGCTTTATACAATAGATCTCCATCGGGCGGGATGATCTGGTTTTGACCACACCCAACGCCTATATAAATATGGTTACTACTAATATATTAATTTTGCAACATAGTAATATTAATATAATGTAGAAATAAAAAAAGCATTTTAAAGGCTTACCATTATACTTGTACACAGTGCACCTTATTGTATCACCTTCACCGTTTTAATGAAATTACTTTTACTAATCACTTAACTCTAGTGCAGCTTTATGATACTATTAAGGGGTTTAGACAACTACTTACTGTATTTGTTTTTTATAAGTTGCATGCTAGTTCTCATAGAACTTATTAAGTAGATGCCCATTCACATGCACTTTTCTTTCATTCTAGTATTAATTCTCTCACAAATCCACTGTTACTACTTAAATATTTTGTCCTACACTACCGGTAATTATACTTATCATTGTCCATATCACTCATTATTGTACCGTATATACTCGTGTATAAGCCGACCCGTGTATAAGCCGACCCCCCTACTTTTGCCCCCAAAACCTGGGAAAACCTATTGACTCGTGTATAAGCCGAGGGTGGACCCCAGCACAGGTATACAGCCCCCAGCAGTGTGGTATACAGCAGCCCCAGAGGTATATACAGCAGCCCCAGTGGTAGTATACAGCAGCAGCCCCAGTGGTATATACAGCAGCAGCCCCAGTGGTTAGTATACAGCAGCCCCAGAGGTGTATACAGCAGCCCCAGTGGTAGTATACAGCAGCCCCAGAGGTATATACAGCCCCAGTGGTAGTATACAGCAGCCCCAGTGGTAGTATACAGCAGCCCCAGTGGTACTATACAGCAGCCCCAGTGGTACTATACAGCAGCCCCAGTGGTACTATACAGCAGCCCCAGTGGTACTATACAGCAGCCCCAGTGGTAGTATACAGCAGCCCCAGTGGTACTATACAGCAGCCCCAGTGGTACTATACAGCAGCCCCAGTGGTAGTATACAGCAGCCCCAGTGGTAGTATACAGCAGCCCCAGTGGTAGTATACAGCAGCCCCAGTGGTAGTATACAGCAGCCCCAGTGGTAGTATACAGCAGCCCCAGTGGTAGTATACAGCAGCCCCAGTGGTACTATACAGCAGCCCCAGTGGTAGTATACAGCAGCCCCAGAGGTATATACAGCCCCAGTGGTAGTATAAAGCAGCCCCAGTGGTAGTATACAGCAGCCCCAGTGGTAGTATACAGCAGCCCCAGTGGTACTATACAGCAGCCCCAGTGGTACTATACAGCAGCCCCAGTGGTAGTATACAGCAGCCCCAGTGGTAGTATACAGCAGCCCCAGTGGTAGTATACAGCAGCCCCAGTGGTACTATACAGCAGCCCCAGTGGTACTATACAGCAGCCCCAGTGGTAGTATACAGCAGCCCCAGAGGTATATACAGCCCCAGTGGTAGTATAAAGCAGCCCCAGTGGTAGTATACAGCAGCCCCAGTGGTAGTATACAGCAGCCCCAGTGGTAGTATACAGCAGCCCCAGTGGTAGTATACAGCAGCCCCAGTGGTAGTATACAGCAGCAGCAGCCCCAGGGGTGTATACACCAGCAGCCCCAGGGCTGTATACACCAGCAGCCCCAGGGCTGTATACAGCAGCAGCCCCAGGGCTGTATACAGCAGCAGCCCCAGGGCTGTATACACCAGCAGCCCCAGGGGTGTATACAGCAGCAGCCCCAGGGCTGTATACACCAGCAGCCCCAGGGCTGTATACAGTAGCAGCAGCCCCAGGGCTGTATACACCAGCAGCCCCAGGGCTGTATACACCAGCAGCCCCAGGGCTGTATACAGTAGCAGCAGCCCCAGGGCTGTATACACCAGCAGCCCCAGGGCTGTATACACCAGCAGCCCCAGGGCTGTATACAGTAGCAGCAGCCCCAGGGCTGTATACAGCAGCAGCCCCAGGGCTGTATACACCAGCAGCCCCAGGGCTGTATACAGCTGCAGCCCGGAGGTATACAGGCCCCCCCATCAAGCTTGCGCGGCAGCCTGTAAAGGAAAATCATACTTATCGCTGACCCGCGCTGTCCCGCTGCTTGCCGACACACGATCCCCGGGCTTCAATCCGCGTCTTCCGGCTTCCGGGTTCCTGTGGTCGCGCGCAATGACGTCATTGCCCGCGACCACAGAAGACGCGGATTGAAGCCCGGGATCGTGATGACAGCGGCGGGACAGCGCGGGACAGCGATAAGTATGATTTTCCTTTACAGGCTGCCGCGCAAGGGGGGGGGGGGCCTGGAGCTTGATGGGGGGTGGCCTGTATACCTCCGGGGCTGCTGCTGTATATATACGGATTACAGTATATACTCGCATATAAGCCGAGGGGGGACTTTTCAGCCCAAATTTTGGGCTGAAAAACTCGGCTTATATGCGAGTATATACGGTATATATTTGCCTAGGACAACACTTTATATTTATTTAACTTTTATCATTTTTAAAATTGCCATATGCACTAAACCTCATATAATTCAACTATATACATTATTTACTATGATAACGGGATACTTAATCTCCCTCACCTTATACTTTATACTTCAACACTCACAAGTTTATCATATTTTTTTTATTTATTCTTAAATCATATGTAAGCATGTGATGTTCACTTTAGGTGCTATTTTTTATTATTCGCTATTAATATCATTTTTTAATATTAATATATTTAGTCTGTATTTATTTAGTTATTTATTTATTATCCCATATATTTATGTTTATGGTATATATTACTGTATTATCTCCTATTATTAGTTGGTCGTATATAATATTCTAATTTTCTGAGATATGACCTTTGGGTTTTCAATAACTGAAAGCCATAATCATCAACATTAACAGAAATAAACACTTGAAATAGATCACTCTGTTTGTAATGACTCTATATAATATATGTGTTGATCTGGTATACACCTCCATTGCACTGGAGGCACTTATTGTAATAAATTTTATTCTATTTATTTTTTTGGGTTTAAAAAAGACAATTGTACTTCTAATTTAAATTAAACCATACATGTTACCTTTTTCCAGAATAGTCTATCCTATGGGGACACTTTTGCCAATTAAAGCAATTATTAAAAAATGTCTGCGCTGCTGCGAACAGATGGAGTCTCTTGCTGACATCAAGCCCTAAAATGGTAATGTCAGGCCTCTATGAGAGGTAAGTAAATAATTAAAAACAGAGAGAAAAATCCTTTATTTGAAATAAAACACAAACACACACTATTCTCTTCTACCCATTATTAATCCCAAACATACCCTTCGACGGTAATCCACAGCACGATGTCCCTCAAAGAAGCTCTGCAGCCCTGCTACATTGCGATGAGCAGAGACATTAGGCTGCGGTTCCACGCATGGGCTTCACCTGACACCACCCTCTGGAGAGGAGAATGTAGCTGCATGCATTTCTATGGACATGCATGCTCCTGTCTGGGGATACCTCATTTGTCAATGCACCAGGGCAGCGGGAAAGTGTATCTAAGGGAGGGGCCAGTTCTGGGGAAGCTGCAACCTTCTATTATTAGACTGAGAAGGGGCCTTCCCACCCTGAGAATACCAGACCCCAGTTGGCGGCTTTACCTTTGCTGGTCTTCCAAAATGGGGTGACCCTATGCAGTTTTTCTATAAAGGGTAAAACACCCTTTAGTGAGAGGTGTGACATTATATAGGCATTTTCCGGAGCGCAAGTGCGAACGGAAATAAGTGTGTGACTTGTGATTCAGTGAGGAGGTATTTGGGAAGGCTGAAACAAATTCCTGTGTGAATTGCTGTGAGTTGTTGAATTGTGAATTGCTGAGTGCTTTTTTACCTTTATTGGGCTTTCTTAACTTTTTTTTCTCTTACAAGTTTACAGTGTCTCATTTTACTACCTGTAAGTTAAGGGTTAACAATTGCACTTAAATCCTGTGGTGTAGCTATACTCACAAGGGGTTAATTAAGGGTGGTGGTTCATAATTAAAGGTTTATAAGAAGCAGCTGGTTGGAGCTTCCAGTCCTTTGGAAGTTCACTGAGCTGTAGGTTGGATTTCTGCTGAAAAAAAAAAAAACCTCTTTAAATCTTCTTTAGCGAGTGTGACACGAGCTGAGTGTGATCGGAGCGTAAGTGCGAACGCAAGTAAGTGTGTGACTTGTGATTCAGTGACTTTGGATTCAGGGAGTTTGGAAGGGAGGACTTACTGAATTACTGGTAGTATTTTATTAATACTTTGCATTTCTTTTTACTTATCATCTGTCTGGTACCATCCCCATTAGGAAATGAGCTCCATAATTGACAATGCCATCCAGTGTACAGTACATCTTGCCACATGTATGCAATTCTTGAACAGCCAGTTGAGGGTGCATACTGCCGTGTGAGATGTGAGCACACTGTGTATTTGGAAGCCCAGATACTGAATTTAAATCAACAGCTGGCGACACTGAGATCCATAGACAATATGGAAAGGAGTCTGCTATTCACTGAACAGTTGCTCCATGGGATAGATGTGGGGGAGGATGGTAGCATGGAGCTGCAGGATAGTGAGGCATCTAGCTGGGTGACAGTTAGAAGGCGGGGTAGAGGAAAGAGTGCCAGGGAGGCTAGCCCTGATATGGCACACCCAAATAAATTTGCTAACTTGACAGATGAGTGGGGTGTCAGTACAGGGATAGCACTGCTGCAGCAAGACATGACCTCTGAAAGCCAGAGCAGTGTCTGCTCCAGTAAGGGGGAAAACAGGAGAGCAGGGCAGGCCAGACAGGTGCTGGTAGTGGGGGACTCAATTATTAGGGGAACAGATAGGGCAATCTGTTACAAAGACAGTGATCGTTGTACAGTGTGCTACCTACATGGTGTTCGAGTCCAGCACATGGCTGATTGGGTTGACAGATTACTGGGAGGGGCTGGTGAGGACCCAGCGGTCATGGTGCATATTGGCACAAATGACCAAGTTAGAGGTAGGTGGAAGGTCCTGAAAGATGATTTCAGGGAATTAGGCTGCAAGCTGAAGGCAAGGACCTCCAAGGTAGTATTCTCTGAAATACTGCCTGTCCAACGTGCCACACCAGAGAGACAACGGGAGACTAGGGAGATAAATAAGTGGCTCAGCAATTGGTGTAGGAAGGAGGGGTTTGGGTTCTTGGAGAACTGGGCCGACTTCTTTGTTGGCTACAGGTTCTATGCTAGGGATGGGCTGCACCTGTCCTGGGGGAGAAAATGGTAAGAAGGTTGGATGAGTGTTTTATCTAGGGATTGGGGGGAAGGGTATTCATTGTACAGGAGGGGAAGATAGTGTAAATAGTAACTGGGCACAAATAATTAAATTGGGGGTGGCATGGGGGGTAGGGTTAGAACAGTCAATATAGTACGAAGAAATAGAGATAAAAAGAGATGCATAAAGTGCATGTACACTAATGCCAGAAGCCTCACCAACAAAATGGAGGA
This sequence comes from Allobates femoralis, assembly GCA_033576535.1. Classification (NCBI taxonomy): domain Eukaryota; kingdom Metazoa; phylum Chordata; class Amphibia; order Anura; family Aromobatidae; genus Allobates; species Allobates femoralis. The sequence goes on from JARQOC010000006.1 coordinate 141,686,078, forward strand.
ATTAGAATTAATTTTGTTGGAAAATAATTATGACATGGTGGGGATATCGGAGACATGACTGGACAAGAGCCATGACTGGGCTGTTAATTTACAGGGCTATAGTCTGTTCAGAAATGACTGTACAAATAAGCGAGGGGGAGGTGTGTGTTTATATGTGAAATCATCCTTAAAACCCATCCTGCGTGATAATATATGTGAATCTAATGAAAATGTAGAGTCCCTGTGAATGGAGATAAGGGGAGGGGAAAAATAATAAATTACTGATAGGGGTTTGTTATAAGTCTCCAACAATAATGGAAGTGGAGGAGAATATCCTCATAAAGCAATAGATGAAGCAGCGACTCAGGGAGAAGTCATTATTATGGGGGACTTCAACTACCCTGAAATTCATTGGGAACAGAAACCTGCAGTTCCAGCAAAGGTAATAGGTTTTTGACAATTATTTATAGAAAGTTACCCTTTACAACTGGATCAGGACCCAGCAAGAATGGGGGCACTGTTAGACCTAATATTTACCAGGCTGGACCGCATATCAAATATACAGGTTGGAGGTCACTTGGGTAATAGTGATCACAAAATAATAAGTTTTCAAGTTTTCCTTTAATAAGATGTGTAGTAGAGGGGCTACAAGGACACTAAAGTCAGGTAGGCAGATTTCCAACGGTTGAGAAATTATCTTAGTGCAATAAACTGGGACGATTTATTAGCATCTTGAATAGGACCTGTGCACAATACATACCCTTTGCGAATAAACATGCTAGAGATAGGAGGAAACCACTATGGCTAAATAAGGCTGTAAGGGGCGCAATAAGTGACAAAAAGAAAGCAATTAGGCAGTGATGAGGCATTATATAAATACAGAAAATTAAATAACATCTGTAAAAAGCAAATCAAGGCAGCAAAGATTGGGACATAGAGACTCATTGCCAGAGAAAGTAAAAAAAAATTTTTAATTACATAAATAGTAAGAAACTAAAAAATTATTGTGTTAACCCCTTAAAAATAGTCTGGGTGAAATGGTGGATGAGGATGAGGAAAAAGCCAATATGCTAAATGACTGTTTTACAACATTTACACAAGAAAATCCCATGACAGACAACATGATCAGAAAAAAACTTTCATTAAATGTAACCTGCTTAACCCAACAGGAAGTACGGCACCGTCTAAAAATCACTAAAGTTGACAAATCGGATGGGATACACCCCAGAGTACTGCAGGAATTAAGTACCATCATAGATAAACCATTATTTTTAATCTTTAAAGATTCCATAAAAACAGGGTCTGTACCACAGGACTGGCGTATAGCAAATGTGGTGCCAATATTCAAAAAGGGGACAAAAACTGAACTTGGAAATTATAGGCCAGTAAGCTTAACCTCTACTGTGGGTAAAATCCTAGAGGGTTTTCTAAGAGATGCTATACTGGAGTATCTGAAGAAAAATAACCTCATGACCCAATATCAACATGGGTTTACGAGGGACCGTTCCTGTCAGACTAACCTGATAAGCTTCTATGAAGAAGCAAGTTCTGGACTGGACCAAAGAAATGCAGTGGATGTGGTGTATATGGACTTTTCTAAAGCTTTTGATGCGGAGCTGCACAAAAGGTTGATACATAAAATGAGAGCAATGGGGATAGGGGAAAATATTTGTAAGTGGGTTAAGAACTGGCTCAGAGATAAGAAACAAAAATGGAACACACTCAGAATGGGTCACAGTTAGCAGTGGGGGTACCACAGGGGTCAGTATTGGGCACGCTTCTTTTTAACATATTTATTAATGACCTTGTAGGGGGCATACAGAGTAGAATTTCAATATTTGCAGATGACACTAAACTCTGCAGGGTAATCAACACAGAGGAGGACAATTTTATATTACAGGAGGATTTATGTAAACTAGAAGCTTGGGCTGATAAATGGCAAATGAGCTTTAATGGGGATAAATGTAAGGTCATGCACTTTGGCAGAGGAAATAAAATGTATAATTATGTTCTTAATTGTAAAACACTGGGCAAAACTACCACTGAAAAAGACCTGGGTGTATGGGTAGATGATAAACTCACATTTAGTGCCCAGTGTTAGGCAGCTGCTGCAAAAGCAAATAAAACAATGGAATGCATTAAAAGAGGCATAGATGCTCATGAGGAGAACGTAATTTTACCTCTATTCAAAGATAAGATAAGATAAACTTTATTGATCCCGGAGGAAATTACAGTATTACAGCAGCAGAACAAAGATCAAGAACATTTCACACTTTACAAAATAAGTCTATATGGACAGCAGATGTGGGTAGACTGGTACATGTACCTCACCTATTCCCCCCATACACATAGAACTTCACATAGTCTTGGGACGCTTTACACTTATACATTTGTTAAACATCCCCACAGCTGTCGGAACAAACGATTTTCTGTATCTTTCCTTTTTACCAATTAGTTGGATTAGACGCTTGCTGAATGTGCTCTTCTGCTTCGCAAACAGTTCAGAGAGCGGGTGTGTATTGTTGCTCATTATAGCCTTGCATTTCTTATTAATTCTATCCTCTAATACCTCCTCGAAAGTCCTAAGTTGTAGACCCACCGCCGCACTAGCCTTCTTGATAGGTTTATTCAGCTTATTAGCGTCAGCTGTGCGCACACTACTACCCCAGCATATTATTGCAGCAAAGATTGCACTCACCACAATAGATTGGTAGAACATTTCAAGCATTTTGCTACACACATTAAACGACCTTAATTTCCTTAGGAAGTAAAGTCTACTCATCCCTTTCTTGCAAACCTTCTCCATATGGCACCTCCAATCAAGCTTTCTGTCCAGGTGAACCCCCAAATATTTGAAATTCTCCACCATCTCCACATCCTGACCTTCAATAGTGATAGGTAAGCAATCCTTCATGCACCTTCCATAACTCAACACCAACTCCCTGGTTTTCTTTACGTTGAGTTCTAAATGGTTAGCCTGGCACCAGTCAACAAAGTCCGAGACCACCCTTCTGTATTCCTCCTCCCCCTGGCCTCTCTCAATACCTCCGACTATCACTGAGTCATCAGAGTACTTCTGAAGGTGACAAAGGTCTGATTTATACTGAAAATCAGCTGTGTATAACGTAAAAAGGAATGGCGACAGCACCATTCCCTGAGGGGCTCCAACACTGCTCCGAACACTATCCGATACGGCCGCCCCCAACCTTACGAACTGTGGCCTGTCCGACAAGTAATCAATGATCCAATTCACTAGTCCCTCATCAACCGCCATTTCAACCAGCTTTTTACGTAATACTAGTGGCTGTAAGGTGTTGAATGCACTGGAGAAATCGAAGAACATGGCACGTACAGTGGTTCCATCATTGTCCAAAAAGGAATGTACTGTTTGTAGCAGATATGCTACCGCATCGTCCACCCCTAGACTCTGCCGATACGCAAACTGAAGGGGGTCCATAAAAGCAGACACCCTCGGACACAAGTAGGCAAGTACCATTCTCTCCAAGGACTTCATCGCATGCGATGTTAAGGCCACCGGTCTATAGTCGTTATGGGAGCTCGGAAAGGTAGTCTTGGGAACCGGCACCAGGCAAGAAGTCTTCCATAGAACTGGTACTCTCTGTGATTGTAAGCTCCAGTTAAACAGGTGCTGGAAGACAGTGCACAACTGATTTGCACACACTCTGAGGACACGTGGACAGATACCATCAGGCCCTGCTGCTTTACCAATGACCAGCTTACTAAACTGTTCCCTCACATCATTTCTGAGATCAAGAAAGTCTCCAACTTCCTCCTCCCAGTTGATATTGCTTGTCGCTCCCCGGCCTTCTCCCCTGTTGACATTGCACATTTATCGTTGAATCTGTTGAAAAACTCATTCATCTCATTAGCCATGATCAGCCCCCCACCCCCTTGATCTGACCTTGCCTTAAACCCTGTCAATAGCTTCATTCCAGCCCACACTTCTCTGGAGTTGTTGTGTGACAATTTATTTTCCAATTTAATTCTGAATGCTTCACGGGCAATCTTAATTTTCCCCTTTAAGTCTCTCTGTACAATTTTCATCTCCTCCTTGTCTTTCCTTTTAAAAGCTTTTTTTTTTCCTGTTTAGTAGATGTTTCAATTCTTTTCTAATCCAAGGCTTGTTGTTTGCATAACACCGAATCTCATGAATAGGTACAATATTGTCAGTACAAAAGTTGATTTAATCAGTAACTCTCCAGGTAACCTCATTAACATCATCATTATGTTCCCTGACACATAACACCTCCCAGTCTGTGCAATCAAAGCAGTCTTGTAACCTCTTCTCTGCTGCCGGAGACCACTTCCTTATCTGTTTAATTGTCACTAGTTGTTTGCAGACAACTGGTTGATAGGCTGGAGACAATAGTATGAGGTTGTGGTCAGATTTCCCCAGGGGGGGCAATGCAGATGATGAGTAAGCATCCTTAACACTGGCATAGAGGAGATCCAATATATAATTGTCCCGTGTAGAACATTTGACATATTGATAGAACTTTGGTAATGAGATCTTGGCTTCGTGATTCAAGTCACTAGTGCGACCACACTTAGAATTCTGTGTACAATTCTGGTCTCCGGTGTATAAGAAAGACATAGCTGAAATTGAGCGGGTGCAGAGAAGAGCGACAAAGGTTATTAAAGGACTGAGAGGTATGCAATACCAAGACAGGTTATTAAACTTGGGGTTATTTAGTTTGAAAAAACGAAGGCTTAGGGGTGATCTTATAATAATGTATAAATATATAAGGGGACAGTACAGAGACCTTTTTAATGATCTTTTTACTCTTAGGCCTGAGACGGGGACAAGGGGGCATCCTCTACATATGAAAGAAGGTTCAATCATAATAACAGACGTGCATTCTTTACTGTAAGAGCAGTGAGACTGTGAAACTCTCTGCCACATGATGTTGTAATGAGTGAGTCACTACTAAAATTTAAGAGTGGCCTGGATGCCTTTCTTGAAAAATATAATATTACCGGTTATATATACTAGATTCTTTGATAAGGCGTTGATCCAGGGAACTAGTTTGATTGCCGTATGTGGAGTCAGGAAGGAATTTTTTCCCCCAATGTGGAGCTTAGTGTTGCCACATGTTTTTTTTTTGCCTTCCTCTGGATCAACATGTTAGGCTATGGGTTGAACTAGATGGACTTAAGGTCTTCCTTCAACCTTAAATACTATGTTACTATGTATGTTACTATGCTACATGTATCTGTGTATGTATGTACCCATGTCTATCTATCTATCTATCTATCTATCTATCTATTTTTTCATCTATGTATCCATTATTTCTATATATCTATTCTTTCTTTCCATCCATCCATCCATCCATCTGAGTCGGGCCGGCAGGGAAGGTGTTACTCAAATACCGGGAGAGTGGCTTCAGTGGGGGAAGATCACGGCTGGTCGGGTCCCAGTTCCGTGCCCTGGGCACTCAATTGGCTGATGGTGTGATGGTTGGGGAACATGGGGATAGGGAATCGTGACGCCACCTGTGGTACCTGGTAATGTGGTTACCAGCGCTGCAGCTGGCCGCTGAGGTGATGGTGAAGCAGCTTTGGTAGTACAGCTCCCCACAGGCGGAGCTTTTACCTCAGGGCAGCGGGGTAGATGAGAGGAGTCGTAGTCCTTGGCTCCTATGATACTGCAGGAGCCTCCCGGGCGACAAATAATTGTACCAGGTGGATAAGGTACACGGTGCAGTCTGATTCACCGGGGGTTGTAGCTGCGGATTTTGGAGGCTTTTCCAGAGTCTGTCAGCGGTGCCTCTATAATAGCTTTCTTGGTCGGTGTTTGCTTTAGCTCTCTTGTTAACCACACTAAAGAGCCCGATCGCCAGTCCCCAGGTCTGTTACTAAAAGGCATTTCTGACCCCTTTCCGGTACAGACGGGAGCGATGAGAAGACAATCCTCCCGCCACCGGTTTTTAGTTCTTTACCTTATTAGTGTCTTGGACCCACTTTGGGACAGAAATGGGATTTAGCCTGTAGTGCTGTGGCTCCTATTTTAGGCCCACAGCCTGCTGGTTTGGGGTTTGGGATAAACCGTTAACTAACTGCCTCGGTTCCGGTTTACCGGTGTTGACCTGGGCTCTCCAGCCGGCTCCAACCAGTCCTGGAGTGTCACCTTCTTTGTCTGGGTCACCTCTCTCCTTAGAGGTGCCCTCCTGTCACGACCGCATGTACCTCTGCGTTTGTCTCGCTGCTCTTTTGTTACCGTCTGATTGAATTGTGTAAACTGTCACTCACATCTTCCTGCTCTTCTAGGCTCCACCCCCCTGGGACCTAGTGAATTCCAGTCCCCTGTGCTAAGGTGTCCTATGAGCGTGTTTTAGATGCAGACTCTGTATTTTCCTCCTTCATCCGTGAATACAGAGATACTACACCTTCTGTTTGGGGTGCAGTACCTCCCTGTGGCATCCCACCAGAGGGGACCACATAACCATACATGAGTTTGAACAGCTTGAACAGTTTAAGACTCATGGAATCTTTAAAATCTTATAAGTCTTCAAATAAAATTGCAGGCCACAGCCACCCCAATCCTAGCACTTCGTATCTGCTCTCCCGCTGGCCTTTTGAATTGGCAAATGAGGTAATGGTATTTTAAATTGATGCCAGATGGGTAATGTCAGCAGACATCAAGCCGAGAGGGTAGTAATGTTGAGCCATAAATCAGAGAACCAACATTACTAACCAAGTCAGTAAGAACACAAATGCATTCCTTTTTCACCATTTTTTTTAAACTTAAAATCTATTTTTTTAAAGTCTCTCATTTCACCCAACAAAAAAACAAAAGTAAAAAGAAAAAAAACAAACAAAAAGAAAACCCAAATAAATCCTGAAGTAGAACAAGCATATGGGGGGCAAGATCTGAGACTGCCTTCCCCATAAGCTAAGACAGGAAGCACTGTGACATCAGGGAGTGCAGTCAGGGAGTTCAGACAAACAAACAAGTTTGTTTACCTGAAGAAGAAGTCATTGACTTCAAAACACATAGCAATAAATCACTTTAATTTATTAATACTGTATTTTCCTGAAACTCCTTTTATCTCGGCAGCGCAGTGTTTTGCTCTCATTGTGGCTGTAGCACATCACTGGGAGGACCAGCATAAGAGTTAGTCCTTCACAGTTCATGAACATTGCCAACAAATGACCTGGTTGGCACATTGGGTCCTCTGATTTTTTCCCCTTTTCACAGAACAGCCCATAACACCCTGCAAGTCCGACAAGGATCATCAAAGTTCATTAAAATGGGGCACAGGCCATCAAAATAATGATTCACAGTCCATTAATGGCATAGTACATTAAGTTCACGGTTCATTTAGGTCATAATTTATTTAGTGCTTTGAGGTGTAGCCTGAAGGCTGCAGTCCAGCTAATCCAGCAAGGAGAAGCACAACCGGTTCTAAACTAGGGAAAGAGAAATATAAAATTAGGTCCACCTGGCCACGAAGCAATAAATAAACAGGCCTCGCTCTAGTCAGAACTCATCCAGTTAAAAGGCAACTCCAGGACTATCAGCGCGGCTGTCAGTCTGAAACATTCCATCCTGCATGATGCAGGGTTCCAACAAGGGAATTTCTTCCAACCAGTAAGCGAAACCCAACAACTTGACATTTTTTAGGGCAGTCCGTTTTAATCAGAGACCTTTTCGGAAGCCTCCTGTTGCTCCCCTGTGGCCAGGCTGCCACGAGAGGTATTGCATGCATATTAAATGTATGGTGCAATGCCCACAGGTAATAAGGGAAGAGCAGGACACATGTGAGTCTGCAGCCAGTCATCTCGGCTGCGCAGTGGAACAAGCTGCACAGGGGTACCAGACCCAATTCGGTCTGGACATTTTCAGGACCAGATAAAAAAACTGGAGGTCACTGGGCTGCATGTACACTGACTACCAAGGTGGACGCTCCCAAGGCAAAGGAACTAGATAGGATCAAGAGAACTTGCAAATCAGTCACTCAGAGGACCCGCAGTCACCTGCCTGCTGAGATTGGCAACCACGGGACACTAGGAAGACAAGGGGTAGCAGTGTCAGAGAGAAGAGTGCAGCAAGGAAGGCCAACAAAACCTGTTTCTAGGCAAAACTGACCCTGAGGCTGAAAGCACACTGTGCGAGTCCCCCGCACCTAAATCGCATTGCGAGTCAGAAGCGAGTGCAATCGCAGCATGCTGCGACTGCACACGATTCTGACGCGCGGAAACACAATGCAAGTGTATGGGGGCGAGAAATTCTCACCCCCATACAGCACACTGTGCGATATTCGCACGAGTGTGCTGTGCAAATCGCTTCAAACTCACCGGCTGTCAAAATCCGGCGAGTTTGAATTTCCCACCATGCGCATACAGTAATAATCATCCTGCCCCGCTGTGACAGCGGTGCAAGATGATTATTATAATGTGCTTTAACACTCATGTCAGCATGTGTCCTGAGACTGTCCAAGCTCCTATAAATATGCACATCCGGTGATTCTCGGCTTTGTAGTGTCATTTCTAAACTCCTGTCAGTGAACAGCGGTAATGTACGATGTCCAGGGTCCTGAGTGCTGAAGCAATCAGCACAGGGAAACTACTGTGCTGATTTCTTAGCTGTTCAGGACCCTGGACAGCATACATTAATGCTGTTCACTGACAGGAGCCCCAGGAGTTTAGAAAAGCCACTGCAAAGCCGAGAATTACCGGCTTTGCAGATTTATATGCATAAAACACACATTTGGCTATTTATGACCTCAGCATGTGTCCAGGAGCTTGGACAGTCTCAGGACACATGCTGACATGAGTGTTAAAGCACATTATAATAATCATCTTGCACTGCTGTCACAGCGGGGCAGGATGATTATTATTGTACGCGCATGGTGGGAAATTCAAACTCAGTTTAAATTCCCTGACAAATGCTGCCCGCGGTCTTTCAGGACCGTGGACTGCATCACAAACACACGTACCACACACGCACTCACACCTCACACTTGCAGCACACTCACATTAATACATGCAGGCACACTCACCACAAGCACCACACTCGCCCCACACACCCACAAACACGCATTACACTAGCATCACTGTCGTGCATCAAACACGCTCCGTGTTTGATGCACGACAGTGTACCTTCAGCCTGAATGCCTTCTGACCCGTCCCGGCTGTAATCTTGATGGACTCTGTACTCCAGCTGGGTTGTGATCTGTTCCAACACCTAGAAAATGGTAAGAACCGCAAGAATTCTGTGACTGTCTACTCTTTTCTGCACCTCTATGGCCAGTGTCAGGCAGCTGCTGCAAAGGCAAATAAAATAATGGGATGCATTAAAAGAGGCATAGATGCTCATGAGGAGAACATAATTTTACCTCTATACAAGTCACTAGTGCGACCACACTTAGAATACTGTGTACAATTCTGGTCTCCGGTGTATAAGAAAGACATAGCTGAACTAGAGCGGGTCCAGAGAAGAGCGACAAAAGTCATTAGAAGACTAAGGGGTCTGCAATACCAAGACAGGTTATTAAACTTGGGGTTATTTAGCTTGGAAAAACGAAGGCTTAGGGGTGATCTTATAATAATGTATAAATATATGAGGGGGCAGTACAGAGACCTTTCTAATGATCTTTTACTCTTAGGCCTGAGACGGGACAAGGGGGCATCCTCTACGTCTGGAGGAAAGAAGGTTTAATCATAATCACAGACGCGGATTCTTTACTGTAAGAGCAGTGAGACTATGGAACTCTCTGTCACATGCTGTTGTAATGAATGACTCACTATTAACATTTAAGAAGGGCCTGGATGCCTTTCTTGAAAACTATAATATTACCAGTTATATATACTAGATTCTTTGATTGGGCGTTGATCCAGGGATCTAGTCTGATTGCCGTATCTGGAGTCAGGAAGGAATTTTTTCCCCCAATGTGGAGCTTAGTGTTGCCACATGGGGTTTTTTGCCTTCCTCTGGATCAACATGTTAGGCTATGGGTTGAACTAGATGGACTTAAAATCTTCCTTCAACCTTAAAAACTATGTTACTATGTTACTATGCACCCCTGCACCTCCAACTACTACAACCACCATCAATGCTACATCACCCTAGGGGCCCGCTTTGTACAAGGGGAGTGTTCCAACTAGCTGCTCAACCACCTATTCCCTGGGGACTACCATATGCAGCGCTGGTCATCCCTGACCAGAAACTTCAGATGGCTTCACAACAAACCTTTCCCCTTTAAACCACCCATTTAACTTGCTCGAATGGGCCTCGACCTCCAGGACAGCCACCGTAACTACCAAACTGACTGACCCCAGGTGGTCGAGTGCCCTGACCCGGCGACTGATCCAATCTCACGTCACGAACAGGATACAGAAACCCTGTAAACCAGGGTCCTATGGGCCACTGGATGTGCAAAAGACTGTGTATTGTGAACTGTACAATCGCGGCCGTCATGCTGTGGAATCATGTGCTGGACTAAGGGAGTGTCCCCTGATCCCGCTACAGTCACCCACTGGTAGCGTCAGCAGCACTTCCAGAGACTGAAGTCAATGAAGAAAGTAAAAATAACTGTTTGAACTGTCAAAACGACTGATAAAAAGTGTTGCACCATTGTGCCATATTAGACTAAATTAACTAAAGTTTAATAGATCTGTTGTGTAACATTCATGTTAGTTTGATAAAAATGTGAAGCATGTGTAAGTTAATGGTTGACCAACCAGGTCTTAGAGATTAGCTAACCATGGACAATTGGGCCACAGGATTGTGTAGTAGCCAGGACTATAACATGTAAATAGTTGTGCCTCTTAGGGTACCTTTACACGTGGCTACATTTCTAGGGTGACTACAGGTAACTTACTGGTTGCAGTGAAATCATGGAGAGATTATTCCATTTGTACACAGCAACAAGATAGAACCTTGTCTCCATGATTTCACTGCAACCAGTAAGTTACCTGTAGCCACCCTAGGAATGTAGCCGCGTGTAAAGGTACCCTTAAGGTGCTTTTCTTGTTGGTTTTCAGACCAGGACACTAGGTGCAATCCTGGAACCCATTGCAGTTTACAAAACTGTTTGCACTTTCAAAAAGTTTTTCCACTTAACAGAGATCTCAAAAATGTCGGTGTGGCCAAAGAAAAAGGTCAAATATGATCTGTGTGCCCTGTAGTCACGCCCAGGGGCAAAGTTGAAAGGTGGTTTGGGGCAGTAATCTACCAATGCACTATAAAATGCTGTGACGAGACGCACTGCACTGGTGTCATTGCAGAAGTCTGTTAAATGTTTTACACTGTCTTCTATTTTTGTATTTTTATATGTTTGTAATGTTCAAGAAAATGTACTTTCATAAAGGAAACAAGTTAATGTGTTATTTATTATAAAAGAAAAAATGTGTGTTCTGTCTAACATTTTTTGCACCTTCGTTGCAGCCCGTGGACGTGCTGAGTTTAACAAGGATGGAATGTGGCACCCCTGAGGATAAGCTGCCACTAGTAATATTACATGCATTTTAAATGTATGGTGCCATGCCCAGTGATAAGAAGGGAAAGAGCAGAACACACATGGGTCTGCTGCAAATCCTAGGGCCAAGGACCCAAATCTGCAGCTGGCCATCACGACTGGGCACAGGAACTAGCTGCTCAGGGGTACCAGCCCCAATTCAGTCTGGATATATTCAGGATCAGCTGAGAAACTGTAGGTCACTGGGCTGCATGTACACTGACTACCATGGTGGATCCTCCCAAGGCAAAGGAACTAGATAGGGTTAGGAGGACTAGTAAAGCAGTTGTTCAGAGGACCCACAGTAACCTGCCTGCTGGGATTGGCTACCACTGGACACTAGCAGGACAAGGAGTAGCAGTGTCAGAGAGAAGAGTGCAGCAAGGAAGGCCAAAAAACCCTTTGTCTTGGCAGAACAGACACTGAATGCCTCTTGGGCTGGCCCGGCTGTAATCTTGATGGACTCTGCACTCTGTAAGTTGTAATCTGCTCCAACACCAAGTAACTGATAAGGGCCACAAGAATCCTGTGCCTGTCTACTCATTCCTGCCCCACTCTGCACCCCTGCACCTCCAACTTTTACAACCAACATCATCACTTCACCACCACTAAACCACAGGGGCCCGTTCTAACTGAGGGGAGTGCTCCAACTAGCTGCTCAATCACCTATCCCCTGGGGGACCACCATATGTACTGCTGGTCATCCCTGACTAGAAACCTCAGATGGATTCACGACAAACCTTTCCCCTTTAAATCACCCCTTTAACTTTCTTGGTATGGGCCATGACCTCCGCCACTGTGACTACTGAACCAACTGACCCCAGATGGTCGAGTAACCTGGCTTGGTGATGATCCACTCCTACTGCAGCAACATCTCCATCCACAGTCCCCAGGATGGATGTGGCTGTTCCACACTGTCGGCTGCTCCCCATGGGCTAGTTCTCCATGGGTATTCTCCACCACCAACTGCCCCCCAGCACATCCCGTCAGGCCCACCACTGAAGAAGAGGTCGGAGGAGTTAGGGAATGGCCACCCATCTAGCACACCCCAGAGGAATTAAGGGAATCCCAACAGGTGCTTCTGGCTCTATGGCCGATGTGGGTTTCACTCCAGCTGGCTGGCTAACATGGTAAGGTTTGGCTAACCACCAATGCTCCATCCTCACATGTCAGCCTCCTGCTGCCACTCTCGGACATCCTCTGTGGTGGCGAGCTGAATTACCTTACCACGTACCATCCCTTGCAGCCCTTTACTTTCATAAAGGTGTGGCGTCGGAAAGGCATATGATCACGCTGCATGGTGGACAGGTTGACACAGGACCTGTGATCACTCCTGCCTTTGGATAAGAAACCGAATCCCCTCCTCTGGAAAAATTCCACCACTTGGCCCCAGGTACATTGCTCCTCAAAGTTGTTGCACTTACACCCCTGCAATCAATCTCAGGTGAGGGCATATGAGAGCTTTTCTTCAAGAAATGAAAAGGTCCAGAGTGCCTATATGGATACTTGCTAGGAGGGGGTAGGTGACCCAACATGGCATTCTCCCAGTCGAAGGCCTCTGGAAGGGGTGCTACAGAAGATAGGAAAGCAGGGGCTTCTGCCACTACTACCGCTTCCTCATTGTCTTACTCCTCAATTTGCTGATCCACTGGATGCAGATTTAATAAGGCCAGGCATGCTGCAGCATCCTGCCTCCAGACTAAGTTACAGAAAGAGTTGTCAGGGGAGGTTTTTCTAGAGAGTTTCTAGAGAGGAGGAGATGAGAACTGGACTCCTAAGCCGAGACACCGAGCAGCCGTGTCAGCTGAGGCACTAGGCAGGAAGAACACAGACATGGCGGCCTGTGCCACCGTATGGCTAGTCTGGGTCCCAGGCTATGTACAGAGGAGAGGAAGATGGAGTCCACAGTGTGTCCGAGGTAATGGGGACACCGGCCGTAATGAGGGTGCCAGCTCTGTTGATGTGCCAGGGAAGCTTCAAGCCCCCAACCTCGAATTTGGGGTGTGGGGTCTTTATGTCCCAGACCCAATGCCCGGCACAACAAAGGGGAGGCCGTCAGACGAGGGCTAGGGGATCTGGAAGGGTACCCAGCAAAAGCCCGTGATCGCTGGATCGTAGTCTGTGCGTGGGACTGAGAGACGAGGCCGAAAAGGAACCAGAGAGAGGGTGCTATCAGCAAGCCATCCCAGCTGCTAGTTTGTGACCGGAGCCGCTTGTGAACTGTTGTACTGTGTGAACTGCGGAGCTTCAGTAAAACCCAGTAAAAGTTCAGAGATGTGTGTAACTTTGGATTGAGTGCATGGGACAGGGTTGATTGACACGGAGACTAGGCAGCTTGAGGCTGCCCCAGAATATTGACAGTGCCTTCCTTATCTTTCCGCTCCATCCAAACGCAAGCCCTGGGGAACAGCCCTACTCATGGAGGGTGCATCACACTTGCTGCAACTCCCATCATCCCCATTAGACCCGACTGCAGCGGTGGCTACAGCTGGCCACAACCCATGGGTGGCGTCACATGTATTTCCTAAACAAACTTTATTTCCCCTCACCCCTTCTTTAATTGTCACAGGGGCGTGACAACTTGGTATCACAAACAAGATAAACGATCCGGTAAAATCGAGTCTTGTGTGCCAAAAGACTGTATCTTGTTTGGGCCCAAGACAATGGTGGACCTAAAGGACTAAAGTTATGTGCTGGCAAAAGTGCGTGTCGCAGCCACTCATCATGGGCCAGGCCACCAGTGGGATTGAAAAGTTGCCCACACCCCTTCCATTCTTCCATCAGTGGGAAGGCGACTCCAGAGACTGTGTAACCCTCTCCGTGGGTGTGATAGTCGACGACAACCGAGAATAGTGATGCCCACAAAGGGAGGAGGTGAGAAACTATACCACGAGTAATGGAGAGAGTAGTAGCAAAGGGTGTACGTGTGAAGGCCTGGCTATGGGTGAGTGCAGGGAGTGGAATGAGGACACTCCCCGGAGGCCAGCCAGGAGCCAAAAGTAGTCACGTCACTGTGACATCCCGCAGCCCTAGATGACAAAAAGGGCCCTGTTCTGAGATCTGCCTCTTCCAGTGCTAGGAACAAGTAATTTGGAGGATATTATTTTTGCTCAATCTTATTGCCTAACTCCTCATTAATCCCTTCATGGGGTGGGCTATAATAGGCACCTGATTTACAAATCCCATTCCCCATGCTACAGGTAATATTTGGGCACATGGTTGGGGATATTGATGATTGAAGCCTGGCATATATAAAGGATAAATAAGCAAAAAATAGTTTTTTCAGCTCACCAATTCATCTGGAGAGTTGAATAAGGCAATGCACAAACAGGTTCAATATTAATGATATAGCACACTTGTGCACATGCCAAAACTCTGTATTCTAAACGTATGGAAGGAAAAGAATAAATGTGATTTCACATTTTTAAGAAACAATATCCATATTACAGTGTTTTATGAGTGTGACATATAAGACCTATAAGACCATGTATGTTAAGCATTTAATAGACATATGCTATTTTTATCTGAATTGCTAGCAGATAAGATACACCCTTTAGGTGTACCGCCGACCTCACCATGCGCATTGTGAATGTGCGGCTTTTGCTTTACACCTAATAGGTGTACAGACGTCAGAATGACCGATTTCGACGTAAATAGCGTCACACCGGCTATTACGCCTATACAGCAGGGCGAGGAGGAGAAGGATTATTTACCACGCCAATTGGGATGTGATAATGAGCGGCTCAGGCGGGCTTAAAGTCTCACAGGGAACGCCCTGTGAGACTTATTCAAGGAGAAGAAGTCACAGATTTGTAAGTGGATAAAGGTCTTTTTGGCAATGTTACCCCACTCATTTTTTACACCAAAGGACCGCTAGAAAGGATGTCTCAGGGTGCAGGGACAGGTATTCATAGGGTTGGGGGTGATTTGGAGGGGTCAGGTTCCCTTTAAAGGAGATTTTAAGGTTCTTGTATTTCACAACATTTGGCACATCTAGCACTTTTACAAAGGTTCACAGCCTGCTGGTGTCCTAACACCTGGAAACTCAAGGAAGTTTAAAAACTTTATTTTAAAGCTCCTTTAAATTCACTATGTTCAAATAAACTGGTAGACTTGATGGATGTGAACTTAGCTAACCTTCAAGGAACGTTTTAAGGCCATTTTAAACTTTCAAACTTTTTCCCGTGCAAAGTCAAGTACGATGATTTTTTTGTAAATTGTTTGGGTTTCCAATCACGAACTGAACCATCAATGTTTGTGCTGAATTTGAAATCGGCAAACCTTGTTTAAAAAAGTATGCTCATCTCTACTCAGAATCACTGGGATATGTTGAAGTGTTCCTGAGTTATCACCTCTTGAAGTGACTAGTAAGAAATGAAAAATTGTACCTATTTGGGAAGTTGAAAACAGGCTTCAGTAGTAAGGGGTAAGAGGTCCATAACGCACCAGAGACATGTCAGTATTCTGAATTTAAAGCTCACTGTGGATGTCAGTTGAATGGCCACCAAGATCTCGCAATCTGACCCCTTAGACTTTTATCTTTGGGGTCATCTGAAGGCAATCTTCTATGCTGTGAAGATACGAGATATGCAGCATCTAAAACAATGGATACTGGAAACCTGTGCTAGCATTTCTTCTGCTGTGTTGCTATCAATGTGTCAAGAGTGGGAGTATCCACAGATCCAGGGAAGGTGTATAGATGGTCCCTGATGACGGTGCCCGGAGCGGTACTGAAACGCGTAGGTGGAAATAAAGAAGGGGGTTTTTATTTGAAGACTTTTGACTGATTATTTCGAGCAGCGCAGACCATCTATACACCTTCCCTGGATCTGTGGATATTCTTACACGTGCTACGTGGCGGTGGAGGTCCTGCAGCAGCTCTCAGCTATATGCCATCAAAACTAGTTGTGGGTGCACACAACTAGATCAGGTGAGTGCACCTCCTTGGGACCTGTGTGCATAAGTCAATGTTGCATTGATAGGGCACTATTGCGCCTCTGTGGTCTCCTTTTTTCTTTTCAAGAGTGGGAGTAGAGGGTTGCATTGGCAATCCAACACATTGGGCAGCACTTTGAACACATTTTACAAGTGATCATAAACTTTTAAATAACTCATCAATAAGTTTTATTGTGTCACATGACTCTCTTCCCATTGAAAAAAATAAAGTTAGATCCAAAATGGCCAACTTCAAAATGACTGCCATGATCACCACCCATCTGGAAATGTTTTCCCCCTCCTATAAACGAATATGCCACAAACAGAAAGTTGATATCACCAATCATTCCCATTTTATTTAGGTGTATCCATATAAATTGCCCACCCTGTAAAACCCAGGATGAGGCCCTTACAGTATATATGAGGATGGACCCAGGATCAGATCAAAGATCATAAATACCAGGATGACACAAGGAAGAGGACATATATACCTGGAAGGGGCCCAGATGGGAGAATTTAGTACATAATTACATTACCCCTATAACAAGTTCACCAGCAGATTCCCGAATAACAGTGCATCATGACTAGCATCATACTGACACCTCATTGTTACCATATAGTACTGACCCAAGACATTATACCAACACGTCAGTGTTACCATATAGTACTGACCTGAGAAATCATACCGACACAGAGACCCCTGCAGTTCGCTCATGGTTAGATGAGCTTTAGGCTCCTCCCGCAGTAGGGCAGAGCACAGTGCACCTGCGCAAGCTGGAGAAGCATATGCGCAGGTGAAAGATGGGAGAATGGGACGTGGATAACGCAGGAGGTGTTATCCACATCACTCAGAAAAAGAGGCGGGCAGTCAGATGGCAGGAGAGGCATCGTACTGACATGTCAGTTTTACCATGTAGTATTGACCTGAGGCATCATACCGACACGTCAATGATACCATATAGTACTGACCCAAGACATCATACTGACACGTCAATGTTACCATATATGTAGTACTGACCTGAGGAATCATACCGACTCCTCAGTGTTACCATATAGTACTGACCCCAGACATCATACCAACACGTCAGTGTTAACTTATAGTACTGACCTGAGGAATCATACTGACACGTCAGTGTTACCATATTGTGCTGACCCCTGACATCATGCCAGCACGTCAGTGTTGCCATGTTACCATATAGTACTGATCCCAGACATCATACCGACATATCAGTGTTACCATATAGTACTTACCCCAGACATCATACCAACACATCAGTGTTACCATATAGTACTAACCCGAGGGGACATCTCAGTGTTACCATATAGTACTGACTGGAGGAATCATACTGACATGTCAGTTTTACCATATAGTGACATGGTGAATAAAAAACGCACCGCATTTCACCGCACTAGGAATTTTTCCCATTTTCCTGTATGGTATGTATGGTAAAATAAATGACATTATTCACAAGAACAACTCATCCTGCAAAAAACAGCAACATGCCTCATATGTCTATGCTGACAGAAAAATAGAAAAATTATGGAAGAAGAGGAAGGAAAATGAAAAACAGAAAATCGCCGGGAGGTGAAGGGAAAATAAGTAAATTGCAGCTTCTCTTTCTCAGCACTGGGGAAGGAGGGAGGGAGGGGAGGGAAGGAAGGAAGGAAGCTGCAGAATGTGCTGTCACTACAGAAGGACTCTCCCTCCTCCTCACTGCAGAGTTTAGATGGATGTCTCTCTGATTGTCTGGCTGGGGGTGGGGCAGCTATATACCTGGCAGTTCTGCTCGGCAATGGGGACGGCTATTGCTATAGGGGGAGGATTTGTTACTGTGTGGGGAGGGCTCATTCATGTGGATGGGGAGGACCAGTTGCCATGGAGGGTGGGGTTGTTGCTATGGAGGGCGGGCTTGTAGTAGAGTAGGTGGAAATGACCAGTTCTTCATTTCCATGCCAGCTCTAATACAAACACACCCCTGGTCATTCTGTTCAGATGCAAAACAGTGATATCTAGGAGACCCAGCAAAATGCTGACAGAAGTTAAATTACATATTGTCAGCATTTTGCAGCTTAGATATGCACTGAGATTTTATGAAAAGCTCGGACAACCCCTTTAATTGAAATGTTGACATATAGTGTGTGTTCGCACTCATGCACTCTGAGCCTGCAGAGCAGTTTTAAATTCTTTGGAACTTGATTGGGGCTGCTTAGACACCATCCAGACTATCCCGTATTGCAACCTTTCATCACTTTTTCTCTGTCGTCCACATCCAGGGAGATTAGTCACACTGCTATGAGTTGTAAACTTCTTGATTGCCGTAATTTTCACTTTATAAGATGCACCGGATTATAAAATGCACCCCAATTTTGGTGAAGGAAAAGAGCAAAAAATTAATTTTTAATGTTAAATGGAGTCTGTCTTATAATGCCAGTGTCCATGTTACAATCAGTATATATGTCCCTCATCCTACTACATGGCCCCCCATCCTGGTATGTATGGTCCTCTATCCTGAATATGATCTTCCATCCTCGTACATTGCCCCCCATCTTGGAGATGATTCCTGAACATTGGTACATGGCCCCCCATCCTGGTGATGATCCCTCATCCTGATACCTGGCCCCCCCATCCTGGAGATGATCCCCCATCCTGGTATATGGCTCCCACATCCTGGAGATGATCATCCATCCTGGTACATGGCCACCCATCCTGGAGATGATCGCCCATTCAGGATATGGTACCCCATCCTGGTCATGTCCCCCATGCTGGTACATGGCCCCCATCCTGGACATGGCCCCATGCTGGTACATGGCCCCCCATCCTTGAATATTTGGCCCCCCTATCTTGGAGATGATCCCCATCCTGGTACATGGCCCCCCATCCAGGAGTATTTGGCCCCCCTATCTTGGAGATGATCCCCATCCTGGTACATGGTCCCCCATCCTAGAGATGATCCCCATCCTGGATATGGCACTCCATCCTGGATATGGCCCCCACGCTGGTGCACACTTAAAAAAAATAAACAATAATACACATCTCTCTCTGTAGCTTTCTGACTGCGTTTCCCGGGCATCTGATGACGTGAGCGGTGCGTGCAGTGATGACGTCACTGTGCTGTGCTGCTCCCATGATCGGATGCCAGCGCAGACAGGGGAATGGTTGTAGTGCAGGGAGCGATGGAGAGGTGAGTATTATCATCCATCGTTGGGATAGTCACTGCTTCCCACAAAATGAAAGATGCATGTAAAGCACCGACTATCCACACAGGATTGCACGGGGCTGCGGCTGCAGCAGCTGGTCCATATGGACCTGCTCATCAGGCTCATGTAAGATGTGCCGCTTCCCCTGCACCGCTCTCAGTGCTGAGAGGTGATGGACAGGGGGAAGCAGTGCATATTATATGAGCCTAATGAGTAGGCCCACATGACCACACGCTGTTCTGCAGCCTGCCTCCGGTCACTGCTCCAAAGCAGATGCTCTCCTCCAGCACAGCCCCACACCCAGCACAGCAGTAGCTTCAGACAATAAGATGCACCCTCCACTTTCCCCAAAAATGTTGGGGAAAAAGAGTACATCTTACAGTCTCAAAAATACGGTAAGTTGCACATCATGGGCAACGGAACATAAAGATCTCTTGAAATGGACTTGTAACCTTGAGATCATTGATATGGGTCTCAAGTCCTCAGATAGTTCACTTATACTCTTGTTCTCCATGCTTAATGTGGCACACACAGACACTCAATGCAAAAACTGAGTGAAGGTCTTCCTTTTTTGCCTGGTTTCAGATGGGATTTTCATATTGCCCACACCTGTTACATGCCACATGTGAGTTTGAACTAGCATTACATGCTTGAAATAAAGCTGTTTACCCACAATTTTGCAAAGGTGCCAACAGTTTTGTCCAGACCATTTTTTGGTTTTGTATAAATTTATGTCCAATTTGTATTTTTTTCTCTTTTTTTTGTGTTGTTCATATGCATGCAAAGGAAATAAACATGCATAATATAAGTGTAATTGCAATAATTTTCTGGGAGAAATACTTTGTTTTATCGATCAATTTCAAGGATGCCAACACTTTCAGCCATAACTGTAAATATGTTTGCATATATTAGGTCAGCTGTCACTTGTGCAATATGATGACACATTGACCGAAGAAAGAATTAGAGGATATCAGAAAAGGAGAAACTTTTCAGTAAGCAGCAATGGAATCAAATATTGCCATCTTGCACATGCTCTAGTTTAAGTATATCTGCCCCCTAAAAGTTATTCAAAAAGTAACAGGATATTCTGTTATCAATCTACCATGAATATGAACATGTAATAAATATTGTGATTTAAAAATAACTTAAAAAAGGTTATGTTCAGTAATATAGACATACTCTATTATCTCAGTGACCTAATGACATTAATATATATATCCTGTCCCACATATACCTTCCTGTCAGGACCTCCGCAAATTCAACAGTTAACCTAGCCTTCTGTTGGTAATGTTTGTCTGACATACAAGAATATGTGACAATATCAAACTGTATGTTCATGCTTAAAGGGATCCTGTCACCTCCAAAACGCCTCCTAAGCTAGCAAAACATGTCCCTGCAGCATCCTATCACTAATCTCACACTTCTTTTGTCTCCTAAAAGCATCCTGTGAAAGTGCATAAAAACGTTTTAATACTTACTCTATGGAAGAGCCTAGTCTCCTGGGGGTCATCCATACTGCAGGACCCGCACCTCAATCCCCGGACATGTTATATAGTTGTATCAGCAGCACGGGTTCACACATTATTCACGGAAGGAGCCGGAAAGGGCTCCGAAACGCGTCGGTGAAATAAAGCTACAATTTTCCCAGGCTTTCCGGTGGTTCTGGTATTTTCTTGGGCAGCAGTGCGGACGCCTAGGCACTTCGTCCTGGAAATTGATCTACGCCACAGTGAACTGTGGAAGTGCGCTCCCTGCAGCAGCTGCATTGTTTAAGCGATCATACCGGTGGTGGGTGACACAACCAGACCAGGTGAGCAGCTTTCATACCATCTACCATCACCTATCTCTTTTAGAAGATAAGACCCTATTTGCGCATTCTCAATTCCATAGATGCTTCAATAATAACTGCAACTAACCACATACCGCAACCCAGTTGTTATACCTTGTGGCCTGGGGATGTGGATTTGTGACAGTGACATTAGTTCTGCAGAGCATCACTTAGAGGGGTTAATTAGGAGCTAGGCAGCAACAAGAATGTGTAAACATTAAAATCCGTTACCGATTGCTCAGGTCTGAATCCTGTCACTCAATAGAAAAGATGGGCTTCTTAGGCAAAGCAAACACCTAAATCCACAGAACTGTGTCAGCCTCTTCCTGCCATCTTACCTGTGCATTTCCTGTACCATGCAGGTAAAATCCCATGCCATGGTTTGAGCTGTGTCTGGCAGCTTTTGGGCCCCTTTTAAGGTGTTTTCTAGGCCCATGACTTTGCCTCCCATTGATTTGAATGAGGTTTGGAAGTTCGGCGAACTATTCGTCCAACTATTCATTGAACATTGTAAGTTCGATGAACCGAACCGAATTCGAGTTTGCAATGGTTTAGTTATCTCTAATC
This sequence comes from Allobates femoralis, assembly GCA_033576535.1. Classification (NCBI taxonomy): domain Eukaryota; kingdom Metazoa; phylum Chordata; class Amphibia; order Anura; family Aromobatidae; genus Allobates; species Allobates femoralis. Next base: position 141,708,065 of record JARQOC010000006.1, read on the forward strand.
CTTAGACACGAAACATGCTATAGCTGAGAGATGCATTCATAATTCTGCTGCTTATTAATGGAAACCATTAACAAGTTTGAGACATACTTTATATTACTGATTAGTTATGCAGTTATTAGTTCAATAGTTATTATTTATATATCTATGGAATTCAACACAGGCTGTAAGTCAGGGATGAGGATTATTGTAGTCTAATGTATCCCAGTTTTTATATAAGTTATAATCATATGTATGCTCTAATGCGGTATTTAACCCCTTCATGACCAAGGGCTTATATATAAGACCTCTGATGGTTACCTTGACAGCCCAGGATCCTGGGATGACACCGCATGCTTTCTGGAATCAATTCCTGTGGATGCCTGGAGAGGGTCGGCATCCACAGAAAGTGATGATTTATGCTATGCAGAGACATGCTGAAGCATCTCTCTGCATAGCAGAAGTGATCAGGCTGTGCAGCACTGAGGCCCCTAGGGGCAGTGTCAAATGAAGCAAAACTAAAAAAGTTTTTACAAATATGAAAAAAAGAAAAAACATAAAAGTTCAAATCACCCCCCTTATTGCCCCATTGAAAAAAAACTATTAAAAAAAAATATAAAAACACCCCACCTATTTGGTATCACTGCGTTCCGAAACGCCCGATCTATCAAAATATAGAATCAATTAATCAAATCTGTAAATTGCAGAATAAAAAAATGTCCAAGTGCCAAAATTACGTTTTTTGGTCACTGCAACATTGCAATAAAATACAATAGAGGGTGATCAGATCGGCGCATCTACACAAAAATTGTATCATTAGAAATGTCAGTTCAAGAAGCAAAAAATAATCCATCACACAGCCCCAGATCCCGAAAAAAATTAGAACGCTATGCGTCTCGGGAAATGACGCAAAAATGCAATTCTTTTTCAACACTTACAGAACAGTAAAAGTATACTTGTTTGGTATGTACGAACTCGTACCGACCCGAGGCATCATACCGACATGTCAGTTTTACCATATACTGAAAATGATGAATAAAAGAAACAAAAAACAAACATGGAATGCACTTTTTTTTTTTTGCAATTTCACCGCAGTTGGAATTTTTTTTCACATTTTCCTATAGACTGTATGGTAAAATAAATGATGTCATTCAAAATTTCAATTTGTACCGCAAAAAACAAGCCGATATATATCTATATTGATTTAAAAATAAAAAAGTTAAGGCTCTTGGAAGAAGGGAAGGGAAAAATGAAAAACGGAAAGTGGAAAATTGCCCGGGGGTAAGGGGGAAAAAGTGAGCATGTCTTAAAGGTTTTTTTGTCATGAATTGAGATAAAAAGAAAGGGAATATCGACCGCACTACCATATATGACAATCAACAATTTTTAAAAATGATTGTGATTTTATTTTCTACGCGTTTCTCAGCTCTCTGGCCCCTTCATCAGGAAAAATCACAGATGTACAGATGATTTTAATCCTGATGAAGGGGTCAGAGAGCCCAGAAACGCATAGAGAATAAATCACAATCTTTTTTTAAAAATAGTTGATTGTCATATACGTTAGCGCTGTCAATATTCCCTTTCTTTTTATCTCAATTGATGCCATTTTTAACTGGGAAGACTACAGCAACCCCTCTGATATGCGATTATAGCGGTTGTGGCTAACACAGCCGTGCCAGGTGAGTGTATACTTATCAAACACTTCCAATTGTGATACTGGTAACGCCCTAGGATAGCACCTTGCTTTCTTTCCAGCTTTCCTTTAAGGTTTTTTGTCATAGAAGTTGCTTTCCTTTCTATAACTAGCAAGTTATAGAGAGACTCTGGGCGAAAAAACATATATTTCTATTGAGTAGGTAAGAAAAACTCCTCCTTGTTTGGCCTCTTAAAGGGAATCTGTCAGCAGGTTTTTACTATATCAGCTGACAGCAGACTGATATAGGCAAAGAGACCCTGAATCCAACAATGTATCACTTAGTTTACTGGGTATAGCGGTTCTAACACAATTAGACCTTTTAGATTTAGCAATGCAGCAGTGCTGAGAAAGTTGTTTTCACCCACACCAGGCTCTCAATGTACAATGTCTATAGACAGTTAGCTGCTAATCACAGATGGTGCGTGTTAGACTAGGGCCCACATGCTTCTGTAGCTGACTTAGTTCAGCAATGCTAATCTTCTGAAGCTAAAACAAACATTGCAGGTAAACAACATCACAATTCTTAATAAGAGACGCATCGCTGAAATTTGTGTTTTAATTCCTACAGCATGCTGTCTTCAGAGTACATAAAGACATGCTGACAGGTTCCCTTTAAGAAAAACTTTACTATGGCCATAAATATTAACAGAGTGCAGCTGAACCCATAGATTGCAACCATAAAATGTGAGTGGTCATGTCCTGACTCCCAGTAGCAGATTATGGGTGAAAGATATGTTAGACTTGTTGAATTTTGTTTCTGGTCATGTCATATTTTCCTTTTCCGTTTCAGAGTGCACACATTGCGGAGCCAAGCTTACATGTGAGTGGGAGGGGGTTTAGGGATGGAGGAGAGATATAGATGATAGGTATAGATGATAGTGAAACATAGCGTATAGCCAGTTTTAGTCAACATAAACGAAAACTCCCTCATGTAAGACTTCCTTCTGCAGCATGTTGATTATACATTTTATTCATATATAGAGGCTTCAGTATATACATCACCTCTTAAAGGGATATTCACATCTTTATAGAATAGCATTGTCAGACAATGCTAATAAAAACAAGCATTTTTGCACTTTTTTAATTATCATAATTTGCAGCGGTTCTTGTGTAAGGAGGAGACTGATGCCAGAGAGAGGATTTCTACTTCTGAAGACTGTTGCTGCTTTTATGTGTTCTTTTATATGATGTGTATAAGTGATGTTAATATATTCTTTTCCTAGAAATGGGTGCGGTACTGACACACCTAAGCGGTACTAGTTAGTTGTAGGAGGAGACCTAGGGCTCAAAGAAAGCAGCGCTAAAGAAGTTAAAGTAAAGCCGGCCCACAAGGAAGGCGGTATATGAGGTAGTGGGCTTTTCCAGGTTGGTGAATCAGAGCTGGAAGTTGGTTTGGAGAGCAGAAAGAGAAGAAAAAAGAAAGAGAAACTGAAAGGAGGCAAAATGTAGACTGAGGTGCTGTTCTGGAGTGGAGTGGAAGGAGATTGGACCCAAGCTGCGGTGTGAGCTGTAGGAGGTGAAGTGAGGAGCAAAGGGCAACCCCACACCAAGCAAGTGAAGAGAAATGTATGGTTAATGGTGCAGTATTTGGGCATGGGCATTGTAACAATTGCTACTACAGAAAAATGAACGGCTGCCTATAATGGCAGCATGGAGGCCTCTGAAGCTGGCAGTTGTCTCAAAGAACGTACAGTGGCCTATGACAGAGGAAACAGGTCTGTGGCCAAGTAAAACTGAAGCAGCAGAACAAAGTAGGTAATCACCCACAACCTGTGTCTGTGATGTGCCTTGGCTAGGGCGCCAATCCCCTTGACTACAACTACTACTGCCACCCAAGGGACGACAATGACTGCCGCTGCCCTGGGCCCTCACCACTTTGGCCACATTCCACTTGAAATGTCATCCCTTTGTTTGTGCAAGCATAATATACCTACATCTATCTAGTTTGTAAGCACACTACTGTAGATGGCCATGTTAAGAAAGTTAAAGCATTACCAGATTTAACACAGTGCTAACAAGCTCAATAGGAAATGCTTGTAAGCACTGCACAGGTTCTGGTGTTTCGCAGTGGTGGAAGTTGTGGTCACTATTCAGGTAAAATAAAGTTGAAAATAAAATTTTTAAAAAGGTATATATATCTCAGAAACAATAGAAATAAGCGGTAGATTGTATTTACTGTACAAGGACTATTTGACAATAACGATTTACGAAAATGGGATTAACCCTTTAAGATACCCAAACACTCTAGATTGCTGTCAGATGAAAGCTACTGCAGCCAAAAGTTATATATCCCGACTCCCCTATTGATATCAATGCTCAATTTAAAGTGCACATGGTATTAAATCTTGTCCACAGATTGTCATTGTTGCATGCTCTGTGTAAGAAGAAAACTACATTTTGCCTAGATCTAGCAGTGTTTTGACCATTTTCAGCATTATCACATTTAATTTCCTACACACAGTTGTGCATTCAATGTTGTTAAAGTTGTTCTGTCTCCAGATTTTACAATTAAAAACAAAAAAACTACATGCATTATATATAGATCTCTTACACCTATTGAGTCTGCTGTACCTAGCCTGAAAGTGATATCAGAATGGTCGTATATTGTTTTATGTTTTCCTTCATGTATTAAATTGAGGGGTTTTTTTTCCATATACTCATCTCAATATCAGGTGATAAAAAGGTTCTGAAGGGATTTTACAACCATTTCAATTCAGACAGTGCGTTTTTAAAGTAAGTACATAAGCTTCATCAGGTCTACGAAATCTTTTTAATAATGTACAGAGTTATGATTAGGAAATCTTGTAACAGACCACTTTAAAGGGATCCTGTCACCCCCAAAACACCTTTAAACCTATTAAAAGCTGTCCATAGAGCATATTAACACTTTCCCTACACTCCTTTTACCACCTAAATGCACATAGTCAAAGTGAATAAAAACGTAGTTATAGTACCTCATTACTGATGATAATGAGTGACTATGCTATTCATAGTCACTCATCCAGACTGCCCCTCTTCATACTATCACGCCTGAATAGGCGTGATCTTCATGAGAGATTCAAAATCGCGCCTCCCTGCGCGCCTCCCCGCTGTGTCCTGTGTCTGCCGGGCTTCAGCGTGGGGCTGTATGACGCGATCCGCGTCATTCCCGGCGCCGGGTGACGTATTTACACCCGCGCCGCTGTTAGCTTCAAGTCCCGCACTGCGCATGCGCATGCGCATGTGCAGTGCGCATTTTGAAGCTGACAGAGCGGCGCGGGTGTATACGTCACCCGGCGCCGGAAATGACGCAGATCGCGTCATACAGCCCCACGCTGAAGCCCGGCAGACACAGGACACAGCGGGGAGGCGCGCAGGGAGGCGCGATTTTGAATCTCTCATGAAGATCACGCCTATTCAGGCGTGATAGTATGAAGAGGGGCAGTCTGGATGAGTGACTATGAATAGCATAGTCACTCATTATCATCAGTAATGAGGTACTATAACTACGTTTTTATTCACTTTGACTATGTGCATTTAGGTGGTAAAAGGAGTGTAGGGAAAGTGTTAATATGCTGTAGGGACAGCTTTTAATAGGTTTAAAGGTGTTTTGGGGGTGACAGGATCCCTTTAACTATATGTGTGTAAACCAGCTATAAAGTGCTGCCGACTGAGGTAGCCGAGAAAAAAGGAATCAAAGGGTCAGTCTGAGAGAAGCAACTTTTTTCTTGAATTCCTATCTAATATATTCTCATATTCGAAGATATTTTCTCATGTACTCCCTTTGATAACTCCCTATGGTTCTCTAACTACACTATCTATCTACTATTTTTTTTCCTATTTCCTGCTTCATGACATACCCTGTGAGTGCCCCAATGCAGGTTGGGATCCTCACATGGCGTGTCATCAATCTGACAGGCCCCAGGCACTTGCTCAGCCCCTCCTTGAAACAAAGCATCACTGTGACACTTAATTTCAGGGATGGGGTTGTCAAATGTTCGGAAAGGTCTCCAACCTCCCGTTCTCCCCTCCTCAAATTCCGCTTTCTCATCCCCCCTTCTTTCTCCTTCTCCACAGTGTGCCGTCTTAACCCCCCATTCTTAACCACTCCCTGCCCACAGTGTGGTGTCACATCTTTTCCGACAAGCTGTGTCTTTCCTTTGCAATCGTGAGCTGTCAGATAGGCCGTGCAGGAGGACATAAGTGACGTCAGTGGTCTATCTTGCAGCTTATGCATATTGATGAGCTGGGAGCTTGCACTGATGTCACTTGTGGGTGGTGCTTATATCCTCCTGCATGGCCGGTCTGACAGTTCACACAGAGGGAGAGACACAGGATATTGGAGAAGATCTGACACCACACTGCAGGGAGCAGGAGAGAATGGTGGGTGGGGGTAAGTAGGTGGAAGGGCTGATAAAGCACACTGCAGGGAGGGGAGAAGAAAGTCGTGCTGAGAAGGCATTAGCCTTCGGGGAGGGGAGAAGGTGGGGATGGAGGCCTTTGTGAATATTTGACAGCCCCTCCCCTGAAATAGCATCACAGTGATGCTTTGATTTAGGCTGCCTTCACACTTGCAGATGGATCTGCAGCGTTTTGCAGATGCATCTGCAAGTGTGAGCATGCTGACCGCGGCCCCTATGTTTATAATAGGGCGCACCGCGGTCTGAAAGCTCTCATTCACTCCTATATGTGTACTGTCAGCAGGCGTATGCCTGCTGACAGATCACACACTCCCGCCCGCACTGTGGACGCGAGATGTAGCGTCCATGCTGCGGGCGGGAGTGTGTGATCTGTCAGCAGGCATACGCCTGCTGACAGTACACATATAGGAGTGAATGAGAGCTTTCAGACCGCGGTGCGCCCTATTATAAACATAGGGGCCGCGGTCAGCATGCTCACACTTGCAGATGCATCTGCAAAACGCTGCAGATCCATCTGCAAGTGTGAAGCCAGCCTAAGAAGGGCTGATGAATTTCCTGGGGCCTTTCAGATCAATGATATGCCATGTGAGGATCTAAGCATGCACTGGGGAACTCACACGGTATGTCATGAAGCAGGAAATTGAAAAAAAAAAAAAAAAACAATAGCAGTTAGATAGTGCGGAGAGGGAACCATAGGGAATTATTAAAGTAAGTGTATTAATAAATAGCTTAGATTATAGGGATAAATTAGATGGGAACTTAGGAAAAAAATTGCTGGTCTTGGACTTACCCTTTAAAAATGAGGTGTTATGGAATACCAATGCTCCAACTGCAATGTCCAAAATACCAAAACACAGTCAACATTTACCTGATAGGACGATTGGCTGAAGATAGGATTGTTGTCATTGATATCCACAATCTCAAGGTGAACTGGAATCTCAGCAGATCTACGAGGAGAACCATTATCTGAGGCCCGAACAGTAAAATTTAACCACTGCACCTGCTCATAGTCAACAGTACGGTTTGCGATAATCTTTCCTGTTATGTAAAAAAAATTACACAGGATTCTTATGTGTTTAACACTCTGGGTTTTCTACACCATAAATTTAAGATGTTTGAAAATGACTTGGGAAGTTGGCTTTATATTCTTATACCTGCCATATTATCTTCAAGTTGCACGTATCCTGCAGGTACAAGGTTATGAAGAGAATAAGTAACCAGACCATTGAGTCCTTTATCTGGATCAACAGCAGACACTGATAGTAGTGTGGTTCCTGGGGTAGCACCTTCAATTATCCTCTGAGAAAAAACGGTAACCCCGAAAGGACGAAATCTGGGAGTGTTGTCATTGACATCCAGAACGTTGACTGTCAGTTTGGCTGTTAGTGAGAAATAGAAAACTATAAACTTGACATTGTGAACTAGACATGAGAGAATTTACATGCAAGACTACATTTATCTTTTCCATGCAATACTTCATTCAGACCCTAAGGGCCGCTTTACACACACAAATATCTGTGACCAACTTCTGAACAGATCTCTGGTTGCAGTGAAATCATGGACACATTGTTACATTTGTACACAGCCACAAAATGGAACAATGTGTCCATGATTTCACTGTAACCAGAGATCTGTTCAGAAGTTGGTCACAGATATTTGTGTGTGTAAAGCGGCCCTTAGTAGTCTCAATGGTCATGGTCAGTGGTATATTATCAGGATTGCCAATTTGAATTCAGATTTTTTCTGGACAGTTGATCAAAAAATCATGGACGTACAATTTCTATTTAAGGACACATTGGAAAACTATAAGCTATTATGATTATAAGTGATACATGTCTACAGCCCATATTTCTGATATGAAAACATTAGCTACATTTACTGTAAAATGATGATAATTACTATTAAAATAATTTCTATGAGTTTCTTCAGCTTGAAAAAAATTATGGACGCCTTAAAAGGAATATGTCAGCAGATTTTTGCTACCTTATCTGAGAGCAGCGTGTTGTAGGCAAAGAGACCCTGAATCCAGTGATGTTTAACTTAGATTAATGACTGCAGCCATTCTGACACAATCAAAGCACTTAGTTTGAGCCATACAGTGGAGTTGAGAGAGCAGCCCCAGCCTACACCAGCCTCTCAATAGAGATTGTACATTGACAGTGAGGTGTCAATCAGAGGATGGGGCATGTTGGACTGCAGCGTGTGTGACAATGAAGTCCTGTAATGGTAATCACCAGGTAGTAAAGCCTTTAGTTAACACAAACAACAGCACACAACCTGAAAAGAGAGGCATAGTTGATTTTTGTTTTTTTTGCCCCTACAGCGTGCTGTCCCCAGTTGACATAGCAAAAACTGGCTAATAGATTTCTTTTAAGAAAAATTGTAAGGACAGGGCAAAAAAATGCCCCATTTTTACAAACTGTCCTGCAATTTTTGGAGAGTTGGCAAACCTGGATTAAAAAGTGATAATATATTCTCCTGTAAAGTCCTACAGGGGATTATAATTGCAGATTTGAGATACCATGCAACAATGATTTTGCTACTGAGAGAGAAACATGATTTATACTAATTTGAATGCAAATACTATTCACTAATAATAATGCATTATATATTAGAAATATTCCAAAGGACCCGTTTGGACGCGCTCAGACAGGCCTATCAGCAGTAAGTATATAAGACAAGCTGGAAGAATTTGATAATGTGATCCGTAATGGTGCTATCAGTTTTATGTTGCATTTTTGGTGCGGACGAGACTGTTTGATTTGTGCTCCGGCATCCGCTGCGCACAGATCACTTATGGGAGTGAATGGGTGCGCACGGTCATGCGCAGTCAAGCGCAGCACCGTGCGCTCCCATTATAAAGATAGGGGCTGGCGGTGCTGCGCTCACATTGCGGCTCCCCTCCGCAGAACGCTGCGGAGGGGAACACTAATGTGAAAGCGCCCTTACTCTGGACTAACGCACTGGATGAATGGTAAAGGGAATAGTATGGATTTTGCAGTGCTGATAGTTTGTAGTGAGCAGAAATTCACTATTCGGACTGTTATTTTTGCAGAACTAAAATTGCTGGATATTCAAGGCAAAACTAGTCAAACTAATCAGATTTAGATGCTCTGGTCATTATGTAAAGAAATGTCAGAACTGCAAGCTTTTAGACTTCGAGAATACAATTCACTAAAACAAGGCACTACAACTTCACACTTTCGTTGTTGATACACTAAATTGGCTGCATACTACGCAATGGAAAGTGGTCTGTTCCTGTAGTGTTGTAACTAGTCTTATGGTCTTATGATGGAGTTAGCTATTACAAATATTCCTAATGAATGAAGGCTATTCATAAATTCTAGGAAAACTAGTTTGAAACTGTCTTGTTGCACAATGGTAGTGGAAAACCATATGTTCTATTGGCTCTTGTGGCCGGAATGAAAGAGACTCATATTTCTAGAGAGTTCATTTTGAAAATGATCAAATACAACATAAATGCAATATTTGTGAGCAGTGCTGCATTGCCTACAGTTAGGCTACACAAAGCATATGGATGTTTTTGTGCCTATGGAACAGTCAACAATCATTACAAAATATAGCACACAGTTGGTCAGTACAATGCACAACCCAAATCAATGGTCAATCCACTTCAATTAATCTTCCACCATTCACATTAAACATGGTATAATGAAAGCATTTGTAGTTGCAATTGATCATGATGGAAATGGTTTCCCAGTGTTTGAAGGCAAAGTTTAGCACATTGAAAATTGAAGCTGAAAGAAAGGCCAACATTTTTATTGGCCAAGATATCAACAAACTAATGCATGGTGACACATTCAGACGAGCTGAAAACTGTGCTCATCTAGTAGACAACATGCTTAAAGCATATGAACAACTTGGCTGCCGAATGTCATCGAAAATGCATTTCTTAAATTCCCATCTTGACTTCTTTCGACCCAATTTAGGACACCTAAATATGGAACATTTAGAGAGGTTCCATAAAGATATTTCTACAATGGAGAACAGAGATGGAGGCTGCTGGAATCACAACATAATCGGGGACTACTGGAATCACAACATAGTGTTGGACTACTGCTGTTTTTTGCAACAGGCTCAGAAGCACAAAAACAGATGTCTGAAGCACCGTTCACAGTACCCTGCCTTGCTTAAGTAAGAATTTTAAACTGAAATATGAGACCTTTTAAATTTTGTTTTTCTACTACATTTTCCTATACTGTCTATGATGAAAACTTTGATGTGGAACATATAATTGCTTCCTAAATTCCTAAATCACCTGGGACAACATGTGCATAACAAAATTTCCTGACGTGTTACAAGAATTCTGATTGCGGATTTGGAATATACACACAAGATTTAGTTCAGAACACGTGGTTTTTGCCCAGTAGCAGATGAAATAAGTTTTGGTTGTTCTGTAAACTATTTCAACTTTGTTTAGTTAGCAAGATTTGAAGGCAGTAAGGAATACTTACCATTTGGGACACTGACCGATCGATCAACCACTTCACTAGCATTATCATAAACAGAGACAGCAATGTCATATGTAGCTACCAGTTCCCTATTTAAAGGGGAATTTACTAAAACTGCTCCTAGAAAGGTAAGAAAAAGAGATTGTGTCACAAGTAATGGTACCCAAAAAGTCATACTTTCCTGTGTAAGCAGCCTTTTATTGTCATTAACTATAAAAGCAGTTTAATTTACTTTATATACAGCATTCTTTTGTTATTTGTTTTTAGATTTCCTAAAATCTCATTGGTTATTGCAGATGTTTATTTATTTAAAGAAAACTACAGTGACCCCAAGTTCAGTCTGCATAGGCTTAGCAACAACCAATAAAGGGACACTTGCCCTTTAAGATGACTAGGACACCATCTTTGCCAGCAATGAGTATGAGAGTGCATCAGTGAACAGTTATCATGATGATGATGATTATGTAGGAGGACAACGAATGAGTCAGACAGGGAAGGCTTTCACAGAGATACAGATCAAACCTTCAGGATTGTGAGCCAGAAAGAAAAGAAAAGATTTATTTGGTTAGTACCATGATACTTCCAATTAGCAGAAAACAAGAGAGCAGAAAATTATTAATAGGGAGAGGTAAAGGTAGTAAAGGGTCAGGAAGGCAGCAGGAGATTAGTGATAAAAGGAAGTGCATGCAGAAAGAAGTGGGATGGTTGTCAATTCAGAATTATTTAAAAAATTGTGCAAAACACATAAGGTTTTAAGAAAATACCTGTGTTGAAGTTAATAGTGAAAACAGACTGCTGGTTAGGCACAACTGCATTGGTGTCATCGGTGGCCAAAATTTCAATAATGTAATACTGCAGTCGAGGGTTGAGATCTCGGTCGATGGCTGTCACCTCGGCTATAATTGTTCCCACATCAACAGACTCTAAGACACTCACAGTTTGAACTGGATTAACGAACTCTGGCGGGCAGTCATTGACATCATCAATGAGGATATTTACTGTGGTGCTGCCAGACAATGGAGTGGTGCCGTGGTCAGCGGCTACAACCATCAACCGATAGGCATCTTTTTCTTCCCTATCCACAGTCACATTGGCAACACGTATGACCCCCGTGATGGCATCAATAAGAAACCTATCTTGAGCACCGCTTTCAATTCTGTAGCTTAGCAGTTGGTTTGGTCCACTGTCTGCATCTGTGGCTTTCACCTGCACAACAGAAAAACCTGGAGGAAATTTTTTTAATCAGATAAGGTTTTGTCTGCTCAAATTCACAATGTTTTAAAATTGTACTACTAAAATTGCAAACATACAATACATATCAGCTAGGATTACTAGAAACGGAAGTTTAGTGAAGCCATGCTAGAGTTCCTTACAAGTCAGTTTCACTAAAAAAATAAAGAAAACAGTATTGCACAATGTTAATTGGAAAAAGTTTTATTGTCAATGTGTATTTTCTGTGCAATAACAATTACAGAATATCTAGTCTAAGGGCCCTTTCACATCAGCGTTTTTTTTTAAATCGCGGCAGATGCGGTGAAAAAACCGCATCTGCCGCGATTACCGCATACCGGCTGCACTTGCGGCGCTGTTGCGGTTTTTTCCATGCAAAGTATAGGCGGACTTGCGGCAGGTGCGGCAAGTGCGGTTTTGCACTTGCGGCAGGAGCGGCCGCGAAAAAAACCGCAGCTGACCGCGTTTTTTTTTCGCGGCCGCACCTGCCGCAAGTGCAAAACCGCACTTGCCGCACCTGCCGCAAGTCCGCCTATACTTTGCATGGAAAAAACCGCAACCGCGCCGCAAGTGCAGCCGGTATGCGGTAATCGCGGCAGATGCGTTTTTTTCACCGCATCTGCCGCGATTTCAAAAAAACGCTGATGTGAAAGGGCCCTTAGAACTGTTTTTGGGCCATCCCTTTGATTTTCCATGATTAGAAAAGCATGTCTTCTTTTTTTGACAAACTACATCACACCGGTCCAAGAGTTGGGTCTGGTACTGCTGTTACTGAATTAAATATAGATGCCTCTGTTCTTGGCAGAGAAGTCATATATCCCTAGACCTACCCAACCTAGTTAACATTTTGTTATGTCTAGTATATGCTGAAAGTGGCATAGTTATCTTATAGATATTATTCAGTCTTTTGGAATTCAAATTAATCAGGTTCTGCAATTTTTTTCAAGAAGTTCAATCTTCAGGACAAACCTCAAATGGTCTGATTACATCCAAATGGTTTGCAGTGGAGAGAGAATGTTAATTTAAGGAAATTCTACTCGAATTCGGGTAACTGCGGATGGATTCAATTATTTGCAACTACATCTGAATTTTAAATTTTATTTTTGGAATTATGAAGTTTACTTTGCAGTTCTAATAGATCTGGATAATCTAATTGTACACTTTTACACACAGTTCTCCTAATTAAGGGCAATGCAAGGAATTTATGGAGACTGGTGTTTCATTCACCATTCATTAAATGAGTGGTACAAAATGTCAAACTAAATATCTGTTTAATTTAATAGACTAATAAAGATTCTATACTTGAATTACACATACCCTCCTATTCCCTCTCTATATTCCTACTTACTTTTTCTTTTTCTACTTAATTTCAGATGACATTTTATTTGAAAATCCACAGTGCATACTGGAATATTCAAATAAGACATTACCAGGGGACGGGGCTGCAGTAAGGTCACTGCCACAGTTGCTTTGTCCACCCTGAAATTAAGCCTCATCAGTGACATCTGTTTCAGGGGCTTAGATAGTACCCCTCTGCTGAGAATGTGTTGGATGATAATTCCATCTTATGCTCAGTATGCACTAACCTGCCCCCTGTTTTATGTTCAACATATACTGTAGGCTGTGCCCACAAATGCAGTGTGCGCCGATCCTTATATATGTCAAATAAGGAGGCACCCACCTTTTATTAAATTTGTCTTAACTTTGGACAGTCCGTGAAACAAAAAAAAAATTGTACCAGTTTTCTGCCATATATAACAATATAAAGTGGTACCTTGATTTGCAATTACCTTTATTTACGAGCATTCTGAAAGACGAGCTGCCATTTCAGAGAAAAAATTGTAACTTGTTTAACGAACAATGATTTGGATTACGAGCATCTGGCCTGCTGGCACTGAGCATATACTGTGCATGTGTGATGCTGATTACTGTATACTGATTATACTGATGATACTGAGGTATACTATGTACTGTACTAGCCGTCTGGCTGCCGCCATTGTCCACCGCCATATTTACAGTAGTCCAGCCGTGACTCTGAGTTTTCTCAAACGTCATACAAGTACTGGAAGCCACCGGCAGCAGAGAGAGCTCAGAGCACCGCTGTCCGCCCGATGCTCTGAGCTTTCTCAGCCACTGTACAGGTAAAGGAGCCACCGTACAAGTACAGGAAGCCACCGGCAGCAGAGAGAGCTCAGAGCACCGCTGTCCGCCCGTCACTCTCAGCTTTCTCAGCCGCTGTACAGGTAAAGGAGCCACCGTACAAGTACGGGAAGCCACCGGCAGCAGAGAGAGCTCAGAGCACCACTGTCCACCCGTCACTCTGAGCTTTCTCAGCCACTGTACAAGTACAGGAGCCACCGTACAAGTACGGGAAGCCACCGGCAGCAGAGAGAGCTCAGAGCACCTCTGTCCACCCCTCACTCTGAGCTTTCTCAGCTGCTGTACAGGTAAAGGAGCCACCGTACAAGTATGGCAAATCACACTCCAGCAGCCGGCAGCTGATGGGCTGGCGATTTCTTGTACAAGTACAATTGTATATGATAAACACTGCACACCCAGATGATTTCTTTTGCAAAGTGAAGTATTTCTTTTATTGAATCATAAATGACACAGAATTGCGACTTGGCAAGACGTTTCAGCCACCACCTTGTGGCCTTTATCACAGAGTCGCTGGAATTAAACGTAAAAAGTACAAAATCAATATAGTGCTGTACAGATATACATATTTACAAATTTACAAGTATCGTCATATAGTCAATATTTCAAGATGGATGATGTGGAGAGAGCTGGTAACTAGGCTGTGGTGGCAGTACATGTATAAGGGTATGGGTAGGATACTAGACATAAGAGTCGAGTTAATTTACAGGTTAGTTCAGAGTAAAGAAGGGTTTTAAGAAACAAAGATAGTGGGGAATACCTAGAACGAATGTGTCACCTTAGATCACTTCTTAGGGAAATAGTGAGGATGTCAAGGTATGTGGTTTGTTGTGGTAGCTGTGGGGATATACACAGAAATAGCAAGGTTAGTAGCATTAATGGTTGTCCTTTGATTAAGATAATGCATATAGAGGGCATTAGAGGGTATTCAGCCCCTCTAGGATGTGGGGTCAAGGAATGCCCACCTGAGAATAACACTACCATCAGTGTGTCAGGTAGGGTCCCATCTCTCTGTTGCTGTCTGTGCAGGGAGAACCTGTAATTAACATTGTGGAGTGAGTCTTATAATGTGTATATCAACCCCTGATGAGTGAGTGTAGGCAGAGTTAGTACCTCAATTATCCAACCTTTCTCCTGTATCCTTAAGGGGATACACATGTGTGTGTTTTAATAGGCATACTGGGGGCTGCATGGGGATGATAGGGATGGTGGGGGCTGCAGGGGGATGATGGGACTGCAGGGGGAGGGCTGCAGGGGGAAGATGGGGACTGTATGTGGACTATGGGGGCTGCAAGCGGATGATGGTGATATTGAAGGCTGCAGGGGTATATTGGGGCTGCATGGGAATGATAGGGGCTGCATGGGGATGATGGGGGATGATGGGGATATTGGGGGCTGCAGGGGGATGATGGGGTTATTAGGGGCAGCAGGGGGATGATGGGGCTGCAGGTGGATGATGGAGATATTGGGAGCTGCATGGGGATGATGGGGGCTGCATGAGGATGATGAGGGCTGCAATATTTTGTATTACTGTAATAATTTTACAGTTCTATATGTGCATGTATATGAATACAGTATATATTTTTGGGTTGTGGAACGAATCATCTGTTTCAATTATTTCTTATGGGAAAATTTACATTGATATACCAGCAATTTCATTTGCAAACACACTTCAGGAACAGATTATGCTCGTAAATCAAGGTTCCACTGTACTTGTCATGCAGCATTTCTTCATATCTCTGTTTGATAATCTGACTCACTTTAAAATAAAAAATCTATATATTTATTCAGGGCAAAAGTGAAAAAACTTGTGCAAGGTTTTCCAACATTTTTATGCCAGTTTTATGGCATAGAGGGGATGATAAATTGCCTCTAAATGTTTGAGGTATAGAGGAACAAAGAGACATCTCGCAAAACAAAGCGATTTCTCACACATTTTATGAACATAATCTTTACCTGATAATTCTCTGTTAGTTATTTATTTACCACAGGTGGTTCTAGTACTTAAAACCTGCAGCACTGTATTTACCACACGGGTTTGAGTCAACTGCCCAATTGATAAAGCAGCTGTATGACAGATGTCCGTCTACTAAAGACTGTCAAGCACTCAGGAATAAAGGAATCACATTTGTTTCTCTAATACATATACACAGTGCACAGTGAGTAGCTGCAATAGCATTGCCACTGCCTCTATTGGAACCTGTGGGTGCATAACTGATCATGTGATTCCCAGGATCAGAGCACACCGAGGCTGCTGTTGGGTCTAGGTATATTGAACAGTGACATACTAAGAAACCATGAACTTAAATTAAACTCTAAAGTAAGAAGGTTGCCTTTTGACTTTTTTGACTTATTGAGAAATGCCCTGAAAAATTAACAAAAATTATTAGCCCGAGTACACCATCCCAATTACTGTAAAATGTGTGTATAACAGGTCAAAAATATATTTATGCCGTGTTAGCCAGTAGATAGAAAAATATTAGAATCTGAGAGTCCTAAGTGGTTGATACCTTTTAATGGCTAACTGAAAAGATGGTAATATATAGGAAGCTTTCGAGACTCTATGGCCTCTTCATTACTTATCCTGATGAAGAGACCTTAGAGTCTCGAAAGCTTGCTATGCTTACCATCTTTTCAGTTAGCCATTAAAAGGTATCAACCACTGAGGACTCTCAGATTCTAATATTTTTGTATAACAGTTCAAAATAGTTGTGAACTAATGGTGAATACAATCATACAATCGAGCTTTCAACTATATAATTATGAAAAATATGGCTACAAGAGAAAAAATAAAACTTTATTTACTATTTTACAAGCTGCACACCCAATTATTGTAAAGAAAAAAAACCTTATTTGTAGGAATTAATAAAACAAATTTCCCTCTAAACAACCCAAGTTCCATATTTATTCCCTCCCTCCTACTTTCACTAAACTTCTCATTCTCACAGTCGGTCTTGATCACTTTAGAGGGGGAACCCAGTCCAAAAGAATCATATTTGTTACATATGATTAACAGTGATCATAAATAAACATGTGATCTGAATCCCAACTAATTTACAGGTAAAGAGGGTATTGTAGAAAGCTTGTTGTATTAATCATACATTTCCGTCACTAAAAGTAAGAATGTTAGGCAAAGTGTCATTAAAATCAATTTGCTTAAAATGTTTTTTTTTGCTTGTTTAATAAGTCTTTAAGAATCCAAAAAGATTGTGCTGCCACTTTATTCATCTCTATTGGTACCTTTACACGCCGCCACGGCAGGCTGGATACATCCCGCTACTTCACGTGCACGAGCACGCTCAAACGGCTACAAACGGTCAACGCACCCTCTTTACACGCCGCCACAAGGTTCGCTACGCCACGCTACATCTATAGCTAGCTACATCGCCGGGTGTCTCAAGTAGCCAGCTGTTGCTCATTTACACACCGCTACAACCAGCTACTATGGGCGGACCTGGTGCAGCAGGGACAGCACATAGGCGTGCTCCAATTGTGGATTACAAGACTTCCGTACGCTGATTGGACGAAGCAATAACATCCTGATTGGGCAGGCATCGCAGGAGGCTGAGTAATACAGCACGCTCGAGCGATTGTGTAGTGTGACTCGTCAGCTCCTTAAATATGCCTCCCTATGCAGCGACTACCAATCGTCATGCAGCAGCTTCCACCAATGATCGCACATGGGGCGCGGTAACATGGAGCCGAGGTCACGCCTTAGCTACATTGCAGCTACAGCCCCGGGTGTCCAGAGTTCCCTTCCGTTGCTTCTTTACACGCCGATACAGCTCGCTACCATCGGCGATATAGCCATCTGTTTTCGAGCAGAGCCCATAAACAGATGTATCTGTCGCCGGCTGTAGCGTCGCGTCTTCAGACGCCGCTACGACGGGCTACATTGACGCTACAAGCTACATTTGTAGCCTGTAGCGCGATGTATCCAGCCTGCCGTCGCGGCGTGTAAAGGTACCATAAGGGATTGATGGAGTAAGTTATTCACTTTTCTCTGTTAACTATGAGTACTGGGCATGTGCAAATACAGCTCCATTCAAATGTACTCTAGCAGGATTATAGAGGGTTTCAGTGATTAGAGCCCTGTGATCTTATAGTTATTACTAGAGATGAGACACTGTGGAAATTTGAATTCACCGGCTTTGCCAAATTTTTAACTAAAATTCGATTTGTGGCCAAAACATTTTCACAAATCTCAATGCTTGAAAGCTTGTAATTGTTATTAAAATACACGAGGAGAGATAGAGAGCGAGGACCCTGCTGATAATAAGAACTTTCACTCTAAAGGAGAGAGAAGGAACAAAGGAGGACCCCGCTGAGCAGAAGAGCTTACATTCTATCGGAGAGCGAGAAGACCCAGCTGACCATTAGAGATTACACTCTATAGGAGAGAGAAGACTAAGCTGACCATATGATCTTATACTCTACAGGAGAGAGAGGAAGAGAGAAAGGACCCTGATTACCGTAAGAGATTACACTCAATTGGAGAGACAGGACTAAACTGACCATAAGAGCTTATACTCTACAGGAGAGCGAGAAAGTGAGAGAGAGGGCCCTGCTAACCATAAGAGATTACACTCTACAGGAGAGAGAGGACTAAATTGACCATAAGATCTTACACACTACAGGAGACAGAGAGATAGAGGATTGCACTGACCATAGGAGTTTACACTCAACAGGAGAGAGAGGACTCAACTTACTATAAGAGCTTACACGTTGCAGGACAGAGTGTGGGAGAGAGAAGACCCAGCTGGCCATAGGAGCTTACATTTTACAGGAGAAAGAGATGACTCCACCACTGAATATAAGAGCTTACACTCTACAGTAAAAGAGTACTCAACTGACCATAAGATCTTATAACCTGTAGGAGAGAGAGAGCAACCCACTAACCAAAAGAGCTTACACTCAACAGAAGTGAGAAAGCACTCCATTTAACATACGAGCTTATGGTGTACAGGATAGAGAGAGAAGACTCCAGTAACTATAAGAGCATAGACACTATAGAAAAAAGAAAGGACTCCACTGACCAAGAGAGCTTACACTCTACAGGAGAGAGAGCGAGGGAACTCTGCTGACAATAGGAGCTTAGGCCATGTTAGAGATTTAGCAATTGGACACAGAAGCCCATTGTATATCTGGGTAATTCAATACTCTGCATTGCAAACACCTAAAAGACTGTGTAATTTTGCATTAATGTGCAAATAAGCTTGATAGTTGGAATATAGATAATCATCAACATAGTTTTCATTTCTAAGCAACAGCACTACAGATATTGCTCTTGCAAATGCCATTGGACTGTCAGCAGTACACCAAGTACTGGGCACTGTCGCTTAGCCTATATTCCAGTGTTAAAGGAGTATTCTCAACTTTTAAAGTTTTCCCCGATTTATGGTATGGGTGATAAATTCCTGATCCCTGGGGTCCTACCTACTGAATTTCCTGATCTTCCGGGTTTGTCTGTGCAGCATTTGATTTGCCGACCTGGTGTGACATACTTGTACGGCACAAGTAATGACGAGCCAGCACAGCGAACCATAAAATGAGCCTGGGATCCCAGAAGGTCAGGAAATTCTAGCAGCCCATGTCCCCGGCCTGGGGCAAGCCACTGCCAGACTCCTCTATTAACAAACTTTAGTATAATGGTGTGAGATATTAAAATTAAACACAGATCATCCTACCCTCTGTGTATAAGGCCCCAAAACAAATGAGATGATTGGCAGCTTCTGCTGATAATGTGCATTAGGGCTTAGGGCAATTAAAATTAATAAACATCCATGATATCATATTTTGTGTTTTACTTGAAGAAACAGTTATGTAATTATTGTATGAAGTAACTCACCTGGAGGACTGTTTTCCCGGAGATGCACAATTACAGTTTGTGTACTAAAGATGGGCCTGTTGTCATTGGCATCTAATATAGATACCATAAGAGCAGCTGTGCTATTCAATTTGCCAATATCTTCTGCCACCAAGGTAAGATTTAGGATTGGGATAGGATACGCTTCTCTGTCAATAATTCTTCCTGGCTTCACAGCAACAATACCTGCAAGTACATCAATACCCAAGTAAGAAAATTATCCAACTAGTGTTATACAACTGGATATTAATATTTAATTATCAGTACAATTCATACTTAGTTATCATTAACAATCCTGGTTTTTAAATAACAATTAAATGATCCAACACATTTTAAACTAATGGGAAAAACTAGTGAGGTTTGCTAAAAATATTTAAAATATGCAATTCTCTTTTGCTATTTTAATCTTCCCTTTTGATTAATTTTTGCAAACTATTCTAGTCAAATCAAATCCTCCAAAACTATGGATATGATAAAAGGCAGACAGAGCAATAGGTCACTTAGGGTGCTATTGAGGGACTGGGGTATTATTACAGAGTATATTGTACAATTAAAGAACAAGAATGAGGTCCTGGTCACAGTACCACCTCCTCACTGCAGTTGGGTTTCAAAGCAATATAACTGCTTCTCCAGTAAGTACTTATGGGACTGATGGGTAAAGGTCAGGGTCATATACATTTAGGCTGGTTTCACATTAGCGTTTGGAACTCAGCGTAACAGAACGCAGCCAAACACATGCGCACTGCGTTACTATGTTTAACATGGGAACGCATAGCAGCTGCGTTTGGCTGCGTTCTGTTGTGGGTGCGTTCGGATGCGAATAATTTGTGCGCCCTCCTCCCCTGCCCTCCAAACGCAGCCTGCTGCATTTTTTGTGCGTTCACGAGCGCTTGTTTTATCAGCAAGCGCCCACAAGCGCACAAACAATGCACGGATGTCAATGGATCCGCAGTGTCCTCTGCATAACTGGGCAGGAGAACGCTGCGCATCACATAATCTCTCCCGGTGGCCAATCAGCGATCTCAGTGGCGGCCGGGAAGAGGAGATCTCTGCTGCTGATCTCCACCTCCCGGCCGCCGCCGAGATCACTGATTGGCTGGCTGGGCACCATACTGATGTGAACGCATGTGGAGAATCTCTGCTGCATTCACAACAGTATGGCAGCGTTTGCCCTGCGTTTGCGTCTGCATGCCCTCCGCATACAGACACAAACACAAATATGAACCCAGCCTAACTCAGTTGTCATGCATCATCATGCTGTTTAAATTAATCTTGATAGCAGTGAAGAGTGTGGAACACCAGTGGTCAGGGGCAAAATTATTGCAGTCTGACATTCTACAGCTAGGGGGCTCAATGATGCCAATATCATCTAGATATGCATCCTCAAATGCACATTTAACTGAAATATATTGCAGTGCAGAGTCCCACTGCAATTCAGTTCAGAGGCCAATCAGAGGCCAGCAGCAGATATCTGTTTGACAGTGTAATGTGTTGCCCGTCCCAGAATGCAAAAGTCAGCTGACAGCTTTTTTGCCAGCTATAGCAGAGGACAATCATTTCTGTCTTTTTAAAATGAAGGACGGAAGAGAAGAGGGCTCACAGGTTGGTAGACATACCAGGATAGAGGACATTATACCAGGACAGTGGTCTGTATAACAGAATAGAGGCCTAGTACAGGAGACATTATTAGAGAACGGGGTTCATTATAAGAGAATTAGAGACATTATTACAGGATGGGGCCAGGAAAGAGGATATTACTACAGGATTGAAGCAAAGATGGAGGACCTTATTACAGAGAGCGGGACATTACAAAAGAAAAAGGCCAGGATGGGGGCAATATTACCACATTATGGGTATTGTTACAGTATAAGCGTCGGGATGGAGGACATTATGGCACTGTCATTATCCATCTGACCAATATGCTCATAGGGGTCTAAATTTTGTTTCAAGGCTGATAAAATGGTAGTTTCATCACTGTCAGTGATGGTCTTAATTTTACGGACCCATCAGACATTTAATACCTCACCAGTGTTTAATTGATTATTGTATATTATTAGAAAACCCATTAAACTCAGAATTCCCTTTTACAGTAATGGTACCTTTACACGCCGCCACCGAAGGCAGCAACAGGCAGGCACCGCACGTGCACGCACGCGTTTTCAACGGTTCCTAACGGTGCCTGATGCCGCAATTACACGCTGCCACAAGGTGCTCCACAAAAGGTATTTTCGTTTCCCGGAAGTGCCGACGGGTGCCGCGGGTTACCTTCTGCGGAGCACCTTCCCTGAATTACACGCCGCTACCTCAAGGAAATATGGGCGGACCTGGGGCAGCAGGGACAACACATGGGCGTGCCAGAGTTGTGTATTACGCGACACTCGTACGATGATTGGACAGTGCAATAGCATCATGATTGGCTAGCCAGCGCAGGAAGGCTGGCTAATACATGACGCTATTGCAAATGTGTAGTGACTGGTCAGCTCGTTAAATATGCCGCCCTGTGCAGGGACAGCCAATGGGTACACAGTAGCCCCCACCAATGATAGCTGATGGGGCGTGGTATACATGACGCTGTGGCACGCCCCAGGGAACTCAAATACCGTGCCTGTTCCCCGATTACACGCCGCCACCATAGGGATTATACCTGCTTGTTTTTGAGCACGGCTGAAACACCGGTATCCAAAGGCACAGGAAGGAACTTCCTGAATTACACGCCGCCACTTCGCGGTCTTTTGAAGGTAAAAGGAACAATTGTGTCTGATACCTGGCGGTTTCTACCTTTCGGTGGCGGCGTGTAAATGTACCATAAAAGTGATTTTTAAATTAGAACTTTTAAGGAAAATATTCATTTGCAAAAATTAACAAATTATTAAAGAGATATATGAGAAATGAGCCTATTACCTGTGCTGTTGTTCATGGTAAATAAATCCATTTGAAGCCCCAGAAGTCGATATGACACGACAGCATTTGATCCTAAGTCATTATCTAAAGCTAAAATAGGCCCATTGAGGACACTGATGGTTGTTCCTAGATAAAATATGAGAGTCAACATCTTGAAAATGGATTTCTGTCTAAACATCTGCAGATTATGACAAGAACATCCAGTCCTTATTACTGACAGGTTACATCTCACATGACTTGTGACAAACAGTAATTGTGAATGACGATTACATGATGAGGCCCAGTGACATGTTTTAGCGATGACTCAGCTGTTGAAGCCCTAGCAGACTGAATAAATCCTCATAGTCCTGTAATACTTTGGGAGAAATATAGTTTAGGAATTTATGAATTAACGGCAAGTATTTTGCTGTTCTCCTTAAGATCACTCTACCT